>CM057845.1:105039207-105078347 GCA_030068395.1 Apalone spinifera | reverse complement strand
AAAGCACTGACAATCTTACATGAGATCGTCAGTGCTTTTGTGGAAATTCAAGTGACCAGTGTAAACAACTGGCAAGTTTTTGCGGAAAAGCGGCTGATTTTCCGCAAAAACTGGCCAGTCTAGACACAGCCCATGTGAATGTCCACATCATTCAATTCCTGTTTTTCCAGTTTGCTCATTTTACAATGTTGGAAATTACTCACGCAACAGCTGTGTTAAAAACCCAACATTTCCCTGTGGAAGAAACAGTTTGTGACCGTATGATTCAAGATACTTGTAACACATTTAAACAAAGGGACCTAATTAAGACTGCACAGGCAATCTTAATTCTGGAATGTCCTAACTTCAGCGTGCTGGAGTCTAACCCTAATTATGTTCTTTTAATGGAGGTTTTTGTGTATAATTTATTTATGTCTATTATATGGCTTCAGAGACTTAAAACCCTACTTTGACTTTCACGTCCATAAATATTTGAAAAGAGGTCTCAGCTGGACACCAGCATTATTTAGCCACAAGAGTTACGCAGAGAGATCTGAGGCCAGAATACATGTCTACTCAAGTTATACCAAAATATTTTTTGCCAACAATTATTTTTTGCTTACAAATACTGCTGCTACTTATTTGATTCAACTGAATTATAGGAATTTGACTAAGGGCAGAAATGAGCCCTTATTCATTAGTTCACAAACTGGCTTAGTTTTTAAAAACTTTTTCACTTCTTACATGTACTTCTTAGCTTAACAGCAATATTTTGTTATTGCCAACAACCTATTCTGCAGATCTTCCCAAAGGCTTTATCGTTTGTAAACTTCAGCTTTCAGGAATTTTCTCCTAGGAAGTTTTAATGACGTGTACTGTGATTCTGGTTATTAGTCCTATGTAATTTGTTTTTCAATCTTGGAAAATTAAAAATGCTACTTTATGATGGAGATAGAGTTCTGGTTGAGCAGGCACTTTCATTTTAGACACCGCTGTCTTTTCCTCCCCTGACATTTATGGCTGAGATTGCCTCTTGGTTGAAATTTACTAATAATTGTTTTCAGGCCAAGAGAGAGAAAGCATGAATGTGTGTGTGTATACACACACACACACACACACACACACACACACACACACACACACACACACACACTCTCTCTCTCTCTAAGTATGATAATATTTAGCTCGGCTTTTTATAAGTGTAAGAGCATGGAAAAGAGTCTTTCAAAATTACTGGGATGTTTTTCCTTTTAAATACTTGAAGAAGTGGCCTAGTTTCTTTGACTTCACTTTCCCCATGTATGAAGTGCAGTTAATTACACTTCTCTACATCAAAATGGGCTATAAGGCTGAATTCACTGTTTAAAAGATTTGAGATCCTAAGCTGAAATTCACTGTAAAGTGCAAAATATTTAAATTATCAATCATAAGAACAGCTTTCTTTTCTTACTTCAAATTTCCTCACAACACACTTAATGCTTATTGTGGCCAAATGCCTTTGACAAACATGAAGAATTCCAGTTGAGAGAGAGAATAAACTTCTTAGTATTTAAAGCACATTCAGTATGTGACTTTCCATTCATTTCAACAACATAAGGTATTAAGGTGTGTAGTTCAAGCTGTCTTGTACTCTGCACGTTGTTTCAAAGGCTGATTACAGATATATGTGAAAATACATTTAATGTGCACCATATGCTGGAATAAATACATGTTTCCAGAATAAGTTCCTCTCAATAAAATACAGTTATGGAGTTTGAGATATGCAAATTACGGTGCATGCAAATACCTGTGATCAGATGATTCATTCTCATGTTGCAATTAAGGTCTTGGGTGGTTTTTAAAAAATTAAAGGCAATGAGAACATGAAATAGTTTAAATTAAATAATACATTTTTAATAGTATGATCAACATTTTACATACAGGAATGCCAAAGTTATGGACCAAATACAACCTCTTCCATGGAAAACACAGAGAGAGAGAAATGTTAGGTTAAAAAAATAAGCCAAGTTGACAGTAAGGAAATTCAAGAAGGGAGCGAAAGCTACCATGAGTAAAGAGTAGCTGCTTCTTGGAATGAAAGGAAATTATTATAGAATTATTGGTCCTGTAATAACAACTATAACTTGTGGTGTCCAACCGATAGCCACTATAATGGCTACTGCTATAGTGAACTAGCTACGCTCAACTGGCCAAACAGGCACGTGTGGCTAGTGGTTAATGTGTTGGACATCACTGAGACTATAGTTTCTTTGGAGGCAGGGATTGCATTACTATTCAAAAGTCAAGAAAGCATATAGTTTATTATTGATCTCTATTATATTTAAGTATAGGAAAGTATTAGATCAAAACCCAATTTAGCACACGCCAAGTTTTTAAATAACAAACAATATTTAAATACAAATTTGCAAGAAAACTAAATTATGTTTTACATATGCCTTGATTTTTGTCTGTTTAAATACATCTCAAGACCAATGTTGCATTCACAGGTTTTATTTAATTTTATATAAATAATATTGTCTTGTTCCCTCAACATTAGTGCCAGTGAAAAGACTTCAGTTTATCTACTCCAAGATGAAAGGCAGGTCCAGGTTTGTCTGCCCCCTGCATATCCCAGCTTTACGTTATGTTAAGAGGAAGCTGTATACTGAACTTGATGGTTTTAGCTCTTACCATTTAGGAAGCACTCTTGGACAAACAGACACACACAGACAAACTCAAATATCTAGTAGATTCAGATGTGTTCTTATTTATGCAAACACTTCATATGAAGTGCATCTCATCAAGCCAGGGGTACTGCATGACACTCCCTTTCAGTTTGGAGATCTGCCCAGAATGCTTATGTGAACACTCCTCTTCAATTTCTGACATAAAAAATTAGAAACAAATTCCAATGAAGAGAAATTAAAGCATAAAAAGACCCAGAGGTCACTCTGAAAAAAGTATAGTTCAGATAGATGAAAACTAGTCACATAGATAGGGATGTTAAAATGTGGTAAATTGACAAGTTGAGTAGCGATAGGCACTTCCGCATTCCTCCTTTGAATGCTCGAAGGGCTCTTGTACATTTTAAAGGAGGAATGCGGAACTCCATGTACAGCCCCCGGCAGGGCCAGCGGGAAGCCCCACTGACTCCGGGCTGCACGTGCATGTCTACTTTGAAATGTACAAGAGTCCCCAGTGGGGGCTCTTATGCATTTCAAAGCCATGGAGCCTGGGGTCAGCAGGGGACTCCCCAGCTGACCCCGGTTCCGTGCAGCATTTCCCCGGAAGCTGGGATCAGCTGGGGAGTCCCCAGATGACCCCGGATTCCATGGAAGCGGTGTTTTAAAGGTGCAGTGCCTTGGGGTTTCAAAGCAGCAGCATTGCACAGCTGATCCCCGGCTCAGCTGTGCAGCGTTGCCACTTTGTAGTACCTCTCCCCACCTTTGCTGACTCTCTGAGGAAACGGGGAGGGGAATTGACCAGTCGACTAGTCGAGAGATTATCCGATAAGCAAATGCTTGTCAACTAGTCCTTAACAGCCTTAATAGATACCTCTAAGGAGATAATTATAAATAAGCTATTTCATAGTTAATAGATTTTCATTTGACAAATTCTTACAAATGCGGTTAAGAACAGATGCAGATGAAAGAAAATATTTGGATTTTTTTGAAATGTTAAATTAAGGCTGGAAAGAAACCCTCTTGCCACGGATTATATAAACAAATCCATTTAATGTAACAGAAAATTCTAAAATACAGCATTGCTAAGACAGTTTAAATATAAGTATTCATTTCAATTTTTAAATAGGGTACCAGCATTAAAAATAGAACTTTAAAGCCTTCGTTAATAATACAAAGAATACCTAATTTTATAAACATTTTCCCCAAAGCAGTTCTTTGGGAAAAATTGTACTTTTTCTCTTATCCAAAAATATTTGTTAAAGCCCATTAAAAATGGGAACATTATAATGATTCACATCCCTAAAACCGGTCATTCAGGATAAATTCTCACTATCAAATTATAGCCAAGTGACCATGCGCTAAGTTACCTCAAACTCACGTGTATGGACGTTTCAATATACAGTCAGGCTGTAGCACAGATTTGCTGAGTCAATACAATGATTAAACCGGAATGTTTTTATCAGCTCACTTATTTTTGCTACATATTCTCTGTGCCATTCTATTCTGAACAATGGATGAACAACAAATGCCATTTTTGGTCTCGTGTAAATGGCTTAATTGTGACTCCAAAGGCACTTGCCTACCGGATATGAAATTTTGGACCAGAAAGCACATATAAAACTGTCTAAACTCATTTCCTTATTTACACCTGCTCTCAGTCTCTACCTAGTAATACCTTCTCTAAAATGTCTACCACTTTTTAGTATACTGTCATTTTCTTATAACTTTCAGTATTTCCCTTACTGCAGCTGAAGAATACTTCAAGGACCCCTTAGTTTAAATTGTGTCCTCCTATTTCCTGCTTCTTTTCCTTTCCCATTAAGAACCAACAGAATATCTTCTTCGAGAGCAGGAGGAGGAAAAAAATATAGCTTCTTAACATAATTTGATACCAATTCTGTATAACTAAACAGAGGTACAATGTTCCTCCAACAACACTGTTAGACAGATACTAGATTCATATCATATTGTCTCCATGGAGATAACTATTTGATAACTGGTGCTTGTAGGATCAAGCATATTTATTGCAATACAAGGGAAATATAGTAGCATTAGCCAGGAGTCAGCAGACCCAATCTGCAAAAGTGTTGGTTTTGTGAGGCTGGACATTCAGAATTCAAGGAAAAGATGGCATTTCTGCATAGTCAACTACTCCTTTCAGACTCTTTGCCTAAGTTCATTTTTGTCAGCTGTCATTATGTGACCACAGACTGGTTGTGGCACTGGCCTAAGACGTAGTTTTGAAAGAGCATGGGAAAGGTGAAGGAGCAGACTCAAACATTAAGTGAATAGAAAGGTTGCCTATGCCTGCTTGCAAGGGAATCAACCCCTGAGCCAAGAAGTTCAGGTGGTGACTAGTCCCAAGAAACTGGCATCCATACTTACAGGACCTGGAGAATAGTACAGAAAGCACCATACAGAGAACAGACAAAATGAAAGTTAACAATTGTAGGAGCTGATAGGCATCGCTTGCACCTGGGCCATGAATTGGTTCAAAAAAATGAGGAATGACTGCAGTGAAGAAAGGAGCCTATACCTGAAGACAGAGAGTCAGTCCAAAGAGATAGATAGCAACTAGATCAGAAGGTCAGAAGGCTGATGACCAGGATCAATTCCTACTTTTTTTGAAAGGCTTGAGAATCAGCTGACCAAGCCAGGAAAGGCCACACAAGTATTTATTTAATGAGCAGGGGCAAATAAGAAAAAAACCTGTTTACAAGGCAAATGAGGATCTACCTGCCTACAGCTAATAATTCTTTGAGAGAAACATTAAAAAAAACTTAAAGGGGAGATGATTTGCTACAGTTTTCTATTAAGGTTTTTACAAAATATCTCCAGTGAAAAACAGAGGGTTTGTTTTTCTATGTCAAACAAGCAGTTAACAGTAGAGAGGGTGCTGTAGACATTTGCAATGCAGGATTGCTGGAGTGATGATTACAAAACACTGCCTTTCCCAATAAACTGCCTGTGCTATTGTTAAAAAAAAAAAGTCAAGAACTCACAGGAATTCTCTCTGTAGGGCTAGGATTAGGAAGTGCCACAACTTGGGAAAGATTTTGAAGTATTTCAGCAGTTTATACTTTCCAAAGTCAACATGCCCATCCTCCTTAATGCAGAGGAAGGAGGAGGAGAATTTGTTAAGCGCATCTAATAAATTGGGTACAGTTAAACATTTTGGCTTTCATCTCCGCAGTGGTGAATATGGGCTATAAACACCACTTACAGTCCTTTGTCCAGGACTGGAGTTGATCGGGAGTGAGGTTTGAAGAACACCACTTCCGCATATTTTCATTACATCGCTGGATGTGATTTCACAGGCATGGATATGATTCCACAGGCAAAGGGTGTAATGAAAGCTAAACCTCTCTGAAGGGGGACACTGTTTCTTTTGGACTTTCCTAAGGGCTTTTAGAGCCAATAGGTTCCAGCAATACAGGAGAAATTCAAGTGTTTCATGGTTTAAAAGCATCATCTCTCACTCAAACACTGTACCCAGCACCCATCCCTTACAGGAAAAATAGTCTTTTTCTCCCAAGGGATAATTTTTTTTTTAAAAGGCAAGGATGAGAAATCATCAGAGTGTGAAAGCAAGCATGTAGGGGGGAGGGATGTGATAAAGTTTAGCAGTTCATTCTAAACATGTGGGCAGAATGTTAACTTCTCCAGCTTTTCAGCTGGCTCATTTCCATAATGAGCTCAGTATGCAAAAAATCATTCCTGTGTATTCACATGCGCTAGACTGCTCTGCTTCAGCAGTCTCCACAGGTGAAAATGATTAATCAAGACAGAAAAATATCCCCATTTTTCCATTGACCTACCTGATCTTCCTCTGGGGGGAGGCTAACTTCAGAGTTTGAAAAATACAGATCCAATTCATGCTAAACTCAAAGGCAGAGGAAAGCATAGCATTAGGAATCTGGCAAAATCCTTCCACTTGTGCAAAGAGGAGTCTCAAACCCACTAAAGGCTAATTCCCTTCCTTGGACACAAATAAAAGTCTCTGTTTAACATATTTCACTAGCTCATAAAGTGCTTTCAAAGCCCTGAGAGACATCACTGATCATGAAACATTATAAAATATGCAATATTTTCCTATCCATGCACTGTATCTTAGATTTCTATGGGCTACTTTGTCCCTTCCCGTGGAAAACTTACGATGTGGCATGAGGGGCTGAGGAACAACACAAGATGAGAGGCTTGGGGGACTTGTGGTGGGGGCGGAGAGGGACAGTGAGTGCAGCCTCCAGACTTCTGAGCTCTTGTAAACTTAATTAAAACGATGATGGCAGAGAGTCTTCAGGGAGAAAGGGCCATGCTGCTGCTACACGGCCCTTTCTTCACTTCAACAGGGAACTGAAAAGAGCGATGCTTAGAGCAATGAAGTACAGTCAGTGGGAGGGTAGAGGAAGAGGGAGAAGAGCAGTAGCAACCAATCAGGGAACCTAGTAACAGTTAATGCCATTTTAAGCAGCATTAGCTCCCAACCGAATCATCAACACTGTTTTGCTGATCACACTAGGGTCACTATTTAATGAGAAAAACAAACAAACAGCAGCAAGGAAGTAATGATGTCAGTATTCTTAGTTCAGTTTCACACTGAATAAAAATAAATATTGCTTAAGAGATCAGGCAGCCTTGACAGATGATGGTAGCCCTTGAAAGTTGTCCTTTCTGTTGACAATTAACAAGAGCTTATTTTCAGTGCAAAGCCAAACAAAAACCAGAACAAAACCCCCGGCAACTAATTATCCACCAAGACACCTGGGCCATGTATGGCCTCTGTGAACAGCACTTCAGAGCCTCCAACTCTGTACTTGATCACACTTCTGGATTCATCAGCACATGAATCAGCATGAAGCACTTTTATTTGAAAGGCAGATTCAATTATAGTTGAGAAACAAGCCAAGTGTCCAATCTGCCAGCATCATAACCACATCAGCCTGCCTCTGTTCCGTAACCTCCTCAGTTTGCATAATAAGCTAGAGGTATTTGTATCCACAGCTGTTCCTTTTTTAGAATGGCGCCAGAGTGCTTTGAACAGTCTCCTGAGTAAAAGCAATGAAGACAGTGTCCCACTGGGTAGAGTGTCTCAGGCTACAACATCCCCACAAGAATCATTCTTTAGTGCAAGGTGCAGTATACCGCTCTATAAGTTCCCAGAGTGCCTCTTGCCTGCATTACAAGAAGCTTTTCAGAGATTCTGGTGGGAAACTTTAACTCACGTACACATGCCCTTGGAAAATATTGAGAAATCAGTGATACCTTGGAGGAGGAAAGACACACCCATAAATAAATATAATCTTGCCCTGACAGAGGAAAAAAAAGCAATACCGCTGAGCAAATTAAGCACAGTTACAAGTGAAGTAGTTCCTCTTCCCCATTCCTTATCATATGTTATTACCAAGAGACTTGCATGATGAAAGCTGTCTACAGTATAGTTTCTCTAACAATACTATACTTGAGGCTGTTGTCAGCTTTTGCTTGTGCTTTCAAGTGATTCTCAGTATTTTCTACAGAAAGGGACCACTCGAGAGACACATGTCATCTAGTGTTATATCTGCCTCACAGTAGAATACCTTTGTGACCTTTTGAGCTTATTCGGCAATGTACGCTTACAGAGCCCAAATGGCCTAGCACAGGGCTCTCAAAAGAGAGCACAGCTTGCCTGAATCTTTCATTTGAAAAAAATCTCACAATACTCAACAGCCTTCCTAACAGATTACTTTCTGGGCCTTAAGGAGGTAAAGCTACTTCCCAATTAACATCTAACAAGGCCATTAACAAAACAACAGGTACAAGACTAGACTTGGACTGCTACTATCAACATCAGACAAAGATTTTACTCAGCCAATTGCAAACGTTACATTTCCCTCTGGGTTCCGTGTTTTCATAAAACCAGATAACATAGTAACAAAATAGGGCTGAAATTTATAACTAAAAAAAAATAAAAAATAAAGAGAACCACTATCACAGCACAGGTATAGACATTAAGACTCCAAAATGTAACCACATTTTAATTAAATAGTAACAATTATTAATACTTTGTATTTCTCATCAAAGGATTTCAAACAAACAAGTCATAACTGTTACTTATGACGCAAATACCCTACCTCACATCCATCCCAATACAGGCAGGCAAATATTTCAATAAATATTCCTAGTCTGGTTTAAAAAAAGCTTCTGAATTACTTTTTCACAGGCACCTAAGACTTCAAAAATTGGTTGACTAACAAGAATGTCCCTATTTTCAGGCTATGGCTCAATTCTGCATAGTCAACCGAAATAAAATTTTGTTGCTGCTGGCCAAAGGATCGTTGCTGCTCAGCTTGTTCTGCTTTGGTCTATAGGATCAGGTTCTTGGATATTTCAGAGGGCAGGTATTGGACCTTTAAAAGAATAATGTTTGCACTCCCGTTCTCTTGGTTTTTAGTCTGACTTTCATTTGGCTTATGTGTTAGCTCATTTGAGCACAGAAGTCAAAAACATGCACCTTGTACTTAGAGAGGAAGGTGGTGAGGTTTGTTTTCCTCTTGAGTTACCAAAGGGAGTTCACTCCTCAGTCTAAGGCTGGCTAGCATGAAAGTCCTATCTCCTACACAGACCTGCTTTACCTCTTACTGGTTTTATACCCAGGTATATTTATACTCAGTCCTGCTTGCTGTGCTCCAGCTAAGTCATTTTCTTTAGAATGGAGAGGAGCCTCCTTGACAACTGGAGACAGTAGAAAGCTTGAACTGCAGATGTAATTACAAGAGGTTTTAACAGCAGTGAGGAATCAAGAAGAATTCCCAAACTATGGACTGAATTTACCAATTTTAAATGGGTACCTTCAATGAAAGGAGACTGTGCCATTGCTGAGAACTCTTCTGAATGTTTTTTTTCTGCTCACCAGCATCACTTCAATCTTGCTCATCTTCAACTTCAACCAGCTGTTCTTTATCCATGAGCTGATATCATCCAAACACAGAAGCCAGATGGAAATGTAAGTTTCAGGTTGGCTAATCGCACACGTGATGATCTTTGGAGCAGTGGCTTGGCCATATATGGTGAAGGATGAGTAGAGCTGAGTGTCACCTGAGTATACCTGGCATTTGAATCCACCTCATCTCACCTGATCACCTAGCGGCTTCATGTGGATGTTGAAGACGACCAGACAGAGTATTGATCTTTGGGGAATCCCATAGCGAGGGGTCATAGTGGTGACGGAGCTCCAGGTCACCAACACTACTCGCTTGGCATACAAGTGCACACCTGCAATTTCCTTTTCTAAAAACAGTGCCATGTGTTTTGTGTTAAAGAGTTTATTTACTTAATATTATGGCTATTAATTTACTGAAGTATTTGAGGAAGTATGTAGAACATACAGTTTGCAAAGAAAGAACCGATGCACAATGATGAGGACTCCACTACTGCTGACACTGAATGAAACAATGGAACTTATTCACATTTCAGGGTGTGAATACAGACTATGTATGCTTCACTCCACAAGTTGTGCTTCTAGACAGAACCCTGAGCCCTCAGAATTAAATTAACTGATGAATATATATATTTTTTTAAATCTGCCCTTCTATGGGCAGAAACTCAAAACTTTCCCATTTACTGGTCTATTGCTCCCACAACTTTATGTATCTAAGGGTCTATGGATGAATAAAATGTTTATCTGCAAGAGACTTATGTTCAAATACTGTACTCATTTGAACAACTACTGGTCACTGTCAGAAGTCAGCTATCAATGTAAGGACAGAAGAGAATCTGGAATATAAGGCTATGCCATTGGGATTTCACTGATCTTATTACGCACATCTGGATAATTAGAGGGTTTGATGCTCAAGTGTATCCTAATAGCAGATCTGTATCTAAGGAAAAGCAATACAGGCATGAAGACTGGTCTCTAGGACACCACTGCAAATAAATGCAAAACCAAATACAGTACTATATAGGTTGGACCTCCCTGGTCTGGAACCCTTTGGGACCTGAGCTATCCTGAACCAGGAAGTTTGCCAGACCAGGGGAGGTCAGTGCTCACCAGCTGGCTGCACTGCTCCTGGGCTCCTGCACAGGCTCCCACCCAGCTGACCCAGGGTCTCCCGCTGCCAGCTCCACTGCCACAGAATGTTCCCCGGGTTCCTGGCTGGGACCACCTGGCTGCTGGCAGCCTTGCTCTGCTGGGGTTCTCCACCTGGGACCAGCCCCCCCATCCCCCTCCCCCAGCCCCATTGCTAAAGCCACCCTGCTGCCGCTGGGGATTCTAGCCACCCACCTCCACCAACCCCGCTTCAGCCACGGTGTTCCCCGGCAGAGGCTGTGCAGTCACCCCAGCCCTCCTGCCACTGGGGGGCTACTGGCCGGGGGCACCTGGCCACTGACAGCCCCACTGCAACTGGGGATTCTCCAGCTGGGGCCAGGACTCCCTGGTCACGTGGCCCAGCTTATGCTGCGGGTTCCCCAAGCCAGGACGTTCCTCAGCTAGGGATGGGCCTTCCTCAACCACCTTGCTCCGCTAAAGCCCAGCTGGAGGGAGGGTTCCCCGGCTGGAGGGAGGGTTCCCCAGATGCCACTTGTCCCAGCCAGGGCTCCCCAGCCCCTGCATTGCCCTGCCTCTGGGGCTCTTTGCTCCAGCAACATCCGTGGCCCTGCCAGACCATGGATGTTGCTGGACCAGAAAGTCCCAGATTTGGGAGATTCAATCTGTATCTGGAAGGACCCACATTCCTAGCAGAATATAAACAAAGAAAATTTGGAAGTTTTTCCACTAAAACAGAATGAATGTTGAAGATATTCATTTCAATGGCAATTGGCTTTTCTTTACTAATTAAATTTGATAAAAGGAAATCTGCCAGAAACTACATATCCAGAAGAAAAACAGCCATCCTGAATTGTGCCAAGCCAGAAGCTTAAACTTAGACCTAAAGAACGTAGACATTGCTTCAAAGTAATCCATAAAAATTATTATACTATATTTACAAGAAAATAAAACTTTGCAAAATGAGAGAGAGAGTTTGTAAACTTTCAGATGCCAGTTCAAATCCAATTTAGATCAGTAATGGACACAAATCAGTACTGTCTCCAATAACTGCTTGGTAGCCTATGTGAAATGAACTAAATGTCCTAGTCTCTCTCTCTCTGGATTTAAAAAAACACAACACGTTTCCTGCAGATGTCAGAGTGATGCCCCTCCCTCTGCTGCACGGCCTCTCGCCTCCCCTTTGCTCGGGGGAGCTGCGGGAGCCATGAGTCGTTCAGCCGCACTCCTCTCCTACATTGTGTTCAGGGCGCCACAGTAGCCACATGGCTCTCTCCACCACCTCCCCAATGCTGGAGGGGGAGGAGAGGGAAGCCACGCAGCCACTCCCTTCCCCAGTGCTGGGCTTCCTGCAGTGGGAGGCGGGTAGGAGAAATCCTGAAGGCTCCGCAGAGGATGCAACTTGCAGGGAAGCGCATGTGCTGCTGTGGGGAGCTTAGCTGCCAGAACACTCTGGCTATTCCAGGGGGGCGGGTGCTACGAAGTTTGCCTCTGAAGTTAAACTGGGCCCCCAGGAGAGCTCCCTGGCCAGCCCAACCACGCACTGAGACTCTTGGCTTTTCTCCTTGAGTACTGCTTGGAGCGCTGCTCTCCCCATCACTGCTCTTTGCTGGGCCCAGCAGCAGTGTGGACGGGATATGTGTATGCTTGGAAAGACAGGAGAATGAGCAGCCCCCATATGTGGGGCACAGATCACAGTGCCAGTTGGCAGGGACTGAAAGGGAAAATTATCTCCTGAGCAAGGGGTCTCAATGGCCCAAGGTGCTCCTGCATTCACTGCTTCTAGAGGGGGCCAGCCCCTCTCCCTGCTGCAGGCTAGGATGCAGAAACCACGGAGAAGGGTGACTCCCCACGTGCAGCTGCTGCCTGGTTCTAGCAATCTACATGCACTCCCTGGGCACCAGCTCCCTCCTCTTCTAGCTGGGCTGGCCAGAAAACCCTGCCCCAACCCGCTCACTCCTCCCCCCTCTCTGCTCTGGCCAGACACCCTGCCCAAATAGGGACCCAGCCCCCACATCTGGCCATAGCATCCTGTCCCCAACCCCGATCCTGGAGCAGGCCCTGCAGTCCAGCCACTATCTAGCCACAGGAAGGGCTGGTGACAGCCTCCCTCCTGCTGCAGCAGGGGTAGGAGGGGAAGCCATGATCCAGCTGTGGCAGACAGGTGAGGGGATTGATGAGCATAGTGAGCAGAGGCAACAGCCCCCTAGTATTTTCTAATGGAATTCCAGTGTTATGAAAAGCCACCACTACAATTATTTGTCAGTAACTAGCATCTCTCATCTGACCAAAAGGTAATGCAGGATTGAATATAACATTCTATTCTTTTTTAGCCGGACACACTGAAATACATCACAGGCTAAATCTGTAGCACAATAACCATGAACAAGAGGAAATGAATGACAAACTTTCATCTGTGATACAGCTGGTCCTTACAAGTTAGTATTACCACAATGCACTGGCACAGAACTGAAGCATATTTTACACTCTTAGCTGCTTACTTGGTTACCAGTGTGTTGGTGGGAGAGGTCACTTATTCCCCAGGATAATAATTAATCAGTATGCAAAGATAAGCTAGTATTTTAATTTCTTAAACAGGTAATAGCGACAGGATGTAGCACCAAAGAATCAAAGTTCTTTACATATTATCGGTAAAATTTACAAACAAGTGTTTTAGAAGCATAAGTCACTTTTGAAAATGGGACTTAGATGGTTTTGATAGTTTTGCCCTAAGCAACACTCCTTTAGAGTAGGCATTATATTCATTTTGCAGAAGGTAGGTGTTAAGAAAAACTATATTCTGAGTACAAGCAGGAACAGAATCCAGGAATCCTGACCTTCTCTCCTTGAAAACTTCACCAAACCACCCCACCCCAGCCAACTGAAAATCACAGAATAAGGAAAAAAAATGTTGTCTATTTTCAACAGCTAAAAAAAAAAAAACCACAACAGATGCCAACATTATGCACTGGGGTCACTTTTTGTTAACAAGATCAAGAAGAAAACCTGAAATAGGCATCACAAATGTATGCCATTAAAAAAAAAAAAAGACAGTTCTGATGTGTGGCTCAGAGTTACATGCCAATTATGCAAACATTAGTTCAAACGATGAGCATAGAACTAGTGAAACTGGACTGTACAGATAGCGTATCGCACAAGAAATAAAGCATTTTGTCTGACTGTAAATTTTAAAGAACCTTTTATTATTCCTGCAGAATGCATTCCTGAATATGCATATTATAGGGTTTTTTAAACTGAATCATAGAAATATTTGTAAACTATCCAGTTATCACTTAAAACCCACATGTACAACATCTGGACCAAAGACAAACCTTTTACCAACATGCAGTAACCAACTGGGTGTTCGTAATATCAGATTTATATTCATGCGAATATATGCATGTGGCTAAAGATCAGACAGTTATGCAAATAAAGTAAAATAAATGAAACCATATGAAAAGAAAGATGGCTAGGGACGAAGCTTATGGTTTGAGGGGTTATCAACAGCAGTGTCTCAATTTTTTTTATAAAGTACCCCTTTTTCAAAAAAAAGTACCCCCAGTACCTACAGTTTTCAGTCATACATTTTTTTCTACCATTGCAACACACTTGTTTAAACAACTTAATGGTAACCGGGTGGGCGATGACATTTTTGGGTGTAAAAGTGCAAAAATAATACAGCGCTGTAAAACTAATACCAAAAATTCAGTTTTCTCCAAGTTTCAGTTGTGTTGACAGACCCACCAGACTTCTCTCGAGTACCCCTAAGCACTGGTTGAGAAACACTGATCAACAGGACTCAGATAAACCAACAGCATTCCTGCTTTGCTCTATTTTGCTACAATTGTTCCACAAGGTTCAATAATAGCCTCTCTCCCCCAATTTCACCACTACTTTTCCCCCCCTTTTGTTGATGCCAAAAAGGATGTTTCCCTGCTCTGTGCTCTAATTTAAATGAAAAAAAAAACCCCAACCATTAATCTGATGTAAGGTTTGGAAAGCAAAAACCAAATATACTGCTTAAGTGAACCTTTATGGCAAATTTCATCCTAAAGTCAACTAAAATGGTCTAACTACGAGTCATTCACAAATATGCAGCAAGAATATGTCAAAAGGAAGAAAAGCATGTCATGAAGTTGACTAGTTCCACTCATGCATATGAAAATGTCTTTCTGAATTTAGCCTTGATTTGGACATCGTAACCCTTCTCCAAGGAAAAAACAAATCCAGGGATTTTTCAGGGCAGTCTATCAACAAGCATTCAAAGGACTGCTGCAAGTTCTATGCAGGAATTCCTGAGTTGAACTGAATCCTGAAAAGGGGGGGGGGGGGAGAAGAGAGGTAGTAATCCCTAGGCTACTGCTGGTCAACGAAACAGAAGAATAATTTTATGTGCATGTGAAACATGCAAAAAATTATAATGCCCTCCCTGTTCTTCAAAACCTCTATCAGGTAAGAGATCAAATCTTTTCTATAACAGAATTTGTTTAGGATCAAATCTGCCAACTGAAGAGAAATACCTGACTGCAGATGGAAGCCTTAGCCTGGATATGGAACCAAAGATAATGGCGTGATAGAAAACTTAAGTTAAAAGGAAACAAGGAAGAAAGAACACATTCGAAAGTGAAAGGGAAAGGGATACGAAGGACATGATACTTATTTAGTTCTGTCACTCCAATGACAGGCTCATTTCCACGGTTTGCCAGATTATAACGCAAAGTACATAAGCCAATTATCTACAGCCGTTTAGTGTGTGGTTGACACTATCTCTGAGATCTGAGACATTGGTACATAACACTGAAAAGCCAGAGATTAGCTTTCCAATGTAAAGCCCAGTAAATTTAACTGGGAAAGCATCAAGAATTCAAATTGTCCATGCGCCCATTTCTCTGGGTATGTGTCAGCCATTCTCTCTATAAATTCAGTTTATGGAACACTATCATACCATATTAAGTCGGGTAGGAAAATACTCCATTTTTATGACTACATTGTAACATCATCACTGATATTTCTCACTCCTAGCTATTCATCTGGTTTAGAAATTGAGTATGTAATTTTAAACAACTGCACAGATATCAATGCAGTTTCCGTGACTTTTAAGATTAGCTTTGTAGTTCCAAGTTGAGAAAGCATCATCATTTGCTGTTAAATTCACAACATGGATGCAACATGCAGCTTTCCTCCTAAGTTTATGCTCCAACTAGTCCCCTTTCTGCATTATGAATCAGCCAGCAGTCCCACACTGAAGAAATAATTAACCACAGCTTTTTGTTCTTAGACAAAGATGTACAGGCTAACAGCTTGATTGTAATTCCCCACCGGTAAGAGTAACTAAAAGTTAGCAGCTATAATTTAAAAGGGTAATTTTAGAGATCTGACAGACCTCCAAATGATGCATAAATAGATTGTTATGAATGCTTGAGAAATTAGATTATAAATTAAAAACCCTCCCACACAGCAAGATTAAGACCAACTGCACATGCTAGTCTCTTTTCGCAGCAATTTCAGAGATCTCTATCACTGAGTTTAACAATGTCAACATCTCCTTATAGCTTCCAGTCCAGATCAATCATTAGTGATCCAGATACATTATAAATTCATCTGCATGGGAGGGTGACAAGAAAAAAAAGTATTTAAAGCAGGATGGTGCGCAGTTCAGAAAGTCTCATGCAAAAAAATTGTTCAATAGCCTACAACTTTTTCTGACCAATACAGGCCTTTCATGTATGAAAAAGGGTGAGGCTATCCTACTTAATGTCCTATAAGTGGTCAAAATCTGTCATAATGTCCTATCCCAAAATACAATATCAAAAAAAGCTACAGCGTAGGTACTTGAATTTACAGTAAAGACGGTACTATAGTTTAAAAAAAAAAAAAAAAAAAAAAAAGAGGGACCTGCTGCCAGTATGTTCTTCATGAGGGAAGTACTTCCTCTTCTTGATTCTCCAGAAGTTGCAAAAGAGGACAGTTAGGTAAACTGCATTTTAATTAGATTGAGGGAATTCCACTTTTTACCATTTTGGGCAGCTGCTTTCATTAAATGTCCACACAATTATCGTTCTGTGCCTAGAGTAAAGGACATGCATTTTGATAATTATGATTAAATAAGCAGATTTTACTTCCTGGCAATGCCTTACCTCAAAACAAATGTGTAGTCCTGTAATGTTTCAGGGTGTTGTATGATCTGACCAATACTGGTCAAATTGTTCAGTAGAAGGCATAGCTAATCATGGAAGCATCCACAACAAACTTCAGGATCCATACACAAGTCAATGATAGGTGTATTCTGAAATTCATATGTAGGTTTCTATTTTCCATCTTTAACATTGGCCCAAATAAAAATTTGGGCTGTGAATAACCCAGGACTACAAAATGCTGCTGTACAGATAAAGCAATGTTAACAGGGATCTGATGCCTAAACTTCTTTCCAGCAGACCCAAGGTTAGCCAAAAGCAGAGAGTACAGAAAAAGGGCAATGGGTCCAAAGGCAAAAAAGTTATTGGTGGATGTGTCTTGCTGTCCAGCATGCTTCAAAACAAGTAACCAACTGGTACTGTAACCATACAATGATTTATCTGGGTTAAAAGCTTTATAGAAATATGATGGGCCCACCTTTTCTGTATATTGATACATTACAACTTTATGACTATAAAGCACTGTGATAAAAAAAGGACAAGAAATAAAAAAGCAGCATTCATATGTAAGCCAAAAGAATATTTACAATGAGGTTGGCAAAACTCTGCTTCCTCCCACACTTAAAGTATGGTTTATATGTATGGATGTGATATCCTTTGAACAGCTGACATACAGAATGAATCATGAGTTGGTTAAATATCAGGAGATTTGAGAGGATCTCTATACCACAGCAGCATGCATAAAAAGAAAATTAAATACATATCCTCAGCCACATAAGAGAAACTATCATCTATTTATGCACCAATGTGACTATGTTTTTCTTAAAAAACTTTACACACATTATTCAATTTGGCCCTTGTGCGCACAAATGTGGCTTCTCATCCACTTGTGACAAAAGAGGATTATTTGCACATTTTTATGCAACAGCACAAATTGGGGCTCATTCCTAGCCCACAGTCTTGCAACTTCATACTACAATTATATGAGATCTAATAAATGAAGCAGGCAGGCACTGGCCTTTGGTAAACACACACACACACACACACACAAAATAGTGTACTTACCTTTTCTGATCACTAGAGATTCCCAAGTCTTTCCACAAGATCAGAGATATCTATGCCACCCACAGTTTTGCCAAGACAACTTTGCTCATTGCTATAACTTTAAATGGATAAATTATTCTTTTCCTCTTGACCTAAATATATGTACCACTTTAAGCATAAATTTAAAATTTGCTGCATTTTTCACTAGATGCAGCTCCACTTGTTTTACATGCATCTCCGCAGCCTATAGGGACCTACGCTTCCCTTAAAAAGTAGCATAATTATCAACAGGAATCATGTACATGTATCTGATGGGAGAAATGTTTAGAATCCTTTGAAATAAAAAGTGTGATATCAAAGCAAGTCATTATATCTGAACAAGCAACTGCATGTCTCTGATCTAGATTCTCCAACTGCGTCAACTGATACAGGGACTCCAGTACTCCCAAAGATCCCAGGCATCTTACTGTTAAGGCAGCCTAAATATGGCTGAATGATCTATTTAATCTGAGAATGGAAAAATATCAGTATAACGCAGTGAACTCAGAAAGGTATTGATACAGCTACTTTTATTGCTGCATGAGTAAGTCGACAGCATTACCATTTTAGATAGAGAGCTATTATATAGCACTTTGAAATGATTAGCTCTTCACATAACTCAATATTTGCTTCCCACAGCAGAACATCTTCACAAGTAATAAACTGCTTGTTTTATCTGTTTTGAAATGGGGAAAAGGAGATGAATGGAGGGAAAAAAAATTCTTTTGATCTATATGAGCAGTGGTGCTGAGCTATGCTCCCTTGCCTCACACACCCACTTACGCCCCTCACTGCCCTAGGCTGGGGTCACAGCGAGGGTTGCCAACTCCCACATCTGGTCTGGGAGAGTTGGTAGGGTTTCCAGATAGTTTCAGAAAAAATACCCAACAACCACCACCAAAAAACACAAAACAAAACATGCCAGGAAAAAGTTTTTTTCTTGGGGGGGGGGGGGGGGGGGGGGGGGGGAAAAAAAAAAAAAGGACCCAGAGAGTTGTTAAGCAAAAAAAACACAAACATCAGAGGAGTAGCCATGTTAGTCTGAATCTGCAAAAGCAACGATGCATCTGACGAAGTGGGTCTTTGCCCACGAAAGCTTATGCTCCAACACTTCGGTTAGTCTATAAGGTGCCACAGGACTCCTCGCCATCAAAACACAAACAAACACGCACACCATGGCCCCTTTAAAAACCAGATGTGAGGCTTTTTGGCCCTAACAGGCTGCCCGCCATCTTACCTCCCTGCACCAAGTCAGACCGCTCCCCTGCAGAACCCAGTAAGCAGTAGGGTTGCCAGGCTGCCTCTATATTGAGCTAGGTAGCCCAGGATTTTTGCCTTCTAGCTGCCGGGGGGGGGGGGGGGGGGGGGGGGGGGGGAGAGAAAGGGAGAGAAAGAGAAAAAAAATCAGAAAGTACTGGACATTCTAGGTGTCTGGTATTTTCTTCATTTTTTTTTTTAACTGGACAGGAGGCGAAAATACTGAGCTATCCAGTTCAATACTGGACACCTGGCAACCCTAAGAGTTGGCAACCTAACCACTACGGGAGGCAGTTGCAGAGTCCCCTCTCTCTCTCCTGCCAAAGTGGCAGCAGAGCCTCCAGAGCCAATGGCAGGCTTTAGAGCCCACAGGGACAGCAAAACCCCTGGGAAAGGTGAAGCCAGGTGGGGTGGGACCCTGGAGGGGTGGTTGGCAGTAGGGCTGGCTGCTGGGAAGATGGGAGGAAACCCCAGGGGTGCTGCAGCATCCTCTGCATGTCTGCTTCCCATGACTATGTATTTGACCATACATGCATTATCATAAGGTTCTTGCTACAATGTATTTATCATGAAGGCTATACATCCAATATATATATTCTGCAACAGGACAGATCCTCTGAAATGCCACATCCAAACTGCCAAAGACACAACATCTCAATATATAATTCTAATGAAATAACAAAGGAACTGTAGTCAGGCAGATCTGCCGGGTAAGCTTGATTGAGGCACAGCATTCCTGCAGCCGAGGGCCCAATCTAGGAGCGTAAGAATTGCATTAAAATAAAAAGGTACCCAGGGTAAAGACTTCAGGGCACATAGGGTGTATCTGAATTGCAACTAGACATCTGCGGCTGTCCCATACCAGCTGACTCAGCATCATTGGGTTTAAGCTACAGGGCTATTTCATTGCAACATACACTTCTGGGCGAGCCCATGGTCGAGGTCCTTGCAATGTGGGAGGGGGTCCCAGAGCCTAAGCTCTAGACAAAGCTGAGAAGTTGACAATGCAGTGAAATTATTCCACAGCCCAAGCCCTGGCCATCCAAATCAACTGGCATAAGACAGCAGCAGGTGTCTAACTGCAGTGTACATTTATCCTGAGAGACAGAAGACTGCCAATCCTGCAACCCTAACAGAAATACTCACATGCTTAATGTTAAGCACATTTAAGTATTTTGCTGCATCAACACGTTGATCTCTGGAGATTGGTCACGGCATCAGTTGTGCTTTAAGTCTGATTTCAAAACTTTAAAATAACTAAAATCCACATGCCAAAACCATGCTTAGAACATCTAGAAACCTCCAGAACAGATTTATAGAGTGAGCAGATACCCACACAATGAAACTAATCCCTGGAGCAACTGTGTGAAATTAGCAGTTACATCAGTGTTTAATTCAACTGAGGGCATTTATAGGATTAGATCTGGTAAAGTTATTCAAAAATCCATACTTAATTAAGCTTACAAAGCAGCCCGGTGATAAAAGAAGCAAAACCTGCCTCCTTTCCTCTGTCAGCTTCCTGGCTCTGATCAATCAATAATGTCTTAGCCAGGGAGGTTCATACAAAGCGAAGAGAAAGATGTGTGTCACTCTCATCATATTCTCTGAGCATATTCCTACACACTAACTACCACAGATTCAGTATCTTTGTGGATCTTCTCTACGGCTCCATCCCAACAGACACATTGCATATACTGTATGCATTAATTTTACTGCAGGATTTTTGTCCAAAGGCTCTATCCTGCAGTCCTTGCTTGTTCTTTCAGTTTATGTTAATACTACAACCTTCAACAGGCTACATGCGTAAAGATTTCAGGATCAGGCCCAAAATCTCTTGTAAGCTACCATGTTTTAGCACATATAGCCTGCAGGTTATACAAAGTTTTACAAACCCTGCAATCCCCCGTGGGGTATAATGTCCGTGGGGTATACAAGTTTATTTTTACTTGCCTGGGCACGAGTGCCGCTCCCCTCCCACAGGCCAGCCAGCTCGCCTGCACTCTCTGTTCCTCCCTCCCAGAGAAAGGTGGGTTGCGCCTGGCTGCAGCTGCATGGAGCCTGGACGCGAGTGCAGCTCCCCTCCCACAGGCTGGCCAGCAATTACCAGGTACCTTAAAGTAGTGTATATAACCTACTATATACGGCTATACACATGCATGGGTTATCTTAGACACTTTTTTTTTCCCCGTCACGTTTAGGAAAAACAGCGGGTTATGCACGGGTGCGGGTTATATACGCTAATTTACGGTACCTCCTTGCTTGGCTCCATCTCAAGATCACAGCAGCAAAGTCTGGTAGAAGTGTATCTAAAAGGAAATCCCATACAAAATGGTTTCCCCAACAGGTAAAACATGCTTTATCTCCTTTAAAATAATGAGAGCAACTAGATCCAGTGCATCTCAACCATAGTAGGAGAGCAGTACCATGTCCAAATAGCAAGAATTTCCCATTGTCCAGCATAAGGAAGGACCCAGAGAACAATGTGAAAAGCTCATTTCATTTTGTGTTTACAAGCTGCAGGCAATCTTTTCCTATTTTGTTGTAATGTGACTGTTTGTTTCGCCTTTATGGTGGTGAGTCATCCTCTTGGCCCGACAGTCAAATAATTTTGCGTCAGCAAATTCTAAAGCAATTCCATGTGACCCGCTTCCTAAACCCAAATGTCTTTTGAATTCACAATTCAAAATTCTTTGACTTATTTGTAGAAATGTCCCTCAGAAAGACCTTATCTTTGCCTCTAGAGAGAGAAAAACAATCCAAGAAAACTATCTTGTATGAAACAACCCGCATTTGCCATTCTATTTTCCCAAGTGGTAGTCTTGAAGCAGTCAAACAGGAGACCAAACTGTGAGAATAAGCCTCTGTTTTAAATATAATAAAGAGCTCTGGGACCTCTCGCCCTCTTCCCCCCCTCCAGTTTATAAAATTTGAAGTTTTCCCCCCAAATTATAATACCATAGAGATCAGAGTATGCTCAGAGATTCTACAATGCCAGTGAATGACTCACTAACTACATCTATAATACTTAATGTGCATTAAGCTGATATAGCTTTGAAGATGCTTTTTGACTCCTCAGAAAAAGGATACAGACTTTATTCACTAGACATGTCAAACTCCAGATGTCACTCAATCTATATCTCTTTCCAATTGCTGGAATGCTTAATGGACTGAGGGCAGATGCTCCACCACTGGCCTCCTCCCATAACAACTTCAATGTCTCTATAGCTGTGTAATTTTGAGTGATCATATGGAAGAAAATCAAGATCCTTCTTTAGTGGAGCATAAATATTAACAATGAATGTTTCCATGGCTATTAGCCTTGCCAGACTCATCTCCCATCAATATCCAGTTCAGCAACCACCACTTATGTTCTCAAGATTGCCTCTACATAGTGTACACTATTAGTATATAATTGCTCAAAATATGTTGATTTTTTTGATAAACAAGGCTATTTTGTAAAATGAAATGCAAATTCATAGAAAATTCCCACAAAATGTCCACTTCTAATGTGTCATAATATATATTGAAATAGTTGATTTTAAATTAAACAAAGCTGCTACTGTTTGATGCTTCAATCAGCAATGCTCTGAATTAGTGTACTAATAGTGCAGAATATGAAATAACCAAAAAAATAAAGGCATCAAAATGAATAAGCCCATAAAATACAAGGAACATTTCAAAATTCCAAACCAAAAATGTACCAGAACCAGAAATTTTTTGAAATTCCATTTCACAGGAAATTCTAGAAATTCATTTTCATTCCAAATTGGAACCAAAACAAATTTCAAAGCTTCCTGAATATTGAAAATTATGAGTTTCAACCAGCTCTAGGTATAATCCCTCTAAAAATTTTGGTAGAATAAGCATAATGCTTATTATCAGCACTATGCTTAGTAACAGCACTATTCATGAAGACAAGATGTGACCTAAAACTTGCTAAAGATTGAGAAGACTTTCACTAAGTTTAACTACTAGTTTCTGCCTCAGTGGCATGGTTGATCAAGTTAAGATTCCAAATTTTGACTCCTTGAGATACCATCCCAGCAAATATTGTCATTAATATCAACTTGGGCTGAACTTCAGTAGAATTTCCATAGTTCCCCTATGATTATCTAGTCATAAAAAAAGTCCTGGTTTGTTTGCATGTTGAACCAAGGAAGAATACAAAACCAGACATGTCTTCAAATCTCATTTCTCCCCAAAACAAAAACATGGCATAACACAAATAATCATCACTTAACAATGGAGGTAAAAAAATTAAACTAGAGCAACACTTAAGGCTACATTAACAACTAGAAGTCCTGGGGCACCTTATAGACTAACAGATTTATCGGAGCATAAGCTTTCATGGGCAAAGACCCACTTCATCAGACGTCTTTGCCCAAGAAAGCTTATGCTCCAATAAATCTGTTAGTCTATAAGATGCCACGGGACTCCTCACTGTTTATGCAGATTCAGACTATCACAGCTACCCCTCTGTGACTAAGCACAAACCAGAGCATAAGCTAAATTACACCAATCCAAAAGTAGTACTGGGAGACAACCTGACTTTGTGACCCAGTCATATCTCTGTTTCTCTGCATCTCAATAAATTGATATTTATTTATTTGGTGTATTATTAATGATATTCAAGACACAAAGACCTCACAGAAGTTGAGTCATTTTGCAGTCCTTAATATGTGCCATGGTTTGTGACTGCCAATACTTACACAGAAGACTCTTTCTAAAATGCCATTGAAATTACAGTGCAGCACAAATTCCATGCCCAGTATGAATCTAGTTCAGAAGGCTCTATTGCCTTTGCAGTAAATCAAACCCAAGCTGAGATTAACCGAGGTCAGAGACAAGAAAATTATCGCTTTCTCTGCAGACTGTGAAGCATGCCACATATCCTCTACTGTAAATCTCTCACATGGAAATGTATCCACACCAAGGCAACCACACAGTGGATTAAACAAGTCTTTAGTTAGCAGTAGATATGGAGTATCACACAATTTCATCAAGATCTTTGCTATGCTTTCTTATCTGCATACTAGACTGAGCATTATTGCAGTGAACTGGTAACCATGGCAGAGAAATAAATGTAAGTTTGCCTGAAATAATATGCATAGTGGAAATAAGTTGTGTATCAATCATCGTAGCATGAGATGAGTTGAAGTGCATAACATTTGGGTGCTGGTGCTTCATGTTATCCTGGAGAGTTTAAATATGAGGCGCATACCAGTGAGAGAGAGCTAAGAGTACCCAAGAACCTTCACATCTCAGAGGAACTGTTGTTGAAACAGAAGCCTGAAGTCTCAGAGCTTGGTGTTTATCATCTCTAGGACTGTGTCTACACCAGCTTTTTTTCCTGGAAAAAAAAAATCCCATGGTTGCAATTCTATCAGAGAGAGCCCTAGAACGTACCAGTCTCCTGCAACCATGGCATTAACACCATATTACCTAACCACGCTTGGAATTAGTAAAAACAAGCCTGCCTATGGTCAAAAGAATTCTCTCTCCATTTGAGCTCACATCATGACTGTCACTGGCATAATCTGTACTGGTTTTCATACTGGTGGAAAATTTCTGAAAAGGACTTTAGTGTGTACAAAGTCTCAGAAAAACAGACTCTAGAGAGTTTAAAATTTTAGACGAGTTTAAGGCCAGAAAGGATCACTAGATCACCTAGTTCGACCTCATGTATATTAAAGACCACCAATACCATCCCGTCTCACACTAAACTCAACAATGGAAATTAGTCAAAAGTAAACAAACCCCCCGGGAAACTAGACTTATGTATCACAGGCAGCAATAAGGGCAGGACCTGAAGTACAACAGTACTTGAGACCCCTACAATGGCAGAGAAATGATTACATGATATATACTCAAATAATCCTGATGAGTCACCTACATCCACATGCTATATACAAGGACCTAACAAATTCAAATTCATGCAAAATGCATCACGGACTGCGAAATCTGGTGTGCTCCCGTGAAATTGGCCTTGTGTGTGCTGTTACCCTGTACTAGACAGATTTCATGGGAAAGACCAGCATCTCTCTAATTGGAGGTTCTGGCCCAAGACAGTAACAGGGGGAAATCACAAGGTTATTTTAGGAAGGTCACGATATTGCCACCCTTACTTCTGTGCTGCCTTCAGAGCTAGCAAGCTGGGATTTGATGGCTGTAATGTTGGTCGTGTGCCCAGCTCTGAAGGCTGCACTCCGCCAGCAGTAGCATAGAAGTAAGGGTGGCAATACTATATCCATGTCATCCTTGCTTCTGTACTGCTGCTTTCAGAACAGGGTGGCTACTGACAAACAGCACATCTCTGCAATCAGTAACACAGTAGTAAGGATGGAAATACCAATTATACCACCCTTACTTCACACTGCTGCTGGCAGTGACTCTGCCTTTAGTGTGAGTCCTAGCCAGCAGTGACTGCTCTTCAGCTGCCCAGCTCTGAAAGCAATGCTGCTGCCAGCAGCTGCATAAAAGTATAAGTAGCAATACTGCAACCACCCTACAACAACATTGTTATGCGCAGACAGCTCCTCTTTGGGTCAGGACCCCTAAATTACAAAACTGAAATTTCAGATTTAAATATGAATTTACCATTTAAAAATCCTATGACCATCACATTGACCAAAATGGACCCTAAATTTGGTAGGGCCCTAACTAGAGAGGAAAGGGGGGAGGGGAACAAAACAAAACACGCAAATCATGGCCATTCTGCCCTAAGGGAGAATTCCTTCCAACCCCACATATGGTGATCAATTAGATCAGGGCTACTCAACACACTGCCCATGAGCTGCATGCAGCTTATGGCCCATTTCTTTGTTGCCCATGGATTGGTTTGGATTTATGTGAGGCTCAACATGTGGCCTGTGGGTGGAAGCCAAACCAAAAAAGTAGTCAATATGATGGTCTTCTGTTTATATGAGTTTTAGTAGTTAAATTCCTGGACTGTCATTGCTCATTAGAAGTGCTGTCATATGGGTGGAAATCAGGTAAATATTGCATTTTATTAATATCAGAAGAACTGATTTAAATTGGGCCTGCATGTTGTATAATTTTGCCTTAATCTTTGTATTCACGCGCGTCAGTGTGAAAGATGCTATTTGCATATGTATATGCAACCACACTTAAGTTGTGGCCCTCGTCATGCACTGAGCGTATCATTGTGGGCCCCGGGGCTTTCAAAGTTGAGTAGAACTGAATTAGATCCTGAACATATGTGCATCTGAGCATGGACATGGAGTGGAGGGCAGGCCTGTCTCTAGCCATGGCTGTGCCTAATGCATCAGAAGGAAGAGGTAAAAGAATCTTTCAGAATACCTTTATGGGAGAAAAGAAATCCCTTTTTGATCCCTGATGATAGACAGCAGACATCAAGAAGTATGAGCTTTTGGAACATAAAAACATAGTCCAGAAGTGAGCCCCCCCAAATAACCCCATCATACAATTGCACTCATCAACCTCTCACTCTCAAAAAATCATTATTTGTCCCCTCAGCTTCTACTGGGATATTTTCCAGAACCTTGCCCCTGTGATGGTGAGAAACATTTTTCTAATTTCCAGTCCTGAATTTGTTCATGCCCAGGTTATATCTATTTGTTCTTGTGCCAACATTGTCTTTTACCCACTGAATATATTTACAGTGCAATCCATATCCCCTCTGAACTTTTTGTAAGCCTAAACAAGCCACACTTTTGCAGTCTACACTGATCAAGTAAGCCTTCCATTCCTCTGATCATTAATACTTTCGCTTCTGGAAATGCCTTGTCTAAAGCATCCTACTTTATTGCCATTTTCACAGCTGTGTCATACTGGAGGCTTGTAGTCATCCTCTAATTGTCCAATGCACCCAGATTTCTCTCTTTCTCTGTCATTTTACTCTGCTTGTAGAAAAAACCTCTTCGGGGAGCCTCTGTGCATAATCTCACACTTTATACTACTGAATTTCATCCCCTTTCTTCACGGTCATACAGATCTTCCTGTATAATATTCTGATCTTTTTCTGTATTGCAGATGCCTCCCAACTATCAGAAAATGTCATCAGCACACACATATTGTTTGTGTCAAGATCATTAATAAAAATATGAAATTCAGGTCTTCTCCCAAGACATTGAAAGAGGAGGGGACTTAAAAGGTTTAAAAATATTTTCATAATTAAAAAAAAAATCAGCAAATAGCCAGGTGATAATTTGAGATTGTTTATATAGCACAACTTTTAAAAATATTATAATTGTTCTCCTTTCAGAGAATGCAGTCTCATGGCTGAAACTCCAGAATTGCAAGAATCTCCAAACAGCAAGAGAACTTACACAGCACCGGTGTTGCAATGCCTAAGTGCACTGCCAGGGTGACTTAAGGACAGAATTTAAATCTCAATTCTGAATTTCCTGGCTTTTCTTAGCGGACATCACACAATGTTATTTCCACAAAGGGAAAGGCAGATGTGAGTGTAAGAGAAAGAAATTCACATTTCTTTTCTTGTTTATTTCTCTTCAGAAAGTGTCCTTTTTTAAACCTGTGTCAAAATGGATTCATGTTTTGTTTTTTGAGAAATGCAAATGCTCTCAGCTAGTTATCAAGGTACTTCATAACCTAAGTATTCTCAAACCAACAGTGTTTCTATATAAGCATATATTTGATCTGAGAAACTTCCATAAAAAGGAGGAAGGAATATGGAATCTGAATAACTTCTGAATATAGCCTCCACCTTAAATTCAAATAAATTGTGGAAGACAGAGCTGTCTAGTTGATAAAGCACTAGAGACTTTTGATCTGTTTCAGATTCTACCATCAATTTCTCATGCGACTTTTGGTGAATCACTGTTTTCTCGCTATCCCCATCTGAAAAATGCAGACACACTTCTCTCTGTGCGCGCGCACGCGCACACACAAACATGCAGAAGTGCAAGATATTAAGGACTTCAAAAACTTAAGAATTTTTTACATAGTAAACAAAAATAAGACTATATATAGTAAATTGTTGTTTGCTACTTGATCATCATATTGACAGTTATAGATAAATATGTTCTCACACACACTTCCAGCAGCCCTACTTAAAACTAGATAGTATACACTCTGGGACAGCATGAAGCTTTTAGACCTAATGGGTCAGAAAACTCTAAGCCAGAGCACACATCAACTTTGTTAACTGAAAAGGTGACGTCATTGGAAAGATTTATGAGAGGCAGCGATGATGTTTAGATTGGGGAAATTTACTAGAAATGGCCAAAGTAAACGTTAAGGCTTTTGTTTGGGATACTCCAGTTTATGAAGCTGTCATTTAAGAGAGACATTAGAAATAAACAGATATTTGGGGGTATAATCTCTTAACTTACACACACACACACAAAATTGGCACTGCTGTGCTTCCTTGATTCTCTGACCAACTTCCCCCTCTACATTATTAAATTAAATAAGTATAGCTTTTTGATTAAATACAATTAATTATAAACATTTTTATCTGTAAGTTTTCATTTTTGAGTATACAATATATACTTTATATTTATGACCTATCCTGACTTGACAGCAAAGAGAACATTTCTTTTAATATGCCATACCCCTAAAAAATGTTGGCATTTTCCTTGTTTCCTTGCGGGATAATAAAGCACAACCGTGTCTCACACTGGGAAACAGACTGTACTGAAACAGATCCAAGAACAGATGAAACAAGTGGCATCCAGCTGTACTGCAAAGTACATAAGCTAGACCGACATTTGATACCAGAGACTGGCAAAAAGAATTATTTTAAATACAGTCAGCTGGACACTTTCTCCGTGTTCATGAACTATGCCTGTTAACACAGAAATGTGTTTCTATGGAACAGCTGGTATCCACTTGAATTCCCTCCTTCAGTGATAAAGACTGATACAACACACATGTATCACTTGACATATGAAGTGAAAAACCTACACAATCTATAAACAATTTTCAGATATTTTTGCCTCAAAGAAATCCAATGTGAATTTGAAACACGTGGACATAAAAAAAAATGGATAGTCAGGATAAATATTCAGAAGACTAAAATTATGATTAAAAGAAATGTGGAAAGAACAAAAGACCACAGTGGCTGCAAAAACCCAGCAAGCCACAAAGGCTCACATCCGCTTGGGCTTACCATTCCAAAGCAAGAAAATGGGCTAAGAGAAAAGCAAGATCTAGGCAAAATGGCTTTGGAACATTGATATAGTTCACCAAACAGCAGAAATGCAAGACAGGGAGCAAGGAACTTCTGAATATTAACACACGCTGGAGAAACCAAATGATAGTCCTGCCAAAATTAATCGATTAACTGGAAGTGCTGGCAGCAACCACCTGCTTCGATTTGCCCCAGGGCTGGATATCTTCTCCACCGTTATGATCAAGCCAGTGTACTCATATGAAGCTTTATGAATGCAATTGAGAAGTTAAGTAAGACTCAAGGGAGTTGGTAAAAGATTTCAGAAACACTGTACTAGAAACAAAAAGCATGCACACATACTCTTGGAAAACATAGATTTTAATTTCCAGTAATATGAGGACCATGAAATCCATACAATTTGAAACTACATCTCTTTGCTTCTGTAAACCAATTGCAGAAAATACAGAATAATGATCCTTCAGATTTCTGAAATACACCTTTCCACACACATGCTTATCCTTTAGATCTCAGGACCTTACATTAATACTGTGTGCCATTTATACTCTATATCAAGTCTTACATGTTCAGATACAGCATATCCATTAATAAGTTTTCCCCTAGTTAACTTTTGAAAAATAAACCAATGAAAGAATTAAAACAACCACCCCTACAACCAGTGTCATACAATGATGCACCCTGGTATGTTAATATGCATATCAAGTATTAAAAAAGCAAGCATTGGGTTGTCTGAGGCACTATATTAAATTAAAATGTCATTATAAAATGTAGAGTTGGTCAAAAACATTGAATATCAAAAACTGTCAAAATATAGAATTTTTGAAAAATTTCTTCCTGTTTTTGTAGAGTGGTGGGATTACAGAGGATAGAAGGTATAAATATTGTAAATGAAGAAATGAAAACACTTCTCTATTATTTATTATTAATTTTATTTAATGAATGGCAAAGTAGCTGTAGTACCATATAGTAAATGCAGCAAGTTATTAATTACACCAAGTCCAGTATATATTGAATTATGTTAACAGCTAGATGACAAAAAAAGTAGTATGCACTCCCCTGCCCCTTTTATATAAATTGACAAACAATCACAGCCCAGAAAAATCTCTATTTGCTAGATTTAATAATGTTTAGGATATTAAGAGACTCAAGCCACTACATTGACTAATTCTGGTTCCTTGGCATCCATTTAAGACAACTGCTCAAGTGAAGTGGTAATTGCTGAAGGCAGAAGCCCTCTATTTAGGATGATAATTGCTTTGGTTTTCTTACTACTATCCAAATCTGCTTTGGATTTCTACACCAAAATCAGCCCTGCCATAAGTAAGCACAACTGCCCTTGAAGTCAGTGTTTAAACCTGGGCTGATTTTCTATCCAATAAACAATGAGTAGTCTAGCACAGGGGTGGCCAACCCATTTAACAAAGAGCCAAAACAGCAGTGGAAAAAATGCGAAGAGCAACCCCCAGAATTGTCAAGCAAAAATAAAAAAAGCTCCCCAGAACAGAATTGTCGAGCAAAAAATAAAATGCTCCAATACGGTAAAGGGAAGCTGTTGCGGGGGGGGAGGAGGGGAGGAGGAGGAAGGGGGGCTGAGGCCATTGTGGGGGGCATAGGAGCAGCTTCGCAAGCCACACTTTTGGGGGTCAAGAGCCGCATATGGCTCGTGAGCCACAGGTTGGCCACATCTGGTCTAGCAGCACCTTAAAGACTAACAGAACATGTAGATGGTGTCATGAGCTTTCATGGGCACAATCCACTTCTTCAGATGACCGGAGTTATTAAAGATCCAGTTCCAAAATACATAGGGGACTGGGGGGAGAGGGTGATGAGAGAAGGAAGAGAGAAAAAGGGGGAAGACTTCAATTAGAGTGTTCCTGTCACATGAAGCTGATACAGAAGGTGCAAATTGTTCTTAAGTACCCATTAGTCATTAGGATGTGGAAGGTAGTGCGCTAGCCAGGCACTGTCTCTATCCGCTTACAGACTGACTAAGCTACTCCTCTGAAGCTTTCTATCCAATGTCCATATTAACCACTCTGATCAGTTAAGCCAAAGACAATCACTAACCAGGCTAACCATGTTTTGGTAATAGTGGAAAAAGCTTCACTAAATAACTCAAACAGGAATCACATCAAATGAAGAGCTTTTAGGCTGAATATCAGGAAAAAACTTTCCCAAATGGAGGTATAGTAGGCCTATAAGAAGTAGGGGATGAGGGAGGAATAGCTCAGTGGTTTGAGCACTGGCCTGCTAAACCCAGGGTTGTGAGTTCAATCCTTGTGGAGGCCACTTAGGGATTTGGGCAAAAATTTGTCAGGGATGGTACTTGGTCCTACTGTGAAGGCAGGGGACTGGACTTGATGACCTTTCAAGGTCCCTTCCAGTTCTAGGAGATGGGTAATCTCCATTAATTTAAAATGAACAAAGCATTAGTAAAAGGAGGGAACAATCCTAAAGCTCTGGGAAAAACCCCAATCAGAACATTTACAATCTAAAATCCATTAATTAGTGACAGGAAATGTAACAAAATTCGAGATGATTGGTTAGCTACTGAAAGCATTGGTGAGATTAGATCTCTGCTGTCTCAAGACCCCAATCAATTAAAGTAATTGTTAGTGATATTGACAGTCACCTTTACAATAAAAGTTAACAAGTCTAGGATTGGAAGAATTAAAAATATTTCTGAATGGGGAAAACTAACTGAGAACAAAGGAGGTAAAGAAACGCTATAATGGGATTTATGCTTTCATTCAATAAATAGATTGCATCACATACACACTAGAGACATAAGGGTTAACCAGTAAGTCTCACCCTTATGGGTTAACATTAACCAGAGCAGTCCTTGCCTGTGGAGTGCCCTGGCTCACTGCAGGCAAGCGCTGCTTCAGTCCAGCCGGAGGGGGTGTGGGAGGACTGCAGGCAGAGGCTTTGGCTGAGCTAGGGGAGTGAGGGGAAGACACTCCAACTCAGTGGCCGGCAGGGAAGGGTGCTACTCCAAGCCCTTGTACCCCCCCTTAAATTGGTTAAATAATATAATTAACTGTTTACTTAATTAAACAGGATTTTACATCCCCAATACTCAGACAGATAAAATAACTTTAGGGTTATGCCTGGGTTATAACCAAGGGAACTAGTTGGACACACAGGACTTACACCGTGCCTCACCACATAGCCAAGCATCACCATTGTGCTTCAGAATTCCCAGCTATGAGTTATAACATTGTCAGGCACAGAAGTTCTTAAGTATGATGCATTACCAGGTATGCTCATCAGCAGGCCAGAAACCAAAACAGTCCTCTAGTTCACTTCTTGTGATACAAGCTTTGGGAATTCATTTAAAAAAAAAAATCTCAGCACCCTGAACTCTGTCTTTTCCAGCAAGAGTTGTGGAAGGTAGTGCAATAGCATGGATTTTATTTGAAGTGAGACAACTTCACATTTGTGGTTTACTGAACAAATATCTTGTTCGGGAAATGCATTAAATTATTTCCACAAGGAAATATTTCCAATAAATAGGATTAGAGAAGTTAGTGATCTTCCTGCAGATGCAGGCTCTTGTCCTCAGAGGGATATATCAAATATTAAACTGATTTTCATCAAAAAGTTGAGCAGAAGCAATGCCCTGCTGAATTTTACTCTCCTACAAGTTAATGATGTCTTAACTAGAATTTTTAAATAGGCAAGTGTTAAAACCCCAAAATTATGTTAGTGCACCATGACGACCAATATTCCACAGACATGGAGAGCTAGCATTTAAGTAGCACTTAGCATTTATGGTTAAAGCACAATATAGGTATTACCTAATTTATCCTCAACAGAAAGATGAAGTGGCTTTCTGTAGGACATGCAACAAATCACTTGCAGAACTAGGATTAGAACCTCCTTGCACCCAATCCTGTGAATTTAGGAAATTCATAGTTATACTGGAATGGTTACAAATTCTCTCATCCTCACTCCCCTTCCCTCAAAGTGGCCGAACAACATTCCACTATACCTTCCAAACAAATGACCCTTGCTCTGAGAATAATCAAGTGGAATTTCAACTCAAGCCACAATTGTCTTAGAGTTATGTACATCTAAAAACAGGGGCTACCGACAAAAGAACTTATTCGATCATAGCTGCAGTTTTGCTAATATGAGGGAAGAAAAATTTCAGTTGCTTTCCAGCTGAAAAATTACATTCACTGGGACATATTCTCAGCCAGTGTAAAGTGACATAGCTCCAACATTTCAGTTAACACAACCTCCGTGGCCAATCTATATACCACTCCAAGGCACTGCACACAATGGAAGTTCTGCAGACATTCCATAGCAGTGACTGATTAAGAGTGATAAACAAGCTAGATTTTCTGTTGCATAGATCTTCTTCGCTGTCCAAACAAAAGTATTCTTATTGAACTGTACTTCGCACACTAGAACACACTCACTAACACATTAAGCAAGAGGTAGGGAATATTTTTGGGGGTGGGGGCCACTGACATTCTGCTCACACGCCAGATTCTAGGGGACCCAGGCTAATAGATTGTGGGCTCCAGCCCTGGGGGCAAGGATGAAGTGCCAACATGGGCTCTCCAATGCTGGGGGCAGCTCTGAGCCCTAGGGGCCAGATCTAGGCAAGCCAGGGGATGCATCCAGCCCCCCCGGGCCTTAGGTTCCCCATCCCTGCATTAAGCCATTAGTGCCAATAAACTCTGCTTCAACTGTACCCATATAAAAGAGCAGCTGTACAAGAAATAAAAACATTCAATCAGACCACAAAACTTCCAGAAACCTAAGTGATACAGTCACTAATTATTAATTTAAGAGTTAAGGGCTCCTCAGATTCCCAGTGTTTTGCTCCAAACAATCATCTTCTCTACACCATTACTCATTTTTCCATCTGTCAAAAACTCCCTAAACAGCTGCTTTTGTCAGATTTATTATTACTTGCATAGCATTCATAATACTACCCCCCTTCTAAGCACTGACCACAACACAGAAAAGTCCCTGCTACAAAAGCTTAAAAACACAAGCATTTATCATGGGGAAATACCATATATTCACAAAAGACCCCACTGATTTCACCTTGCAGAATCAGGGTTTAACAACATTGTTTCTAAGATCAGATTTAATATGAGCATCTGGGTTTTGCAAGCAAAAATTTAAATTTTCTCTTCATGGTTGCTTGTTTGTGAAATATTCCGTTTCTCAGAGTCCTTGGCTGTTTCTGAACTTCAAGTTATTCATTCCTTCAGATGCTCCCTCTCAGATACCAAGTTGATTACTCCATTGAATAAAAGATCTCTCAATATCCAACTCCATGGATCCTACTTCTGCATAAAATTATGCAATGATTTAAACTGTGCCAGAAATGTACTAGAGCCCGTAACTTCAGAGTGCATACATATAGGCTGTGTCTAGACTGGCCAGTTTTTGCGGAAAATCATCTGCTTTTCCGCAAAAACTGGCCAGCTGTCTACACTGGCCGCTTGAATTTCCGCAAAAGCACTGACTTCCTACTGTATGAAATCAGTGCTTTTTGCAGAAATACTATGCTGCTCCCATTCGGGCAAAAGTCTCTTTTGCGCAAAACTTTTGCGCAAAAGGGCCAGTGTAGACAGCTGAGATTTGTTTTGCACAAAAAAGCCCCGATGGCTAAAACGGCAATCGGGGCTTTCTTGCACAAAAGTGCGTCTAGACTGGCACGGACGCTTTTCCGCAAAAAGTGCTTTTGCGCAAAAGCATCTGTGCCAATCTAGATGCTCTTTTCCGCAAATGCTTTTAACAGAAAAACTTTTCCGCTAAAAGCATTTGCGGATAATCATGCCAATCTAGACGCAGCCATAGTGATCATGAGCATACGTAAGTGAGGCTTTTTAATGTTTGAAATGTGCTTTGCAATTATCACAAGAAAGGAGCTATGGAAGACAAAAGTATAGTTATTGTTTGTTTTAAAAAAAATAATTTTGTTAAAATAAATTTCATAATTGATTGAAGAAGGTTTTTTGTTTCGTGCTAAAAAAAGATGTATTGCAGACACTTTGATTCCTTCCCAATAACTGCAGAAGAACTCTGTGTAGCTTGAAATATTGAATATTGCCTCACTTACCTTTCAGGAGAGCCACTGATGTCACTCAATTAGGGTGCATTGCAAAAAAATGGGATGGACAATCCCCAAAAGCCCAGCATAAAATCGCTTCTTTTGTTAAATCAAAGTCCAACAATGCAGCTCCTTTAAAGTGTCCAGCCTCAGGCTTCCACCCAGTCAGTCACTCAAATCCAACAAAAGTTCTATCAGTCCCTAAGGATCGGACACATTACCTCCTAGGTCAAAATATTTCAAGCTATTATGCAAATAGATGCTTATAACCAATTCTTATTAACTAAAATTTATTAAAAAGGAAAAAGAGTATTGGTTAAGAAGATCAATATTCAACTCGAGTTTCAGATACATAACAGAGATCATGATCTTGTAGGTGCACAAAGTTCTGTTAGATTTAGTAGATGATTATACAGCTGGTCGACCGTTCGTAACTCGGGGTCCGCCATTTACAACAGCTTTGGTTGTAAATGCGAACAGTCATAAGTCGACCGTTCGGAACTCGGGGACTTACAACTGTTCGCATTTACAACCGAAGCTGTTGTAAATGGCGGACCCCGAGTTACGAACGCGATCCACGCTTACGAACAGAGCGGTAACGTGTAACTCTATGGGGTCCGACTTACGAACAAACCAAGTTACGACCAATTGCTTGTTCTCTAACCGGTTCGTAAGTCGGGGAGAGGCTGTAGTCCAAAATCCAACATCATATTCAGAGTTTGGACTCTGATCTCAGTCTTTATGGCTTAAGCTCCCCGTTCAAGAAATCTTAAACAGATCTGAGATATTAAGTCAATGTCCATTAGAGAGGCACCAGGATATCCTGGGATCTAATTTCTTATCATTTGCAGCTTGCACCATGAGCAGATACAAGATGAACAGGACCAAGACCAAAGAACTTTTAATACTGTCATGAGTAAACAGATGTTTGATGTAACTTTCTGTTTCCCAAACATCATGATAATTAAAGTAATTTACCCATTCAGCAATTTATCACAAACTGTAAAGAACATCTCAACAATGACACTATTTCACCCAAGATGAATCTAAATGTTAATATTTCCATTGAAGCTCCGAATCATCAGTTCTAGTCAGCGGTGGGCAAACTGCAGCCTATGAGCCACAAGTGGCCTACTGAGGCTCCTCCTGCAGTCCATGAACTCCTAGTTGCCCTCCCTTCCTCATGCGCCTTGCTCACTGGGAGTGCAGAGCCTTGAACTTCCTACACCTCCTCCCCTCCTTTCACAGCACTTTCAGAGTTGCCATGAATTGCTTGCATCAGCTGTTCGCATCATTCCAGCTCTGGGAGGGCAAGGGGAGGAGTGGGAATGGAGTGCTAATCAGGCCATTTGTGTGCTCTGACAGTGATGGGAAGGAGAAGGTAAGCGTAGAGCTCCAGTGCCCTAGTGTGAGAGGTGGGGAGGAGAACAAATGGGAGGAGGGAGGGAAGTGTCATTAGTGGAGCTCCGTGGGCTGCAGGAGCTCACTGAGGTAAAGGAGAGCCACTCATGTGGCCCACCCACTATTTGTAAGCTTCAGAGAGTAGCTGAGTTTATCCTGTACAGGATAAAGTTAAAAAATACCACAAACCAAATACACAGAAGGGTCAGAACTACAATTCATTCACACGTTTAATTTTCATGCCAATGGTCTGAATGGAGATACTGGATGGCTAGGACATTATCAACCAACCAGCCAATGAAGTGCCAATGGTTCTTTGTCCGTGTAGAATCTGGTGTTAGTACTTTTCCTCTCTAATAGCTAACTAATGGTTCTTATCTGCTTCTTTTAACTATCCAGTCTTTAGGTGCATGTTTTGCCTGTTACATACCAGTTCGGCTTTCCCTTTGATATTTATATATCCACTGCCTCTTCTCCCCCAACGCCCTTCCTTATTTTAGGTTCTGGACATCAACATTCTGATCACCTGAAGAAGTGGGTTGTGCCCACGAAAGCTCATGATACCAACTACATGTTTTGTTAGTCTTTGAAGTGCTACCAGACTACTATTTGTTTTTTAAGTTTACCACTATTTGTAGTTACCCATCCCTAGTTATAGTGATAGACAGGAACTTCTTGTTTACATGGTCAGCATCTATGACAAGTAAACACATAACTAATATTACCCCTAATTTCTAACAATATAGGTTTGCATTTCAAAGTTTTAACCTAATTAGCATTGAATGGTCTTAATTACTATTTATAGGACTCTCACATGCCTCTTACAAGTTGACTTTTATGTCATTTGGCCTGGGATTGTTTAACTTTCTGGCCATGTGTCCTACTTGGACTCAAGATTTGTTGCATCTGTAACAGTGGTATCAACAATGGTTTTTATGGTCATATGATAACCATGCTTGTCCATTTCAAGTTTGTAAATTAGGGATATATGATGAAAGCCTGGACCAAGTCTTCGGTCCCTAATTAAGCAAGAATCCATTTTAACCCATTGTGGTCAATAGGAACTTTGCTTAAGAATTGCAAAATCAGATGCATGTGCATGGGGTGCTGAGTCAAAAGGACTGTGTTTGGATCTAAGGACAAATTTTGGCGTAGTATTATTTTGGGTTTTTTTCCTGGCGATCATCCTGTGACAACATACGGAGAATAGGACACACATTACCACAGGAAGAAATTGTTCCTAAGAAGAGAAAAACAAACACAAAAAAAACTTATTCTCTAGTGCTATAGATGACTCAGGAAATGGACAGTTGAACCCTGCCTGAGAAAAGGTTTTCATCAATGATTAGCTTTTGGCTTTATAATCAACATTATTTTTTGGAAGGAGAGACTACATAGTATCTGTTCTATTATTTCTAAATGTTACACAAGTGATTTAAGATATTGATATCTAATGCTTGTCAATATGTAAAAAGCTTTTAGAGAGAGAACATGGAACAGTGGTGAGTATCTGCTAAGCAGTTCCATCTGCTAAAGTCCTGTCCAAGCGGCCTCTGTGTAATTTGAATCACTTTCCAACCACACTCTTTGCCCTGCTAGCCAAAAATAAATACAAGATGTGCTCACATTTGGATACAAATTCAAAGTGCTAGGAATTATTATTTAGACATCAAGATGAGTAGCAATAAATATTCTTCTCAAATATAACCTACTTCCTCCAAATCTTCAGAGTAACATCAGAGCCGGAGGATTTCTTTTAATATTTTACCCAGGACCATGGAAAGAGGCACATAATGCGCGAAACAGAAAATGATCAAGCAGTAACAGAATAAAGCAAAACACCCGCTCTCCTGATACCCTCCCCACCAAAATGGGGAATGCATCTGGAGGAGAAAAAGAAGGTGGGGAAAATGAACAAGTGACTACAGCAAGGATAAATTCCAAGTCTGAGCTCAATGCTGCTCTCCAGTATGTAGGGTAAAGCACACTATTGCATTTGCACACAAAAGGAGCAGAAGCTGACTGCAGAAGACCCACAATCAAATGTAGCAGGCAGGAGAAAGAATGATTCACACCCATTAATACTGAGTGGGTTTATGCACACTCTGCCTCCTCTTTCACTCATTGAGTATCACTGCCCAGTAGGGTTGCCAGGTGTCCGGTATTCACCCGGACAGTCCGGTATTGTCACCTCCTGTCCAGTAAAAAAAATTCAGAGAATACTGGACACCTGATATGTCCAGTATTTTTAATTTTTCCCCAGCCAGGAGGTGAAAATGCCAGGCACCTGGCAACCCTACAAACACTCAGCACTTGGCCTCCCTGCCCGCTGAGCAATGCTTCCCCTGGGTCTTAGTGCTCAACTTCTCCCCTGTTCCTATCCCTG
>CM057845.1:105024164-105039107 GCA_030068395.1 Apalone spinifera | reverse complement strand
GGGGGGGGGGGGGGAGGAGGGGTTCGGTATTTTTGTTTCAACCATCTGGCAACCCTACTGCCCAGAGTGCATGTGGGTCTGTTTTGGATTGCGGGAAAAGAATGTAGGCCTCGTGGTTGAGAACATGGTTGAGATCCAAGCATCCCCAAATTTTTCAGTACAGAACTCAGCAATGGGCTCCACCATCCCTCTTCCTCATTTTGGAAAGTGCATTGCAAAGGCACAAGTTGCAATAATCAATTAATGGGAGAAAATTATATTTTACACTTATACAGCACCTTTCACCTCAAATATCTCAAAGGCCGTGAACAGCTATGCTTACAGCAACTGCCCTTAAAAATGGTTGTTGGTTTGAAATATAACACTGCTTCTAATCGAGCTCCCCATATAGACACAGGTAATACCACTGAACCAGTAGACTCTTTCATACATACAGCTCCATTGTAATTGAGTCACCTGGTGCAAACACCTAAAAATCTAACTGTAAAACCAACAAAATACACAATTAAATGATGCTAGTGGAACTCACATGAATAGCACCAATGGAACAAAAGGACAGCTTACTGGGATAATTCTTTAAAGGGTCTTGTTCATTGTTCTCGGGTCAACGGAAACCCCAATGTACTTCAATTAAGTTGAATTACCCCACAAAATACTTGGCCCTCAAGATACTGCTGCTAAAGGAATGTTTACGACGGTAAGCGTATTAGTAGGGTCATTAGTGCCTGGAGTCTCCAATTCTGACTGAAGTCCCACTGGCTAGGGACCATAGAGGCACATTCTAAGAGAGGTCTGTGCCCCCAAATGCTTACAACCTAAACAGATACAAACAAAGGGCACAAGAAAAGATATTTTCTTTGCATTCACATTCTCCAAAGATTTAATGCACTCAGTCCTCCTTAGCTGTTTGGTTACTTAGACAATGGTACCAACCCATTGTTGTAATCAGCAGATCACATGTGATTTTTAGTGTTTATACATGAACTCTGAGGCACAATACTTATTCAAGGACACTTTCTGCTACATCATAAAAAGGAAAAAACCACCCCCGAAAAAGCTGTTTCCACATCTTCATTCTAGTCAGGATCAATTATCTCTAGCAAAGCATAAATGCTGTGAACCTTTAACTTCAGTACTCTTTCTCCAATTCATATGTTTTGCAAGCAGTCATTACAATCCCAGTTCCAACAGAATCATGTTGACAGTATGTTTGGATTGGGATAGGAGCCATTTGAAGACTCTTAGGAAAGATTTTTAAGCTTTCTTCATTAATTTATTTGTTTGTTTGAATTCATTCTTCCAGGCTTGCACACTCCAGAGAGTAAGAGAAGTCTGGCAGAGGCTCATCCTTCTAATAGAGCCTTTCAGAGACTCAACTGGAGGGAGAGAGAGAGAGAATCACTTTCATTATGAGGACAGAGACATCGGCCTGTTGAAGGACTGGAAGGACAATCCAATCAACCTCCATTTTTTAAAGTGATCTTTTTAAAATAGGATTTTTTAATATTTTTTATCAAATTAAAAACAGCATTTGCCATGTATAAGATCACCATTGTCACCAACTCAGAAAATATGTACTTCATTATTCTAGCTATTTGACATGTTTTTCTCCTTGCCCCAAGACATTCTTTCCACTGAACTCAGACTGGAATGAACATAAAACAGGCTTTTTTTTTTTTCTTCCAAAAAAGCAATTACTTTGAAATAATAGCAGACAGACACAACCCTAGTAATTTATACTGGCATAAAACAAATTAGTGGAATTTAGCACCGTCTGATGAAAATGATTACTTCCCACCAAAGAATTAACTATCTTCACAGACAAAAAAACTTTGTTAAAATAGATCTAAGTTTAAAACATGGGTGTCTGAAGTTCACCTATTACCCAAAACCACGATGTACTTCCTTCATAAAACGCTCTGCCAAATCCTGGAAGAAATTAGTCATCTACTGGAGATGGTGAGGGCGGGAAAAGGCGTGACTGCTTCATCGAGGGAGGAGGCCCTCAGAGTCACTTTTTTCCTCAGAGGGGGAACGTGTGGACAGCGCTGTGTCTTCTGGAGGCTCAGAAGCCCTGGATTCTACAGAAGGAGTATGTCTTGCGGGTTCGTGGGCAAGGCTTGAAACCCAAGAGGCATGCTGGTGATACGCCGCCTAAGGGTCCCAACAGGACCATTGGGGTGGTGGTGGCATACAACCTATTAGTGACCATACCAGGATGGTGGTGGTGGGGACATGGGAGGATATATGTTAGAGCCTTATTGATTCAGAGCATGACAGCAGGAATGACTGCATAAGTGGAATTTGTTGCCATCTCCAATTTGTGATTGTGGTAGTCCGCAAACTATGTATCACATTGTTGCAGAATGCCAAACACGAAAATTCACTGGCTCATTGGAGGATATCCACAATCTAACTAGCGACACTGTTCACTGGTTGAAGAGCTTGGACATCCAACTTTAACAAAGAAATATAGCATTGTACACAATATTCAAAAGCAGCAGCAGGAATGATTTCCATGTTAAGTGGAGGCTCAGAGCACAGGTCCCAGTACCAAGAAGCTAGGGCTCCAATATGAAGAGGTCCCTGTGAAGTGCTGTAATTCCAGCAGTACTGCCTTGGTGCTGATGGTATTGAAGGGGGAAGGGGATCTTATCTATACAAGTTGCTCTGGTGCCAAATGAGGCATCAATGACAGTAACCATGTAGACTCGTGTACAGGGATCACCTTTTCTGTGGAGCGTTTACTCCTGTCCCTTGGTGCTGATGCCTCAATGCCCCTGCTCAGGGGATCAGTGGGCATGTCAACACTATTCGCTGCTGTCTGTTTCTATGCGCCAGGAGTGCCAGATTGAGATGGTGTTCGTGCCAACAGTGTTAAAGATACTGAGCAAGATGGAAGCCGCTTACAGCTATTTCCTGGCTTACTAAGGGGACTTCCTGCTCTCCTCTTAGATGACTTGCGAGAGGGGTCAGCAATTTGTTTCTTTGACCACAGCTTTTAGGTGCAGAGTGCTGTGGGGAAGACTCAGGCCTGCCAGCTGGGATTCAGGTGCTAAGAGGATCTAAGAATAAAGATAATCTTCTATCAGAGCTCTCTGTCCTTACAGGATAGTGGACTGAGCTGCTGGCAGAGATCCCACTACAACTACACTCTAAGAGGCTAACTTCTTCTAATGCAGATAGAAGGCAATGATACTAACAGACAGCGAATAGCTCAGTCTCTAGCCAGAGGCAGTTGAGAAGGAACGGACAGGGGATAAGCCAATATTTGCTGACTAGCCTCATGGCAGGGCAAGAGGAGAGACAGCGTACATAAAGTCCTAATGAACATTGCTACCAAATTATCAGATCAGCAATGCAAGGATGCAAGCACACCTACAGTGGAGCAATCACGGGGACGCTACTCAAAAAAAGAACTCGAAGGTCTTATATCCCTTCCAAGACTCTCTTAAATATTAACTTTTCTTGTTCACATCATAAGTCACACAGTTAAGAAAGACAGTCCAGAATGCTCATACACAGGGCTTGACAAACTGCAGCGAAAGCCGCTCGCCAGCCCCGCACTGCGCATGCGCAAGAGCCGCATTGCGCATGCGTGCACCACCGGTAAAAGGGGCATGCGGCTGAAACTTACTCACCATGGGTAGATTTACACATTTCTGAAAATTAAAAGAAGACCCAAGAGCTAATTCACTGCTAATGACAAATATGAATGGAAGACTCTCAGAAATTATATGCTCAATGATTTTCAATATGTCGTTTAATAACTACTGGCACTTTCTGCCCACAGATTTGCAGGAATTAAGTATAGGCTATAATTTTGTTGACAGATCTTTGCTCTTGTGGAAAGACTTTTTGCCCAAACCTCAAGGTTTGGTTTGATTCCCTGTGGACATCAGCATATGCTTATGACTCCTCTGGCCTATCAAGCTAAAGCAATTTTGATTATGGCACTGAACGGATGTCATCTAAATACCACACAGCAACAGAAAAACTGCTTCCCCACCAACTTGCCTGCTGGCAGGAAAAAGGAGAGACCCCCAAGAACTGAACACACAGCAGAGAGGACCAATGGACTGAAAAGAAAGCAGCAACACATCTGTGAGATTCCACTTTACAGTTGATGGCTGAAACAGACATGATTAATTAGCATGGAATTAATCATTACTAAGGGACAGATTGTAGAAAACTCTCCTCTCCAATAATCTATTTAATCTTTGGTCTCTGATAGTATTTCTGGCTGTATCAGCAATGAGCACAACATATAGATATAGAGGGGAAGGTGAAGGAGCATGTAAATGTGACAACTCTATTGTTTACCAAATCAAGCAGGAAGGCTCTGTGGCTCCATCCATATTAGTTGTCATCATGTAACTTCTCATATTTAGAACATGTTGATTTTTCAATTAATATAGCCATCTCATTGTTCAGGTCAGTGGCAATGTTGAGACACATGGCTAAAAAGGGCTAAACAACTTGCAGCATATAAATCAGGGGTGGCCGACCCAGGGCTCGCAAGCCACATGCGGCTCTTCACCCCCTGAAAGTGCGACTTGCCAAGCCTCCCCCGCAGCTCACAAAGGTGCCCCATACACCCCACAAACAGCCCCGGGCTCTATGTGCTTACCAGGTGTAGGAGCTGTCCAGCGCAGCAAAATGGCTTTAGCAAAATGGTGTTGGCCGACAGGAGCCTGATGTAACCAAAAAACCTACCCCTTGGGGTTGGTTTGTTTGGGGGTTTTTTGCGCTCAGCAACTGTGGCTGGTGGGGAGCTGCCTTTTTTTGGGGGGGGGGCTACACACTCAACAGTTCTGGTGAGGCTCTTCACATTTTTTCCCCCGCCGCTGTTTCAGCGCTCTTCGTTTAATGAGTTGGCCACCCCTGGTATAAATGATAATTAGGGCTGTTCCTTAGAAATACTTAACAGTAATGGTAAATGGACTAGAGCTTTGAAACGCAAGCCTGTATTGTTACAGAATTAGAAGTAATACTCATTGTTAATATTTAACTATGTAAATAGACAGTTACTTTCTATATTATAATTATTGATTCCTACACCAAAAGGGAATATTAACATTTTCATGGCAAGTGGTATGATAGTGTCATTGTCCAGATTTCACTTTAAAGTTTATGGTAAATGGTCTATACACTTCTCATTGAATAATTTTCTTAAGTTAATCCATGTAGTTAATTACTGGTGATGTTTAGGAAATAGAAGTTTACCTCAAAACCACTATCATCTAGCCCCTGTTCCACAGGAAACATTCAGTATTTATAGATTTGCCACTTCCAAAGAAATAGTCCACCCTACCTGTTTTCCCTCAAAACACTTTTCTTAATACACAGAACTTGGATACATTTAGAGTAGGGCTGTCAATTAATCCCAGTTAACTCACTAAACTAAAATTTAAAAACAAACAAAATAAACAAAATAATTGTGATTAATCACCCTGTTAAACAATACCAACTGAAATGTATTAAATTTGTGAGATTTTCTACATTCTTAATATTGATTTCTATTGCAATACAGAATACAGAGGGTACAGTGCTCACTATCATTTTACAGCGCATATATTTGTAATAAAAATAACAAATAGTATTTTTCAATTTACCTCATACAAGTACTGACATGTAATCTCTTTACTATGAAAGCAAAAAAAACCTTACAGGTATAGATTTTTCTAGTTTCATAACTGCACTCACAGAGAACAATGCAAATCTTTCAAGCCTATAAGTCCACTCAGTCCTACTTCTTGTTTATGTTGATGGCAGATAGTGCTGCTTGATTCTTATTTACAATGTCACCTGAAAGTGAGAACAGCAGTTTGCATGGCCCTTTCACAGCAGGTGTTGCAAGGTTTATTGTCAGATACGCTAAAAAGTGATATACCTCTTCATGCTTTAGCCACCATTCCAGAGGACATGACTTCATGCTGAATTTGTGAAGTGACCCCCATTTAAAAATTATACCCAACCCCTATTCTAAAGCTTAGAGTTAATTAACAAGCTACTTAGGTCTTGTAGACTATTGCTCGCTCAAATTCCTTGCAATGTTTTTCAGTCTAGCTGTCTATTACCTTCCCTTCTATAAGGCCAACATGCTGTCAGTTTGCCTCCTAGGTGAATGATTCGATGCTTGTCTTTGCATACCAGATCAATCCTTTGTCTTGATTCATATACAGGACACCTCCTGCTGTTTGTTTCACCCTGTAGATTTCCTTGTTTTGATTTCACAATTTTAAAAATTTGCACCTGACTCTATGCAAATAAGCATCCAGTATGCAGCATGTAATACACAAATGACCAAAGAGGAAAATAGGTGTAAGTTACCTCCTAGAGACCCACCTTATGTCCAAAATGTTAAGAACATTTTTAGGATAGATACATACTCCTTCAATATTATCCATGTGTATGTTTCACAATGATTATGACAAAACAATAGGCTACTGACTCTCGTATGTCCCCTTATGACATAATTCAAAGAAATCAAGATCCTGGGACTCAGTTCCTCCCATTCACTCCACAGCTGACATGAAAGACACATACTTTCCTTGTGTGGTGGCCAGTGTTCTCTGCCTGTAAGCTGAGTGCTTGAGCGGCTGCCCAGGACAGAGTCCAATGCTAATCAGCTGATTAGTAGAACACTCAGAGCCTTCAGCATGTGTTTCTATTGGTGGTTCACATCCACACATGCCTGGGTGCACATACAATTTATTCCACATATGGACAGAGAAAAAAAATAGAGGGAACATTGGTAGTGGCTAAAGTATTTAATGGAAAGTCTATAATAATAAAAATACATTCAGCCTCCTTCCCACCTCTATAGATTGAACCATTTTAGGCAAACTGCCAAATTAAGATTAAGATTAACATGGAGTTTTATGAAGTGGAATTCTCACGATTCACCTAAACATTTCTTGAGTAAGCCAGAGGCTACGACTGACTATTCTGCATCAAATGAAAGATCAGAGATTTATGTATTTGGTTACCAGCCTCACGTATTTTGCAAGCAGCAGGGATTTCAATAAACCTATTAACTTCTTGACACAACGGATCACTTTATGGCACCTACAGAGTCTTTCTAAACAAAGCTTTCCTCAATTCAAGTGGAGAGGGGGAAAAGAGCAAAAGAAAAAGTGAAACACCCGCTTTTCTCTTTTATACTTGAAGTTAAATTTATGTGGAAATCCAAACATATTAAACAATAGCTAGCTGAATAATCAGGAGCTGTGCAACTGAACAGCTTGCACGGAATGGGAGTGGAACACACAGCTTTTCACCTTTAGGATGACAGATTAAATCCTGCGCAAGTGAAGTTGGTACTAAAACTGGTTAGGAAGAGTTTCTTGTTAAATATTTTATATATTGGAAAAACCCACAGAATTATGTCATATTTAACTATTCATTTATACTCTATTCATGTGGTGAACACATTACAATAATATTGATCCCATAATTGTTTGGAAAATATTGCAAAAATAATTAATAAATATATATTATTCACCCTGCTCTGGTTATTACCCCATTTGAAGGTTTTAATGGTCTTTATGAAAATTAGCTAGTTGTATCAGCCCAGTTCTTACCACTTAAGTGGTTTGTTACAACCGGCACCTAGCTGGACTCTTGGCAGGAGCACAAAACATACATGGCATAAGCATGCTGACTGATTCACCCATTCAGGCCCCAATGAACACATCTGCTTAACTGTACTGCCACAAACAGTCCTGTACTGGGGTAGACATGGCTAAGCATCTGCAAAAGTGTTTGCAGGAGTGGGACTTCTTGTCCCTGTGGTCAGAGCTTAGCTACACTAGCCATGCAATGAAGACCAGATTGCAACGGTGCTGCTCAGGGGACAGCCATGTTGTGGATAGAGGACTACTCTCTCTAGAGCTGGCATATTGACCTTTGTCTTGATTACTGTATTCACTAACTTTATGTATTAGGTTTTATAAAAAGACAAATGTTCAGAGAATATAACTTTGGAACTGGACACACAAGACGCACACACACAGAAGCTACTACCCATGATAATTTTACTCCTTTGAAAAGACATGAGTCAGAGGGAGAATTAGCTCACCAGAGAATGTGAACCTGGATAGCCCTAACTACATGCTCATGATGTTCCACACCATTCAAAACAGTAGAAAAACATGGGTAGGAGGACAAGGTAAACTTAAAAAAGTCTGCCATTAAAAGGCACATATGATGGTAAAGCATCTAACTTCCCTTCTCTCCATGGCTAGCATCCTTCAGTTTTGGTGTTTTGATAAAGGATAAATTAGACCCTATACACACTTCATTCTTTAGGAACTTTGAGAAGCAATTATTGGCCTAGGATATTGTGGCTTTGTGGCTATATATTATCACTTCATGTTGTAGACTCATGTATGAAGTTGCAATTATTTTTCAAATGAAAAGTATGAACTAATTATATTGTCCAGGACTTAGCTTTCTGGGCCACATATATAACAATGCAATAAAGATTTATTTATTTATGTGGTAGTTTCCCCTCAAAGACCAATCTAGGAATAGGTCAAGAGACAGACAGACAGGAAATGAGACAATATGGGTCAGCATGACAGATAGTGGTATTAACTAAAACTACTGAGAAATTGACAATATTTTTCTGTCCAAGAACACTAATTCAGTGAAATCTAAACATTTCACAGAAACTGTTCAATTTTGACAAAGTTGCAACAGAACTCAAAGCAGGGTTCCAATGGAAGTCTGCCTGGTTTCGTACCAGTTCATTCATCCAGCTCCGATACTGCCCAGCTGGCAGGCTACTGGGGAAACCTAGACTTTTGACCCTTCATCAGCCTGTCTAGCTGATGAAGCACCAAGAACCTAAAAGCCCTGAGAGACAGAGAGTCCAAGTTCTGAAGCTTTCAGGCTCTTCAGCTCATCCACAGCTCACTTGACACAATTCTGCAGAACAGAGCTGCCAAGGCTTCCAAGAACTTGGATTTTTGAGACCCCACCAGATGGTCTAGTGGGAAGCCAAAAAGTTCAAAGACTCCTGGCTCAACCAGGGAACCCAGGAGTCCAGAGCTGCTCTCCAAGGCTCAATTCCCTTCCATGGAATTTTGAAATGTTTGGTTCTCATGCCATAAAATAGAATTATCTTTCTCTTCACACCTCTAGTGCCAGTACAACGGCTTTAGACATGGTGAGTGCCTTTTAATTTTACTGGCATTTTTAATCAAATTAAAAACTGAGGTCATGTGTCATTTTTACCAAGCATCTTTGGTAAAATGCTGGACATCAATCCATGGGTATTATGGCCCTAGATATTTACATTATTTCACTCATCGAAGCTTTCTGCCTGTAATATCCTTTCTGATGGGCTCTCCTGCCTCAGATACGCCACCTCAGTATTACCAACATTCCTATTAAGCCTTGTCTGCTCAAAACTGTGCTGCCACTGTTCAGAGTTGGTTTACAGGGTCTCACAATCTTCTGAGCATATCCATGAGTCTTCAGTGAAGAGCATGCACCCTTTGTACAGTCTCACCTGTCACATCCATGACAACCACATGTGAAAAAAGGACTCAATGCTGATGCAAGCCAACCCTTGCAGGAAATTTTCTGCTGTAGTCCCATCTGGTTTTGACTACAGTAGTCACTTCAACAAACTTCTCCTGAAAGAGATGAACATATCCTTCAACAACTGTACCTGAAAGTTGCAGTGAGGGAGGTCTAGGTCAGAAATTAGGAAAAATAATTTCAGAGGGTGGTAAAGCACTGGAACAGGTTACCTAGAGAAGTGGTGGAATCTCCATCCCTAGAGATTTTTAAGTCCCAGCTTGACAAAGCCCTGGCTGAGATAATTTAGTTGGGGTTGGTCCTGCTTTGGATTTGATGACCTCTTGAGTTCTCTTCCACCCTATGATTCCATGAAAGCATTTTACACGCTTAAAAAAAGTTTCAAAATTAAAACCTAATGAGGAGTCACAGTAAAAATTAACAGATAAAGATATGAAGAGAGAGGGAAAGAAGTGTAGATTTACAAAAGAAAACAGTTGCTGTTGGCTGTTGCAGACTAGAGCCATGAAGGGGATGACTCTCTCAATAGCTAAGGTAATATTTGAGCATGGAACCAAACAGGATGTAGAGGAGATGCAAAATAATATGCAAGAAAAGCTGGTAGAATTAATGAAAACTTCTAAAAAGCTTGAGGGTCTAACTTTGCTGATTTCCAGCAACAGGATGTTTTACATACTGAGTTGTGAAACAAATCTCTCAAATTCCAAACACAGACTTGCCAATGCAACACAACAGCTGATTCAATATGAAGTGTAAGCAATTCCAAGACACCTCTAATTCCTCACACATTAGTTGAGTCAGAAACTTCAACAACAATAACTACAGTGAGGTAATTCTCTGAAGTCTGGCAAGCCTGAAGTTGTCTATTGGTGAGATCAGGGATGGAGGGGGAGGAAAGAAGTAGGAGTCAAGATTACTTCCAGAGAGCTGAAAGCACTCTACACCCTGCCTACTAGATTGGATCTTTCTAACCAATCTGGACGACTGAAGTGGTGCAAACACAAGCTAATCAGAGAGGCTAGTGTTAAGTATAGCATCTATATGTTATCACCATCAGGTGTCACTGTGAGCACTGGTAACAAAAGGAAAATTGGCAAGCAAGCAGCAGAGGCAATAGTTATAGGCAACTATTTAAAATCCATATACAATGAAAACTATATCAAATGGAAAGAAAACAGCTACAATAAAAATGTTTTTCATTATGAATGTTAATAAAACCCTTCAAACCAGACAAGAGATGGCTTTAAATTTGGCCACATGTTTTAGTCTCCGCTGTGTATGATGCAATTATTTTAGACTTCTACACTACCACTAGATATTTGCAGAGACAGAAAAAACAAGACAGTTACAATAAGAGTGCCCATTAATTTAAACGGCCTCTAAAAATGTTCTTATCGACGAAGCAAACATTCCAGTGTTTTAATTGTAACAGGCAGACAAATCAGATGAACGTATAAACAGCAATTTAGAGGTAAATAAATAAATGACTAGCAATAAGTCCACTATTACAAAACTGGAAACCAAGCTGTCTGTACAAGAGACTTTTAAAGTGCTTTATCACTCACTTACGCACTATTAAATTAAACACTTGCTATCATCTAAAAGCCTTCTACTAGAGTAAATAAAAACGTTATTTCACTATTATTAAATATAAGCCAGTTCAGGAAAGTAACATTCAAAGGAATAGCCTTCACTAAAGGTTTTGCTGCCAATTTTGACCACTTTCAGGAGAAACCACTGATCAGTAGAGCTGAGTGGGAAAATAGTTCTCATCACACAAAAATTATCCCATCCTGTGCTAGGGGAAAAAAAGACCTTTCAACAAATCAAGGGACATCTCTCCCCCAATGTTCCCTCTAATTTTTTCCATCCATATGCAGAATACATTTTGTTATGTACACTACCAATGGGGAAACATACTGCTGGATGTGGGTGCTCTGCTAATCGGCATTTGAATCTTGTCTGGGTGGCTGCCCAAGTGCACAGCTTACTGGGGACACTGACCCTCCTCCTGCAGAACTGCCAGTAGCCTGACAACAAGGATACTCACACATCATATTGAAGACCCACATTCAATTTCCACGTCTGAAACAGAAATACAGATTAACAGAAAAGTTCTCAGAGGGAAAAAACTATTAGCAGGATGTGAACACAGATTTAACCCATGAATTCAATCCATGTATATAAGCCATGATTTGCAAGTCATTTGATGAAGTGGGTTTTACCTACGGAAGCTCATGATCCCATACATTTGATAATCTCAACGGTGCCACAGGATTACTCATTGTTTTTAAAATAAAGATGGTTTGCAGACCTGAAAGAGCTCTGTGGAGTTCAAAAACATGCCTTTTTCCACCAACAGAAGTTGGTCCAATCAAGCTATAAAATTAATTTTTTACGGATTCAGAAACTTTAAAATTCTAAAAGCAGATTTGATTTTTTTTAAACAATGTTCTCAGCCCCTAACTTCTGTAAAAATATAGGATCGGATGAAGAACTAAATTTTTCCCTACGTATTTCTTCCGACCCCCTTCTCACACACACACACACACACACACACACACACACACACACTCCCCACTCTTGACCACCAGCTAGCCAAGCTCTGAGCCCCAGCCAGCTTCAGGATGAGAAGGGGCATGAGGGCAGGGTCTTGAAGCAGAGTTTGAGTGAGCTATGGCCTGGATTTGGGGAGGCTTAGATTCCCCTGGCCTATTATACCTGCTGCCCATGGCCAGCAGTGGGGAGGTGAGCATGGGAGTAGTGTAAGCATGACAGCAGGCAGCATGAAGCTCATATCCAAGGATGGGAAAGGCTTCATCAGGCATTTGACAAAGGAGATTAGAGAAGTTGGTGAGGCTTTTCCTGGTACAATAATTGGGAGGGAAGTGGGTGTGGAGAAGCGATAGAAGCCTCTATTTAGTTTGAAATACTAACTAAATTTTAACACTTTTCTTCTTCTCTAGCTCTTCCAGTCATTCTAAGTAGGGGATTTACAGTTAAAAATAATAAATCAACAACAATATTTAGTCCTCTCACAGATCCTTTTATCCAAGGACCTAAAGTGCCTTAAAAGCAGAATAAGCCTCCTCTCTGAATCTCTGGGAGGCAGACAAGCATAGGGGGAAACTAAATTTAGTCACTGAAAGCCTAAATGATTTGCCAAAGCACAAACTCAATTTCTAGCAAAGCTGGAAACTGAAATAGGTCTCCTGCGTACCAGTCCTACACTCCAATCCCTAAAAATCAGTGGAGCCGACAGCCTCCGCGGGCAAAATCAGTGGGAGGCCCAGCTCTGTGCTCCCAAAATGGGTGGGACCAAGGACAGCTAGCCTTCAACGCAGCCCCTCATGTAGCATATTTTCACTCCACCCCAGCCTTAGAGCTGACTTGAATGAACGGTACAGTGCTTAGACTGTGATTTAAAGGGCCTAGAGATCCAGAAGCCGTCTCTGCTAAAATCGTTGTGCACCAGGGCAACTGCCCTCTTTGCCTCTCCTGTCATTGGAATGGACTAAAATTCAAGCAGCATGAATGTGCTCAAGCTGAAAAGCTTTCAGGAAAAGCCAGCGTGGTGGTGGTGTGTGCGCACACGCACATGCATGCACGCGAGTTATTTTTAATATAAATATTTTTCTTCTGGAGAATTAAAGAGTTGCCACTTGAGAGCATGCAAGAGAGAACACTGGCTCTGCTGTTTTTGTAAAGGTCATTTATAAAGTTAATTAAAAACAACAACAAAAAACACACTCCTTTGGAAGCTCCTCTGATGTAACTCTCCCAATTACTTCAGTCTTAACATGAGGAAACTCAATGTCTCTGGGGGAGAGTGATCCAATTCTAGGCAAACCATCATGAGCCAGAGACACCCATTTCATGTGCTAAATTATACGTAATTATTTTATGATGTCAACTCCTAAGGATGGATGAGACAACTAAAATGTACTTCACTTACGCACTTCAACTCAAAATCCCAGAGATGAAAGGCTGATGATTATTCATTATGCACTGATGAATTCCACTGTGCACCGTATAATAACTATATTTTTAACACACATTCCACACCACCACTATGTATCACAGAGGTGTCTCTAAAGGCAATTTAAATTTCACTAATTTGACTGGTAATTCACTTCATCTTTAATTTATTCCTAACCCTAAACTGTACCCAGAAGTAACTTTCCTGCATCTGGATACAGCTGTGATCCATCTACTCATTCATACTTACTTTCTGTGAAAAATATCAAGGTTATGTTTTTAAAATAGTCTGCCAGAACGATATGCATCTATTTACCTCAATCACTGTTTTCTTGTAATCCCCCCATCTGTCAGTATCCATCTGTTGTCTCTTGTTTTATATTTAGATTAGGACTTTAATTAATCACAGTTGACCTCACACAATTAACTCAAAAAATTAATCAGTTTTATTCACACTATTAAACAATTAAATGTCAATTGAAATTTATGAAATATTTTGGATGCTTTTCAATATTTTCATACATATTTTGTGGTATACTTGACATTGAAATGTATATTTTGATTACAAATATGTGCATCATAAAAATGAAAAAGAAATAGTATTTTTCATTTTACCTCATACAAGTACTACAGTGCAGCCAGTCATGAAAGTACAATTTACAAGTGTAAGGGTTTTCTGTTACATAACTGCACTCAAACAAAACAAGGTAAAACTTTAGAGCCTAAAAGTCCACTCAGTCTGACTTTTGTTCAGCTAATTGCTAAGACAAGTTTATTTACATTTACAGGTGATAAGGCTGCCCTCTAATTTACATCATCAGAAAGTGAGAACAGGCATTTTCATGGCACTTTTGCAGTTGTAATTGCAAGGTATTAACATGCCAGATATTCTAAACATTCATACGACTCTTCATGCATAGGCCATCATTCAAGAGGACATGCTTCCATGCTGATGACACTCATGAAGAAAGTGTGTTAATTAAATCTGTGACTTATCTCATTTGAAAGTTGTATGTCTTCTGCTCTGTTTTAACCACATTCTGACATATTTCATGTTACAGGAGTCTTGGATGATGACCTAGCACATTTTCACTGTAGGATTTCACAAAAGTCAAACAAGGTACTAATGTGAGATTTCTACAGATAGCTATATCACTCAACTTAAAGTTTTAAAATCTGAAGTGCTTTCCAAACTTCAGAAGGAGGCGTGTAACTTTCAGAAGTCTTAAAAGAGCCACATTCGGTTGCAGAAACAAAAGAACCCAACCACCAAAAAAGAAAATCAACTGTCTGCTGGTTGCATCTGGCATAGATGATGAAAACAAACAACAAACATACATTTGTCTGTACTGCTTTGTGGTGTTACACTGCTCTACAGCCAAAATGCTTCTGAAATAAATGTAGTCAAACTTT
>CM057845.1:105004330-105018733 GCA_030068395.1 Apalone spinifera | reverse complement strand
CCCCAGCAACGTGAGGGCCACCGCGGGGTCGGTGCGGGGCACGTCTGCCTCCGCAGGGTGGAGGCGACCCGCCCCATCACAGTATTGCTTTGGACTAACACCACAAACTACCTCTGTGTTGTTTTATGGTGTAAGAGTCTCTACTCTGTTCTTTTTGCCAGGTCATTAGCAAGCCTGCCTGCAATTAGGGAAAACTTCTACCAGATTTTACAGGTCACTGTTTACTTTTTTAAAAAATATATGTGCATATCTGTGCCTCTTCATTGCAGTGTGGAAGATTATGATGCAGAAATAAAGAAAGACATTCACTGACTGACTACAAACCACAGAAAACATTGAAAGAAACTGTGCACTAGGGATGGTTGAAAAATTTCCACAAAAATTGTTTACTGAAATTTTTGTTTTCCAACAAAATGACATTTTCACCAAAAGGGTCAGAGTTCTGCAAAAAATTTAAACATTTCATAAACATTTTTAAAAGGCCACTAATCTGCAGTATTTTTTATTTGAAAATGTTGATACAGTGCCCCAGATCAACTGTAATTTGATTGCTTGATGTTCTTGTTCTCCTCTAGAGACTTCTGCTCCCAAACCAGACTGTGTCCCCCATGCTTCATCATGGCTAGGAACTCCTATGATTAGGGTTACCAGGTAGACCCCCCCCTCCCAAAAAAACCGGACACACTTGATCATGGGCGGGAGGAGGGCACCGGCCAGGAGGGAGGGCAAGGCTGGCCGGGAGGAAGGGGGGGCGGGAAGCAGAGCTGGGGGGGCAGGGGCTGCAGGGCTGGCCGGGAGGAAGAGGGGCCCAGGAGGAAGGGGAGCAGGAAGTAGAGCTGGCAGGGGAAGGAGGGGGATTGCAGCGGTGCTGGCCAGGGGAGATCAGGAAGAGGAATGGGACAGCGGGAAGCAGAGATGGGGGGCGGTGCAGGGGGGCTGGCCGGGGAAGATTAGGAGGGAAAGTGGGGGAGAACTGGCCGGCCGGGAAGGGGGGAGGGGTTGAGCAAATCGGCCGGCGCAGAGTGGGACTGACCCGGGCACTTGCAGATCCCGGGGCATTGCCTGTCCCGGGCAGGTTCCTGGCAATGCACGAGCGAAGAAGAGGCTTCTCCTCCTCCTCGCACTCAACCAACTGAGAGCTCCCAGCAGCAATCGCGGCCCCGCATCCTAGCTGGGACTCCCAGCGGGTCCCCCCGCCCGCGCCAGGCTTCTGTCCAGTGCGCAGCCGGAAAAAAAATCAGAAGAGACCGGACATTGCACATGTCCAGTATTGTCTGATTTTTTTTTAACCGGACAGAGCACAAATACCAGACTGTCTGGTACAATACCGGACACCTGGCAACCCTACCTATGATGCACCACTTCCCCCTCCCAGAGAAAAGACTGTGGTAGACCTTCTGCAGGTACACCAAAGAGTCCATCCTGTAGAGAAGATTGGGGGAGCATGAAGCACCTGAGCTACAAGTCTCAGGAGGCACAATGGCAGCATTTCCAACATGAAATGGTTTGGATTTCAGCCAAAACACTCTGGCACTCAAATTTCTACCACAAAAGCAAAATTTTCTTTGCACCCCCACAAAAAAAAAAATCCCATTTTCAATACACACACCCCCCCTGGGGGGTGGGGAGAGATCAAGTTGGCAGATCAGCAAGCTGTGCACAGCATATATAACCCAGGACTGAGGAAAGATGGCTTCTGAAGCAGCTTTTGCTCTGCTGATCCTATCTGTGACCAAAGGCTGATCAAGCACCCAGTGTAACATAAGTCAGCATTTCTAAGTTTTGCCTGTTTGGCAATCCATCTGACAGACAGGAATCATGAGGCACTACACTTATTCTCTCCTGTCGCAGCCTAAACCATCGGGCCTAACCATGAATGCCCTTTTGCCCGCACTGGAATGGCTAGAGAGAAGCAGAAAGACAGGACCCTGGAATTCCCTCGATAACACAGGAATCTCCTTCCATGCTACTAGGGAAGTGCCCAGGGTGTCACCAAGACAGATGAGAATCAGGATTCGCCCCCCAAATTAAGTGAAATGCCTGAAAATCTGAAGAAAATTGTTTTCTTTAAACCTATTCCCTCACAGTAATGGTTCTCAACAATGTACTACTTGGACTTCAGGGGCCGAGGGGCAGGGAAGTAGCAGCCTGGACCCAGATCCTCTAGGCCCACTGCTTGGATGGCTGACTGCCCTGGAGCCACAACTGGCTATTGTGGAGCTTGCAGGGTCAGACAGCTGCCCCAAAGCCCCACTGCATGGAGGAGGTGGAGGGGGGAACTGCTATTCCCAAGCCCTGTTGCATAGAGGGGTATCCTGCCAGTAGGCAGCCCCGGGGCCCTATTGTACGAGCTGGGTGGCAGCCCTAGACCCGGCGTTTGTTGGCCAGCTGGCAGCCTTGACCCTGCTGTACAACAAGGCAGCCTGGATTTAGGAACAGCTCCACAGACTGAGAACCACTGATTTACAACCTCCTTAGATAATACTTTGTAACCGTAAGTTAAAGGCTAATAGGAGTACTTTTCTCTGTGCCTCCAGGAACCAATCTGGGGTGGAGGGAAACAATACCACACAGGAAGGTTGTTGGTGCTAGCTGATTCTAAAGCGCTTTGGAGAGTATTTGTTAAAGTCATTACATTACTGCAATATATCATCACTATTATGCAATGCTGATGCCTCTGTTATTGCTCAAATGTTTCCATTAAAATAAGTAACTAGAGAGCATCGTGCAGTATTTTCTTAGAACGTATCCCTTCTATTGTAATTTCACAATCTTCTCCACTTGTCCTGCGTAGCAATGTTGAAAAAACTTTGTTCATATAGCTATACAAATACCAATAAACGCTCAGTTTTGTTTATCTGTATGTTGAAATCAGGAACAAATAACCAGTTTCTATAGCTTCTGTTTGAGAACTGGAGACCAATTTAGGGTCAAGTCTATCAGTTCTATTTTTCATTAAATTCTATTTTGATATGCTCTTGTACTTCATTATACGAGAGCATCTCCTAGCCTCCCTCTACAGGAGTTCTTGTATTGTCTTTCTATTTTATTTGGTAGCATTTGTGTTGTAGGGTTCATAGTGATCTGAAGCACTTATTTTTAAACATTTTTCATTTGAATTTTGTGTTTACTGTTTATTCTTAAATCAGAAAAGGTTTACTTGTGGTAACTGAAAATTATAAAAAATTCAATGAAAACAGAAAGCTACATCCTTTAAACACTTTAGAATACAGGGGTCAAAGACGCAAGGATTGCATGATCGAAGGAGAACAAAAAGCAGCTGCTATTGTTCATTGATTTAGCAAAAGAGAAAACATTTAAGGCATCATTTACATTGTATCTTTCCTCTGAAGTCCTACACTTACTAACAGAATAAAGATAAACTGGATTAGAAACAATTTAAAAAACATTCAAAATCAGTGCAAAAATCACAAACAAGGCCATTTTAAATCAAAAGGATTTTAAAGCTTTTTATTAAAAAACACCTGACTAAATCTGTGGTCAGATGGGGAGTGTGTTCTAAACCTGCTGTACTACAGAGTCACATATACAGAAAGCACTTTTTTTTCCTATATGAACTTGAGGCCAACAACTCCAATTTCAGGGATCAGGTCAGTGTATACAAAAGTATTTCTTAAACTATGTTCTGTGGCACACTGGTGTGCCGCGAGGCAGTCGGAGGTGTGCCATGGAGACAAATTCAAAATAGCCACCCTTAAAGGGGCAGAAGACTTTTTCAGCCCAAGTTTCCCCCAACTCTTTTTCCTCCCCCCTCAATAACTTCCCCCCCCCCCCGACACCCTCTCCCTCCCCCCGAGTCCCCCAACAAAAAATCCTTGGTGTTCCTCATTAAAAAAATATTGTTTGGTGTTCCTGGGTCTTAAAAAGTTTAAGAAACACTGGTATACAATGACATGTTGTGCACTGGTTTCTAGCTTTAAAGTTAATCCCCCAAATCTTAACTTAATTTACTAAAATGCTGAGGAAGTACTCAAAAAAAAACCAAACCCCCCAAAATTGAGAAAATTTAATGGTGAAGGAGGACAGGGCTTATCAGTAAGCATAACTAGATTGGACATAACTCAAGATTAACTCTCCAGAAAAAGAAGGAAGATTCTGCATGTCCTGCTCTCTCAGTTCATCAAAGCATTAGCTTGGTGGATTAAAATTCAAATCTTAGCTATCGGTTCAGGTCAATCACTTTTGCTGAGTTCTTGGTTTCATTTTGTGCAAAACCCAATACTCTTGTAATTCTATCTGAGATTTCAACTTACAATGTACTCGTGCTTTTGAAAAGCTCCCTTGACAATAGGTGTCAATGATAGCCCAAAGCAATTTCCTCTAGTGAAGATGGGAGTCAATCTTCATTCTGAGAAAACACCACAAGGAACAGTCTATAACAAATTTATCAGGTATAAAGAGCAGCACCAAGAATATAAAAGAATCTGTACCACTACTGTAATCCAACAGAGCCAATAACTGGCCAATTGTTCAGAAAATGTCTCTTTTGGAGATGGAGCGCGTTATAAGTGATTTCTCAACATACAATGAAGTGATTCTGGGTTTGTTTCTGATTTCATAGAGGTCAATGAAAAAAAACTCCTACTGATTTTAATGAAGTATGCTCAAGCCCTAACAATATATATGTGTATGCATGTTTTAACAAAAACTAAAAAACGTATCCAAAGCAAACTAACTAAAAAACAGTGACAGACTAAACAAGCCTATCTACTAACAGAAGTAAAAAATGGAGTGAACATACTATGTAGTGATATAATTATACAGACAGGCCTTTCTTGCTATTCAAAATTTCTTCTATGTCTTAGATACAGGGGCTTCTAATCCAGTGATAGGCAACCAAGGCTGCTTTGTGGGCCACCATCTCAATGGGACTCATGATTGTTCTAACCAAGATGGTCTCCTAGGATATGGGAGCTTTGCTTACTGTGTTTGCATACCTAGAATTTGTGGGGTGTGCTGACTGAACCACAGCAGTACTTTGACTGGATTCAGAGGGAGTGCACAGCTCTCAGTCAACGTAGGGTGCATTCAGCAGGCTCCTCACTTCGTGTGGCTTTGCTTTACGTGTATCACTTTAATAATCAGCAGTCAGAAAGCTACACAGATGGAAGCCAGTGGAATGTGGCATCCCTGAGTATGGGATAGAATAAACAGAATGTCTCACTGGCCACACAGAACCCCAATGGATTGCATGTAGCACACAGGCTGCAGCATGCCCACCACTGATTTAATCATAGCAGCAGCCAATAATAAGTGTTCATCACCATGTGATTTAGATGTCAGACTAAGACAAAGCTGAAATCTATTTTGTAATAATGTCTATAAGCATTTTTTAAAAAGCAAGCTATAGAATTATTGCGTAACAGTTACATATGTTTTCAGACACATTTAACTATAATATTTTATGCACACAATATGTGTAATATATAAATACAATCTCCCCATATGGTACAAGAGTATGTATCAAAGCATAGCACAATTCAGTCATCCTTCAGCCAGTTTACTTAAGACACACAGGGTAAAACCTAGAAGGATAAGCTTATTAAGTGTGCCATTAGAAACAAATGAAAAAATTACTAGAAACTTTAAGAAAAAAAGGCAACCAATTTTGTGAATCTATGACATGATCCAAGCAATTGCAACTAGAGAGAAAAAAAATCTTTAAAACCTCTAAACAAAAAACTAAATACATGTATTTATCAAAAATTACATATTAGAAAAGAATGGTTGCCAACCTGATGCCAAAAGACCAAAAAAAATTGTTAATACTGTTATGCCATGAGAGCCAATGGGACCAATAAAGAAAAACATTAAAACGTCATCCTATGAATCTACTCAAATTCATGTCTCTAGATGTACAGTGAAAAACTCCTTATATGTGCATTTGTCCTCCATGATTAAATAAATCTGTCAAGGAAATAAGTTCTCATTGGGAATTGATTTAGGAGAAAATGCATTGTTTATGACAAAGCCAGAAAATGACGTATAGTACAGTTGACCATTTCACAAATTATATTTTAACCAGTCGAACAACCAGAAGTAGATAAAATGAAGATGTTCCAGCTTTTACCTTACAAAACCTTCTCATATCTTCCAACACAAAGCGATTCTACTGAAGCTGTGCTCTTAGGACACTCTTTGGACATATAAACTACTTTCCAACACACTGCTCTCATGAAAAAGCTGTGTTTTTAAAATGTGTAACCTATAAACACAGGCATGACACTGGATACAAATCTTAACCCTCCCCTGGCACATTCTCCAAATGTCATCCCATTTTGATCCCCAAATAATACTTTGAATAACATGAGTCAATTTATAAGTACACTGAGAATGTTTTTCAAGATGGTAAACATGACAAAGAAAAAAAAAACCAAGGTAGCAATCACAGATATGACCTTAATATAGAATATTGCAAAACATATCAAGAACAGAACACATTTTGATTGATGCTTTTTGACTGCTCTTCCCAGTACTTATTCAGGAATAATAATAATAATGTAACCCTGTACATATTACATTGCATGGAGGAACTTTGAGGATGCGTTTTCTTTTCTAGAAGGAAACAAAAAGCCATCAACTGAGCTACAGCTCAAAATAGTTACAACAGCTTTGTTTACTGTAAGCTAAAATCAATGGGCAGACTTTGTGATCCAAAACCTGGCTACGCTAGGAAAAAAGCAGTAAACGTGTAATCTATCCCCAGACAAAATAAGCTTAACTGTTTTATTGTGCACTTTTCCTGATTTTATTACAACTATTTATACTCAACATAAAATACAAATGAAAGCATCTACAGTAGTTAGATTCCAGTAGTTCACAGTCAAGAGAATTTTTTTTAGTAAAAGCAGAATTAATTACAACTTTTCACATGTGCCTTTCCTAGATATTTTCTTTTCATTTTCACATACACATTTACACCATTCCCATTCCATCATCTTTGCAATGCATAAAGTAACAGACTCAAAATCTAATTAGCCCCAGCTATCCACTGCAGATGACTAAAACAATTCCTAGTTCTGCCAATCAGGGTTAACAGTTGTGTTCAGCAATGACTTTTCATCTCTTTAGACATGCAGCAACTAATAGCTCTTAGGCATATCTTTCCCCAATGCAAGAGAAGAAGGGACTATGTCATACTGAAAAAAATATTTGCTCTCACCTGTTCATTTCTATATTCTTTTAATAGCTACCTTGGCCAATCCTGGTTTTGCAGATGGAGCTCAGTTGCAAACTAGGCACTTACTCCACTCCCACTGTGGAAAGGGGGACTGATTCGCAGAATGCTCCCAGAGCTACACCAGTAACTCGTAGGGTTGCCAGGTGTCTGGTATTGACCCAGACAGTCCAGTATTTTCGCCTCCAGTACAGTAAAAAAATTCAGAAAATACCAGACACCTAAAATGTCCGGTATTTTGATTTTTTTCCCCTGCCAGGAGATGAAAATACCGGACACCTGGCAACCCTATGACACAGTCAGCAACTGGACCCAGCCCCCGGCCTCCCTCCCAGACCCCTAACACCCCCAGCCTCCCACCCCCGGAACCCCTGCTTTCCTGGTTCCACAGGGAAGCTGCGTTCTGTCTTGATCAAGAAAACAAAATAGCTGCCAGCAAAACACCTAAAGACCAAGGGGAAGCAATGCCTTCCCTGGGTCTTAGTGCTCAACTGATCCCGTTCCTATCCCTATTCTGACTCTGCATGCACTCTGAAAGGGGCCATGCTGTTTTATTTATTTATTTAGCTTAATAACTCAGTCTTTTTTTTTTTTGCTCAACTCTTCCCTCCTCCTCTCCCCTCGCCCCCAACAGAATTTTTTCCCCAGTGTTTTTTTTTTGGGAGGGGGATGGTGTTCTTTATTTTTTGTTAAACCATCTGGCAACCCTAATAACTCGAGCACACAATTGGTGCCTATGAAAACGTGAATGTAGAGCTACTCCATTAAGGAGGATTTGGGGTTCTTCAAATTGTGTCTTTTAGAGCAAGATAAAAAATAAGTCTTAAGATTTTTTTTTAGAATACAAGCAAACAAAACAAAACAAAAAACCACACTTGACACTTCATAATGGAGCTGGTTGTTCAGAAAGTAGAAAATAAATAAAAATTCTCCATATTATGAAATTGTTCATTGAGCTTGAAGATAAATCTATATAACAGTGAAACAGAAAGTTTCACACATGATGCTCATTATGAACTTTATATAATGAATTATCTTTAAAAAAGTACTCAGCTATAAGACTGTGTACAACACTTCTGTCAAAAGCTTTAGATTATGTGTTTGATTTTGTAGAGTTTTGAGAAAAAGTATGTACTGATGATTATGTGGTCATGCTAAACATTTCTTTATACAGAAATGCATGATTCTTAGAAGCAAAACATGGAACTGGATGGCATTTCCTTGAATGCACCAACCATACATAGGTTTTGCCATCATTTAATCAAGATTTGGATACCTAGTCCCTTAAACTATCAGAAGATAGACAAATAAAAAAGAATCAAACATTTTCTTAATGACATGATTGTATCATGCTTTCCTATTATATAGTTCAGTCACAATAAAGGAAGGACCACCTCTCCTGATCAGTTAGTGTATTTTTGATAGACAGGAACCAAGAGGTCCAAACTAACAGAAAATGTATCTATGTGGATGATACCCTGTTGGCAACCTACTGCTAGAAGGATCTCCGGGTATATTACCTTCCTTGTGGTAGTCATCCTCAATGTTCTGAAAGTACAATGAAATGAAGCCATTCATTTAAATAAATGTGATCGCATACAGTGAGGGGGGGAAAGGAAATAAAGGTGGGACTAAATTACTCCTAAGACACTAATCAATGTGGTGAATTGGCTACAAACTTTCTTAGGTACAGATCTTGAGCCCCAAGGACACGATATCTTGGAGGATTCCCATCTTGTGGATAATCTCTGATTTTTCTTTGATTTATCCCTTGAACTTTTAAATGTAAATTGAAGTGTGTTTGTGATGCACTCCTTTTCCTGTAGTTGTTCCCTTGACATTTGAAATCAGTTTCCTGGCAAAAGAATGAGTCCATGAGTTTGGTGGTATTTCAAGAAATTTGGCTATGCACAAATAAGATGTGAATATGATTACTACATCTCAAGAAACCAGGCCTTACATCTTGACTGAGAAGCCTTAAAATCAGGGGTGAGGAACCTCAGGCCTGGGGACCGGAGGTGGCCCCCAGCTTGCCTGGATCCAGCATCCAAGGCTCCATCCCCTTCTAACATTGGGGAGCCTGTGCCTACTGAAGGACTGGAGCACACAAAAGTTACTAGCCTGTGCCACTAGGCTCTGGTGTGAGAGGGGAATTTGGGGAGTGTCTCTCTACTTCTCAGTGAGGAGCCTCATCAGTGAGTGTTCGGGGGTTTTATTTTTTGCTTCCCACTTGTGTGCGGCCCCTGATAGATTTTTCCATAGGTCAATAGGCCCCTGACCCAAAAAAGGTTCCCCAAATTATTGAGGAAACTAGCAATAGTTTCTCTCTTTGAATAGCAGAGAAAGCAATAAATAAAGGAGCTCTTTAGTCCAGGGCAAAATTGGGCATCAGCTGCTACAGATAATTTCTCTATCCCACAAAAACAATAAGGCAAGATATCAGGAAATAGACCACAAATTTCTTTGTAAGTCACAGACTCCAGTATTATTTGTTTGAGGCTTATCCAGTCACTTAATGCACATGCTTACGTGAAAGTTTCAAAAAGATGAAAGACTTATTGGCTTACATAGGTAGGGCACAGATCCTTTACGTAGAGGTACAAGCTTGAAATTAAACAACGAAGGAAGAAAGAATTCACAATTCCATGAGCTTGAAGGATCAGATTTTCTGTTGTACTTTTTGCCCATTTGTATTTACATGCATGCTCTAGGATCTTGTTGTTTATACACACTAACTCATGGTTTTGGAGACCTCCAGAGGAAGAGTTAAAAATTTCAGCACATTTTGGTGTGGATCAATGTTGAGCAGCAGGACTTGTTTGTGTTTTGATCACTATAGGAGTTCAATCCTAACCTGAGTCAATGAAAAGATTTTTTTAATGAGTGTTAACCTTTTCATTTATCCTTTTTGATTCACTTAAGGATACATCCTACTTTATTTTAGCCTTTCCCTTGGGGTCAGGATCAAAAGCTTTAATTTAAGTAAGAATTTCAAGGGGTAATGGATTTAGGGTGGAAATAATCTTTTGAAGGCTCCAGGTAAAAAGACAGAATATTTCTTGACCACTGAAGAGTAAACCAATGGAAGAGTACTCAAAAGAGGGCTAATGGTGGCCTACCAAAGGGAAGAGGCAGGAATTGTTACAAAGTCCATTTGACTTCTCCAAGAAGATGAACCAACTCACTTTTTCCAGTGGGACTCCATTTACAGATGCCAAGTTCCATCTATAGCGGTGAGAGTAGAGGCATGATTATTCTCCCCCGCTTTGCATTCCTCACTGCACTCAAGAGTCTGAGGTGAGAGGTTTACTACTTATGGCAGCCGAGTGATAGGCAGTTGTGGTTGGTAGAACAGGAGCCCAATTGATGAGCACAGCTGCTTCCACTTACTCTTTTGACTTGGCAAAGATCTCATCAGATTGCCAGCTGGGGGCACAAGAATCTGTCTCAAAGCCTCATTTAGGTTAACATTCCCTGGGAAGGGTCACCGTAGCTACAGCAGAAATAAAGGTTCGTACCTTTTATGCAATTCTATGAATATCCTGTACTATTAGCAATCAGACAAAGACAGTTCATCTTCTATTAGGCAAGAAAAAACACCAGGTTTTGCTAAAGTAGAAGCAAACAGCACAAAACGGAACTTCCTGAACACTGGGCCACGTTCCAATGAAGTAATTGACTTGTTGACATTGCCAGTTTAACAAATCAATTGTCAAGTACTCTCTACAGAACACTAAATGGGCAAAGACACCATCTCTTCTTGCACTGCTAAATACGCGTTTTCTCTTGGTTGCCATATAAAGTGCTAAACTATAATTCTCTAGCAAAAAATAAAAATATATTCACTGCTAATTAGGAATTGACTCATCTAAACTTTGGCAATAAAATGGATATTCTACAGTGCAAGTTTAGTCAACATTTTTCTATGCGACAGTAAAAGCCCAAACATAAAGCAAGTAAATGCTACAAACAAGAAATGAAAGAATAGCAAAATCCCTGAAATAAACAATACTTTATTATTCAATATCATCTATACAAGATTCAAATACCTGGTTTATTTAGAGCACTACAAGTTTACAAAAGATGCATACAAAAAAAATTCCAATATTCTGTGTGTTACAAATATTAGCCTTAATTACCAAATATAAATGATTGAAAACTGACCGCTTTAGCACCTCACACACAGAAAGCTCAATTTCTTCACTACACAGCTAGGTTGTTTATGCAAGCTCCCTTCCCTCGGTCCCCTATAAAACATCAAGTTTCAGAACAGCACAAAAAACAGCAAAATACATCAGCTGACGCATGAATGAGCTGATCCAGTAAGTCAAATCATATGCTCCCACATTTTTCACAATACACACTCCATTTTGTTTACCTTTGTGTCTGAATACTCTACAAGTCAGCTTTTTATATAGGAGACTAATATGCTTAAACTGTGTAACACTTTTTATTCTTTTTGGAATAAAATACCCCCCACTATTGGGACAACAGAGAACAAGTTCCTAGTCCCACTGCTTTGTTTTACTTTTTGTGACTGAGGTGGAGAGCAAGCAGGCCCATTGACGGAGGTTGGGGAGGGTCCCAGGGCCCAGCAATTGTGACAGGCTCCTGGCCGCTGCCACCACCACTGCAACAACACCACCTGGAGCCCTAGGCCCTTTAAGTTTGTCAATGGAGGCATGGTGCACTCCCAATGGTGGCCAATGGTGCCTGAGGCCACACCCCTTCCAGGAGTGCAGAGCTAGATCTGCCCCACCTTGCCCAGGGGCCCAGTGTGGCTGTCGGCTCCCCTAGAAGCAATCCTCTCTCACCTCACTGGCAGGAGCAGGAGCAGGAGCCAACATGGCCTTATTTCATATTAAATGCAAGATTTGCTGGGGATGGGAGGGGGTGGGAAGATGGAGAAAGACTTTCTTCTTCCTGCACTATGACATTAACATTCTAATTAAGAATCCTAAGCAGCTTTATACTAAATATCCTTCTTTCACCAAACCATACAAACTTCTGTTAGTCAATTAAATAGAAAAATTAATAAATATCCAAACTGAAACCATGTCATAAAAGCATGACCAATAGTGCACCTGATAACAATACAGTTAAATAAGATTCACCTCAGCTCATGTAAAAAAAATAATTACAACTATATTCTCTAAACTGCATGAGCATTCAGTAACTGAACAGAGGAGTCCCAAAATGTTTACTGTTTCATCTTTTTGTGGCGGAGACAGAAAAATGTGGTTATGTTTAATGAGAACAAAAACACATATATATGTCTGTCCATTTCTAATGCCACCACAATGTTCTGGTTTACCCAGAGAAAACCAGATGCTATTTATTATTGGGAGTTTTTGATTATCTAGTTTCTTTTTTTCCCCCAATACATCATAAAAGCGGGTATAAAAGTCAAATAAAGTGGACTGTCTTTACTGAATACACATGAACATCTGGAAAATGGACCCTAGGATTGTGAAATACAGTTTGCTAAATACAAAGATTTCTATTGGGAGAGACAAATAAATGGTCAGCCAAAGGATTTCCAAATGAGGCAGATAATAGGATTTTTTTTTGGCTATGTAATAACTAACTTGGGTGAAAAATTATTCCAATGTTTAACAATTAATTCTTCCTCCGATTTTACTTCAGGACACCCGAGGGTTGCCAGGTGTCCATTTGAACCAGACAGTCCAGAATTTGAGCTTTCTGACCGGCAAACAAATTGAGAAAATATAAATGTCCGGTATTTTCTAAATAAGATGTAATGTAGATTGTGATGTAATAAAGTGTGTCCAGTATTTTTGTTGAAACCATCTGACGACCCTAAGACACCCTCCTCAAAAAACCCACACAAAACAGCAACCCCCCACACCACCATACCTCCCAAGATTGTCACATACAGTATGCTAAATTATCTCTAGGACAAGGATTTCTCTGTAGAAAAAAAAATATCAGCATATGAAAAAGTTGCTACAGACAGCAGAAAATTAAAATAAAAGTAATACACAACTAAAATTATTATATACTGACAATGCCAAACTCTGGCAAGTCTACTTGCATCTAGTTATTGGACTTACCTCACTGAATCAATATTATAGGATCAGAGAAAACTAGTCAGTATCTCAATTCTTGTGATTTAAAATAAACTTTACTGAAATCCGTGCTGCAAGGATCATACTGTGGCTTGAGTCATCTCTATGTACAAGCTCCCAAGAATGACATCCAAATAAGCCAACAAAACATCAAATGCTTATTTCATAAACATACATCTCTCAACTTGTTGATCACCCTAGGCTGTTTGGAAAACATACTACTATTGATTGTGATATCTACTGTGTTTCTTCTAAGGATGTGAATAGGTATTTGGTTAACTGGCAAGGACGGGAGCAGCACCCCGTGGGCATGAGGTTGCTCCAGCCCCGTGGGGCACCTATACGTAGCAGGCCTGGCCTGGCATGCTGCAGCCAGAAGTTCTCCAGCCCGGCTTGGCCAGACAAACCCCAACCCCTGTTCAACCCCAACCCCTTTTACCTGGTTATACCAGTTAAACAACTGTTAACTAGTTAACTAAATGGGATTTTACATTTCTAGTCTCTGCAACAAATGCTAATTTGGACAAATAAGAAATGGGTCTAATATTTTATCACTGCTGTGCATGTCCTCCAATTTTTTGATCAAATATTTAGTACTTCTTAAATAAAAATGTAAGCTAGCACAACTACCCCCAAACAGAGTTATCTGTACTGCTCATTTCCTGGGTTACCCGAGTAAGGCAATTCAGCCACGACGCCTTAGAGTGGAAGTAAAGAGGAAATCAGATTTCTTATTTGGACTAGAAGTGCTAATGGCTGGACACTGGGACTGACAGACTTTGAGTCTCCAAGGTGGGGTGGGGCCATTCTATGTTGCCAGAATGGGAAGGGCCAGGACTGCCCCCATCCGCTACCCAAGAAGCCTTTAACGGCAAGTTAAAGGGCCCGAGGCTCCAGCCACCACCACTGCTGTTTTAGCAGCAATGGCCACCAACAATTAGGGTTGCCAGGTGTCCAGTATTGTACCGACAGTCTGGTATTTGCACGCTCTGTCTGGTAAAAAAAAAAAAATCAGAAAATACCGGACACGTGCTATATCCAGTATTTTCTGATTTTTCCAGCTACGCACCAGACAGAAGCCTGGCATGGGTGGGTGGGGTGGGGGGGTGGGGGGGG
>CM057845.1:104983991-105002795 GCA_030068395.1 Apalone spinifera | reverse complement strand
GCCATCTGTCACTACTGAGAACAGCCTCTCTCCATCCTCTTTGGAATCTCCCTTAAGGAAGTTGAAGGCGACTATCAAATCCCCCCTCAGTCTTCGCTTCTGCAGACTAAACAGACCCAACTCCCTCAGTCTCTCCTCGTAGATCATATGTTCCAGCCCCTTAATCATTTTGGTTGCCCTCCGCTGGACCCTCTCCAATGGGTCCAAATCCTTTCTACAGTGGGGAGCCCAGATCTGGACTGCAGATGTGGTCTCCAGATGTGGTCTCACCAGAGCCTAATAAAGGGGAATAACAACATCTCTGGATCTGCTGGCAATGCTCCTCTTAATGCAACCTAATATGCCATTAGCATTCTTGGCTACAAGGGCACATTGTTGACTCATATCCAGCTTCTCATCCATTGTAACCCCCAGGTCCTTTTTTGCAGAACTACTACTTAACTGGTTGGTCCCCAGTCTGTAACAATGCTTAGGATTCTTCCGTCCCAAGTGCAGGACTCTGCATTTGTCCTTGTTGAACCTCATCAGATTTCTTGTGGCCCAATCCTCCAATTTGTCTAAGTCACTCTGGACCCTATATCTACCTCTCCCCCAGCTTAGTGTCATCTGCAAACTTGCTGAGAATGCAATCCATCCCCTCATCCAGGTCATTAATAAAGATATTGAACAAAACCGGTCCTAGAACCGAATCTTGGGGCACTCCGCTAGAAACCGACCACCATCCTCACATCTAGCCACTGATCACTACCCGCTGGGCCCGGCCTTCTAGCCAGTTTTCTATACATCTTATCATCCATTTATCCAATCCACATTTCCTTAACTTGCTGGCAAGAATATTGTGGGAGACCGTATCAAAAGCCTTGCTAAAGTCAAGGTATAAACCATCCACTAACTTTCCCATGGCCACAGAGCCAGTTACCTCATCAATGTAATCTTCTTGAAATACAGACTGTTTCAATAGTCAAGAATAACACTTGACACTCAAATAATAAACAATATGTAGCATGCCCTTACTCCATATATGCCTCAATCTGTCCACAGAAAGAATTCAGCAGCTCTCAAAGTGATGTATACGTGAAGCTGCTTACATTGAAACTATTTTATAAGAAAGTACGCTGGAAGAAAAGTCTCCCATTGGTTTACTGGAAATCCCAACAGGATTCTGACAATTTCTACTGGACTCTAGTTTTGGCTGGAGGACAAGAAGCCCCAGGATTCAATACACAAGTTTCACTGTTCCAAACAGGGATGTAAGTGACACATCAACTATCCGATAAGCATAAGCTTATCTGAGAGTTGAGTGGTGACTCAACTAGTCCTCCCCTCCCCCCGCTGCACCTTGCAGTCCCAGTGGGGAGCTGGGCTCCCTCATGAACAAGGGCTGCTGCTACCAAGCAGCCCCTGTTCATGGACTGCTGGACTCAGCGTGAGCTGGGACCAAGTAGTCTCAGCTTGTGCTGGTCCGGGACGCTGAGCCTCTGCATTTTGCTACATTTAAAAACCAGAGCAGTAGCACAGGAGGCTCCTGGAGCCAGCATGAACCAGCAGTCCCGGCTCGAGCCGGCTCCTGGAGCTACTCCTGCTACAGCTCTGCAGAGTGGCCCTGCTTGACTAATCGTGTAGTTGATACAAACTGTATTGGCTATACGATTGGTTAGCTAGGTAACCAGAATTTAACATCCTTAGTTCCAAAACGTAGCAGGACAACTGGAAGCAAATAAAAAATGTCAACTGGGATTTCCACTGGGGTTTCATGGTTTTCAAAAGGTACTTTTTTCAAAGATTTCAAGGCCAAAAGCGATCATCTCATCTGACCTCAGGTACAATACAAGCCATTGAACTTCTTCAAAATAATTCCTAGGGCAAATCTTTTAGAAAAACATCCAATATTGATATTAAAAAAAATGTCAATTGTAGAGTCACAGGAACAATATCTTCAAAACAAAGAATTACCTATTTATTCCTCAAAAGCACCACCAACAAAAGGCCTGCATGACTGGATTCTACTTACACTTTTAACTTTCCTTGCCAGCTATTGCAAGTTCCCCTTAGCCCAGCTAATTATCTCTGGCAGGGAGAAGCATCCTTCTCAGTGTAGCAAGCTCTGTGACTCAGTTTGTCAGCTTTCACTGACTGCCCCTTACGAAGCCTCTGGACACTCGCTCCAACCCTTCTTCCTTTTCTAGCATCTTTGAGATTAGAATCCCCTTTGATCCTAGGCTCAACCTTAGGAAAAAGTAAACCTCTCCCCTCTGGATGGAGCCAGGCTGGGGTATTCCCTAACTCACAGCTTCCCTGCATTGCTTCCTTCAGGGGCCTTGTCACTGTTTTGTGTACTCTTTTTCTACCTTTATACCCTCCTTTAACACCTTGTATTCAGGTCAGGTAATATCAAACTGATAACTTGAGGGACATATGAGTTTTCTAATAAATACTACCTTGGTGGTGGCAGGTATAAGCAACCCTGGGAGGCAGTAGGATGCCCTATTGCAGGATTCAGTGGTGACATTTTAACTTTATAATGCCAGATTCCCGAGCAGCTTTCGGAGGCATTATGTGCTATTCAGCTTCCTGGGTTCCTCCTTGGAGACCAGGGAGATTACTGAGGAACTCAGGAAGCTGAATAGCAAATATGGCTGCCTCCGCTGTCCTGGAACCTGCATGGGGCATATCACAAATGTCTCTGAAGAGATGCTTTTTCCTGGAGTGGCTTCGATCTGGGGAAAAGAGATGGACTCCTTGTGGGAGAACTCCTGCAGCCTGAGAGGGTTGGTGAGCTTGGTGTTGCAGCCACCTGGAGATTCCTCCAGCCAAGGGCTGGGGCTGGAGATGGCCTCCCTAAAGGGAGTTCCACCTACCATTCATGAATACTACACTTGCCCACCTTATTCTCCACAAACACATTTTTGAGGTTTTGTTTAACACCATTTCTAATAAGTGTAGAAATGATCCAATATCCAAGTCACACCACATAGATCGAATATATGTTAACAGCTAGCCAACATGACGATAGCCTTAAACACGCAAAGCAGCTATTTTATTTCTCATATGTCTCAGTAGTACCAATTCAGACCCAACGTCAGGGGAAAAGTGAACTGTGATGTAGGTTATACACATCTGGTCTTAAGTAAAGTAAATGTGGAGTGGAAGGAAGAAAAGTCACCAACAAGAGAGTGTAAATTAAAGCGCATCTTCTGCTTCATCCTACGCCTTTTTATGCCCTAGGTCTTGCTTTCCTTGCTACTTCTTCTGCCCACTCAGGAAGTAAATGACACCAACTTACAAGTACTTACATCAACTCACCAGCACTCACGTCACATCACGGCTGAATTTGGCCCTTACAATGAAAAGGAAACTCAACCTTCCCCTGATATAAGAAAGGCTCAATGTGAAAAATCCACAGTGTAATGCTTGACAACACTAGTCCGTTTTTAAGAAGTAACTGCCATGAAAACAAGGTTTTCTTCTTATCACAGTTATTCAGTTAAGCTTTAATTCATACAGTTGCCTCTCTGCTTTCATAATGTTCTCCAAGAGCACTGGCAAGCACAAAAGAGCCAAGGGACCCACTCAAACACATTTAACCTACATACAAGGAGCTAAGGGAATTATTTCAGCCCTGCTTTCCAATAAAAATAAGAGCACATGCAAAATCAATTACCAGCGTTGCGTTTCTGAGCCCGCAGAGCTAACGGATGTAGTTTGCAGATTCTCTCATATTTTCACAACAGCCCTAAGAGACAGTCTTCAGTCATGGAAAAACCCAAATGCTTGCTGGTTTATATATATAGAGAGAGATCTGCTGTCATCAGAAACCTTTTGCCTGCTTTGTTTAGCTATAGCTTTCTTATCAGTTGCTCTGAATTTCTCTCTTTTGTTTGCTACTGACTGGCAGAAGTAGCAAAACTTTAGGCTAGTCTTCCAAATATTTTCTCTTGTAAGGAATTGTCTCGCATTGTCATAAGTGTGGATGCTTCCATGAATTTCACGCATTAGGATGACCTCATCTTACCCAACAATATGCCACTGCCCTCTTCTACTTTTGCTTCTGTATGACAGGAATGCATTCTCTCAGTGCACTACTGCAACATCCGTTAACACAGATAAGCATTAAGTACATGCAATAGCGAAAACAGGCCCTTCCGTGTCTAGTGAATGCCAGCCAGCGCGGACATAATCCGGGTGCAATATGATCATAGAGCTATAAGTTCAATGATTAGAGCAAAAAATAGGGAGTCAGGCCCCCAAGTTCTAGAGTTCTATTTCAGGTTCGATCACTGAGTCATTATGAAACAAGCCATAACTTCTGCACGTTGCAGCTTAACAATACAAAAATGCCATTAATAACACCACATCTATTTCACAAGGTTCCTGAGTGTTAATTATCATCTGTAAAATGCTCTTTTGACTTCAGATAGAAAGGTGGATCAGTTATATGCAGGTATTTTAAATAATATTCTATAGTAAATGATAGCATTGTTTCAAAAGCCAGCTACACAATTAAAATTTTGCAACAGTACAGATAATGGGATGAAATATAAATCATTTTCACACAACTGGACAAACACCACAAATCTGACAGTAGGAAATAGCAGGTTGCTTTGAAGATACCCAATTTCAGATGCTTCCAACATCAGTGGAAAAAGTTCTTCACATTTTATTCTTACCTCAGACCTGAATTCAGAAGTCATATTTTTCAATGAAAATGGTTGTTTGCATTCCATGCTGGAGAAGTCAGACACAAAAATCTCATTTAGGGAATGCAGATGTACTGAATCCTATCAACACCACACAAATGTTGGTCCAAGCATGTTGAAAAACATTGGATAAATAAATCAGAAGAGCAACAACTCAAGTTTATAGAAGATTAACTGAATATTGGAGTAGAATTCTGAGGTAACTCACCAGTTCTTCACTAAATAGTTCATTCTTCCCTAAAATTCTCACTCTCTCAGCATTTCATAATTTAATACTTTTGTGTTCTCATGGAAAATGATGTTTCAGAATCATGCTTGTATTTTCATCATGCTACCCATAACTCAACCAATCCAGGAAATTTGAACAACTAAATTATTTTACAAGTCCCTAGCCCATTCCTTCAAGATCTAGTATGCAAGCCTAAGACAGGTAAAGAATTCTCAAGAACCACATTGTCTGTTAATGATAGGGCTTCTTTATGCCACCAACAAAACTAACAAGACTCATTTCCTCAATTGCTTTCTTCATATATCAGCTCTTGAAAGGAATTAATCAACATGCTAACAAAAAATACAACTACAGTGAAAACATATTATGAAATTAAAAGGTCAGAATATGGCGAGCTTGTCAGTTATATGAGAGAAAGTCTCTATGAAGAAAATAGGAGATTCTCAGGACACTGATAAACTGCCATGTAATAATTTATAATAGTCAAAAGTTACCAACTAACAATTTCTTCTTTCCATAGAAATAGCTGGATCCACCCAAACTATATTTCAGTTTATTTAAAAATACTAAAAAAGTCCCATCTTTCATGTCAATCCCATTTTCCATCCCAACCTGTTGTATTCTTTGAGCTCTCCATTATATTTCAAATCCTAAAGAGATTCCCAAATTCACCCATTCTTAGAATAAGAAACCTCAACTATTTCTTCTTCTACGCAATATAAATGATATTTTCCTATAACAAAAGTGGGCTGTCCCTATTTAATGATCCATCATGCCTGTGTTATAGCAGAATAACTTATTCTTTAAGGCTCATCAGTGATGAAAGCTAAAGACCACTGGCAATACAGTTTCTAATTCCAGGAATTAAATAAATAAGTCATTAGTGAAACCACCAAACCCAGAGCAGCTATTAGGGAATCAGTAGGGAATGTGTAACCTTGACACAGAGCGAACACACACAGTAGCAGCATTTCTTAAAATTTTTAAAACCGAGGAACACCAAACAATATATATTTTTTTTCCCCCATGAGGAACACTAAGGATTTTTTGTTGAGGAAAAAAAAGGAGGGTGGGAGGGTTGGGGGGAAGTAATTGAGCAAAAAAAAAAAACCCCCACAAAAAAACAAAAAACAACAACAACAAAAAACATGGCCATTTTGAACTCTGTTCTTCACAGCACACCTCCGACTGCCTCGCGGCACACCGGTGTTTCCTGTTTAAGAACACAGTTTAAGAAACACTGCACAGGAACAACCCCATTCTGTGAGAAGCATGGGGTGGGGATGGAGGGGAATCAAAACAACAAGGGCCAAAATTCATTCTTTTGCGTGACTCTACGGAAGACAGTTTGGTTGTACCGAAGATCAATCTCATCTGTGAAATCAAACTATTCTGCTGCTTCCAGCCGCTTTATTTGAACTAGTGAAACCAGGACAAAGCATAAAGGCCATTGGGAGAGACGGGACAGAGAAAAGCCAAGTACCACAGAGATGAGAATACAGAACCTATGGCTGAACTCTAGCAAGACTTCACAATTTATTTGTCCCAGCTCCAAAAAAGTGTTCCAGTATACTATTTAACCAGACAAACAAACAAACAAACCCTGAAAAGCCATTAAGTTATCACAGCCAATTAATACTTTGGGGGGGGGGGGAGCGTGACGCTGTGGTTGACAATTACTGTAAGTAGTATGCCTATTTGTAATCTGATCACTTTCTATGACTTCCCTTTGTCCGCTTCGATTGTAAGCTCGTTGAAGGACAGACCATATCTTTCTTTGCGTCTGAAGCCCATGGCACACCCCCAGCATGCTTTTAAGGTGTTCCAATTACAGATTTAAGAAAGTCTAAATGCATGTGGACTTTATGGACACACCCATAGGTAGTAGGGTCACTGACTTTCAGATTGAAGAAAAGCAAGCTACCTTGCCCTCCCCAGACCCTACCCGAAGGCCCCATCCTCTCTCTGAGGCCCCACCCCTCACTCACTCTATCCTGCCTCAAACCTCACTCACCTTCAGGGGGCTGGGGCAGGGAGGTGGAGTGAGGGAAGTGGTGAGGGCTCTGATGCCCTATCCCCTAGGCCACTCAAGAGCCCACCCCACCTTCCTACCTTCAGGGCATCCCTTATCCTGCTTTCCGAATGTGGACACGATCTCCATGGACTGGGGGATAACACATTTGTCTGGGGAGCTCAAAGTGAGGGGCTTGAGTCCCCCTCTCCCCCCAACCTGGGAGCAGCTGGACAGTTGCCCCAGAGATGGAGCAGCAGAGTTAAGCTGGCTTACTCCTGCCCTTCGGGATAAGGAGTTTAAGGTGCAGGAGGGGGCTCAAGGCTGGGGAAGAGGGTTGGGATGCAGAGTTCAGGCTTCAGGTGGCACTTACCTCAGACAGCTCCTGCAAGCAGCAGCACATCCCTGCTCCAGCTCCTAGGCGGAGGCACAGCCAGGTAGCATCACATGCCGCCCCATCCACAGGCGCTGCTACCATAGCTCCCATTGGTTATGGCTTCCAGACAATGGAGGCCATGCTCAGGATGGGGGCATTGTTCAGAGCCCCCAGCTGTCCCTGTGCCTGGGAGCTGCATGCCACCATTTCTGGATGCCTGCCTTAGCTGTCTGTGCTGCAGACTAGATTGTTAATGGCCCAGTCAGCGGTACTGACCAGAGCTGGCTAAGTACTTTTGGACTGGGCTTTCCAGTCAAAGACTGGATGCCAAACAACCCTAACGGGCAGGGGAGGAATGTGCTGATCCCAAAAGGCACATTAATCAGGTGCTTAAATTTAAACAGATGAGAAGACCTGTTATAATAATTTGTAATGGATTTCATTTGAAAAAAAAAATCAATGGGATTACTCATATACTTAAAGCACCTACTAAGTGCTTTTCTGGATCAAGGCTAGAGTGTTCAGTGCCTTACTTCATTGTGCCCATAAAAAGGGTCCTCACTGAAATTTTAAAGCGTTTACTGTGACATTTTCCTCCTTCCAACCAACCCACTTATGTGCATGCACACAAGCTGCACACACAGACTTTTCTCCAATCTATAAAATATTATCTTATAATACCCAGGGTGTCTGAGTGCTTCAAAGACACAAAGACAGAGTCTGTTCTGAAGATCTTTATAATCAAAATCAACAAAGAGGGAGCCACAGAAACTGCTAACAGACTGCTATTAGACATACATTTTGTTATGGCATTTGAGAATACCAGGCATCCAGAAAAGAATTAAGATCCCAAAAGAAAAAAAATAAATTGGTTTAAAACATGTTTTGTTTTTGTTTTTTAAATAAAAAAAATTGGCTGTATTTTTTTTTTAAATTTGCCTTTTCTTGCATCACTCTTCAGGGTGCACTTGCATCATGCGTAGAAGCTTTCCCCCACTGCTAGCAGGGCTAGAAACTTACTTTACCCACTTCCCCCAAAATATGCAGCCAAACTAAAATGATTATTCTCACATAATTACATGCCTCCATGATCTGAAGCTTTAACAATACCCCCCAAATATTGCGACTTGCATGAGACAAAAAGAAGAAAGGTTTGGACTTAAATACCGCCAACTCTCATGATTGTATTTGAACCTCAACATAAGATCCAATTTGCAACAAACAGAATTTTCATTTACCTCTAACAAAAATCAGTAGGAATTTTAAAGACTAGGGAAAGAAGGGATCATAGTACCGTTAAATTTGCAGCATAGACAAACCCTTGAAAGTTTCCACTGCAAGAAAGTTAAGAAGCGGGTAACTGACTAATCGTGTAGTCAGTACAATTTGTATTGAGTACAAGATTAGTCGATAGGTGCCCTGCTGCAACTCTGGAATTTCAATGTAGTAGGAGCTGGGCACACAGGCAGCCCGGCTCCTACTACATTAAACCGCAGAGCTGCGGAGGGATAGGTCCCAGGCCCAGCGTGAGCCGGGACTGAACAGTCCCAGACTGCTGTGCCTCTGCCTTTTAAATGCAGTCAGAACCACCCAACTCTTACTACATTTAAAAGGCAGAGCCACAGTCATCCAGTACCCAGCGTGAGCAGAGGCTGCTCAGTCCCAACTAGCGCCAGGCCTCAGTCCCGACTCATGCCAGGCCTCCTCTGCCGCCACCCCACACCATGGAGACAGTGCTGGGAAGCCAGCTTTTAACCGGCTGATTCAGATGCAGGAAGACGGGAGGGAAAAAATCAACGACTCGAGTAGCGACTCAACTATCCAATAAGCCTACACTTATTAAGTAGTCAACTACCCGACCGGTCACTTACATCTCTATTCCACTACAAATCAAGACAAAGTGCATAGGCTGCACCACATTATTTCCAGTACATAAGAATGGCCATACTGGGTCAGACCAACAGTCCATCCTGCCCAGGATCCTGCATGCCAACAATGGCCAATACCAGATGCCCCAGAGGAAGGGAGAACACCAGGTAATCCTTACGTGATCCCTCCTGTCTCCCACTTCCAGAGAAACAAAGGCTAGGGATACCATTCCTACCCATCCTGGCTAATAACCATTGATGGACCTGACCTCAATGAATCTATTCAATTTTTTTTTTTAACCCTTTTAAAGTCCTAGCCTTCACCACATCCTCTGGCAAGGAGTTCCACAGGTTCACTGCTCTGAGTGAAGAAAACCTTCCTTTTGTTTGTTTTTAACCTGCTGTCTATCGAGTAACTACTCAATCAAATTGGAACAGATAAGGGATCAGGAAATACATATTTTTCACCACTGCAAGCCAGTGCTCCAACTAAGATTTTCCATCTCCGAGCAGAGTGAGTTGTGTCTTGTGCACCAATATCGAGGTCATGTGCACTTGTTCAGATGTATGCCACCATGGCACCCACCTGTTACTAACAAATACCTTTTAAATGTTATGCAAGAAATAGTACTAAAAAGAGATAATTAACAAGGTACATGACTTTAAAATTAATACTGCAAAATTTTCAGTAGCCATGTCCTAATATAATGAAAAAAAGTATTCTGTTACAAGTTCTTTTCAACTCCTATGTGATTAATTATAAGATATAGACTCCTTTGCAGAGACCCACATTCCTTTTTGTTTCCATTTTTACCATTTCCCACAATTTTCTCCGTATTGGCAATGACAAGAGTGATAACTGACACAAAGAAGGATTTGACTGGATGATGTCATTTATGCATGTAATGACCTATTAAAACATGCACACCATTAAACTGTTCATCTACTTCCCAAATTTACATCAAGTCAAGGAATTAAGGTTATTTGAAGATGAACATATTCAGGGACATTGGTGTGACGGTTTGGGAGAGAGAAAGTCACTTCTGCAAACATTAGCTACCAATGTCACCATTTTCCTACTTGCCATGTGTATGCTGGAAAGAATGTACAGCAGCATCTAACTGCTTTCATACATCTGCCTGCCTCCATACACACCTACACACACCACTTCATCCCTCCCTTTTCCTGTGCTCGCTCTCTCTCGCTCTCTCTTACACCCTCACCCCCCCTTCATTTAATGAATGTTGGGCTGGGGATTGAGTTTGCATCTGAGTCACTCGTTTCTCTCCTATACCTTCACTTTTACAGAACTGACTCTTGTGTTAGCAGCTCTGCTGATAGTGAGACTGATGCTTGCGAAAAAACTCTTTAAGCTGTCAAGGAAAAGGGAACCTGTATCAACAAGGCCTGTGTCCAATGAGATCAGCCAGGATCACCTGCAGCAAGATCACTAGAAACTCTCACTTTTGGCAAACTGTCCCATATTCTACCAAGACCCATGTAATACCTGGGTTTCTTCTATTTCCCAACGTGGTTGATTGCTAAGATGTAGATGGATAAAAATCTCCACAATCAGCCTCCTGCTCCTGCCCAACTCATTCAGTTTTGCTGTTATCTATTTTTATGACATCACCATTCAGCAAGATAGAAGCTATTCTGACCTCACAAAACCTGAATGGGGAACAATACCTAAGGGAATCAGGTAGAAGGAGGAGCTGGTTAGACAAGCCAAAGTTTCTACATATATCCACAAGTATATGAATAATCAGCCAGAGGGAGAAAGGAAAAAGAAAAGGTTAAGTATCAGGAACATAAGAACATACGAATGGCCGTACTGGGTCAGATCAAAGGTCAATCTAGCACAGTAGCCTGTCTGCTGACAGTGGCCAGCGCCAAGTGCCCCGGAGGGGGTGGAGCAAAGAAAATGATCAAGCAGTTTGTCTCGTGCCATCCATCTTCCAGCCTCTGACAAACAGAGGCCAGGGACACCATTTCTACCCCCTGGCTAATAGCCTTTTATGGACCTAACCTCCATGAATGTATCTAGCTTTATCTAGGAAAAGTAGATAAAGATATCATCAACTAGTTTTAGGCAAATCACTTACATTTAAAATGTTTTTAGAAAACAATATCAACAGACATTTAGAAAAGAGGTATCAGGTAAACAACAACATGGGGGCGTTGGGGGAGTGTGTGTGGAGGAGTAGATATAGGAGGGATTGAAAAACCCGTAAAGTGCTGCAATCCCCAAATATGCAGTCATGTCTCTCATTCCCCTGAAATGCATTTAATAGCTGCTAGCGTAAAAACCAAATGGAGAAGTCCAAGTCCCGTTACCCTGGTGCAGGAAGTTCTCTGGGGACTGGCTGGTCACTGCCCAAACCCAGAGGGCTGCAGATGGTCTGTCTGGGTGCATCCTCGGCAGAGAGGGGGCCAGATTTAAACAGCAATCGCCCGATGCTTACAAGAGACAAGCTCTTGCCCTTTGCTTTACCCCATCTTAGAGCCGGACTCAGACGGATGCTTATTATCTGTTGTAAAGCACCTTGGCTGGGGGGGTTCATGTTTGCACTTTAACCTAAGGGAGAAAGAAAAGGATCTCAAATTGGAAGGCCTGAGGGAGTCTGTGCTCAGGTCAGTGAGAGACTCTCCTCCCCCTGCTCTGCATGGCCTTTGGCTCAGACTAGCGGGGACAGGAGTACCTGGCAGCAGATGCAGAACTAGCATATGCACGTCTCTCTCAGCCTACGGAGAAGCGTGCTCGCCTTTTTGTAGCCGAACCTAATGCTGGGATACCTGATGCTGGAAACTGGCTGACGGCTGGCTGGGCCACGTGGTGTCCCAGCAGGGACAGCCTCACCACACGCCAGCTCCAGCCAGAGCAAAAAGGAGGCAGCCGCCCGCAACACAGCCCCACCAGAACCCACCACCACCACTCACCATCCAGCAGGTAAAGCAGAAAAAGTGAATGATGAGGGCTACTCCATGGCTCTGCGCACGAGGTGGGCAGGCCTGAAGTTCCTTGTGCACAGCTGCACAGGCACGCAGCTTAGCGGGAACTATGCTGCAAGCACCCACCAACTTCCATCGACCACAGCAGGAGGGATTGGGCAGTTTACACTTTTGAAAATCTGGTTCGCTCCTAAACAGAGAGACTTTAGAAGCTAAGCTTTCATTTTACGAAGTTTATGCTCGCACATTTCCAGCAAACCTGTTGTCTCTGAATTGTTACCACATGACAGATTTTGCACATTTATCTAAAGTTTCCAGTTTGAGTAAAACGCTTTTCTGCTTTAGCCTTGATTGAAGGCAAGCAGTCTGAACTTTCGATCCATGGCTCCCCCAAATTCAGTCCACTTTTGTAAGTTTTACAGCCATAGCATTTTAAAAATCTTGAATTTCATGGTTTCAGATATTTAAATCTCAAATTTCATAGTGTTGAAAGAAAGCATGAATACGTATTTTAAAAAGGCAAACTATAAACACAGAAAGCCCGTGGTAACCCATTCCAAAAATTATGGCACGGTACTACCATCCCATGCTATCCTTCTGCATTAGTGCTGGTGGTCATGCTTCATTATGCTCTCTGGCCTCCCAACTCTCAAAGCTGTAGAGAAACAGGGTGGCAATACTGTAATTCCCTTACCCTAGCCTTGAGACACCCATTTTGGATCAGGACCAACAGTTTGCAAAATGCTGTTCAGTATAGTATAAAAGTACACAAAAGCAGATTTCAGAGGAGAGGTCAGATTTCTTGGACCATGATGTGTTTTTCATGGCTGTGAATTCCTAGGACCCAACTTACATCTAATTAAAGCAGAGGCAGGGAACCTCAGGCCTGGGGGTGGCTTGCCTGGGCCCGGCCCCCAAGGCTCAGAGATCCCCCCACATTGGGGAACCCATCCTGGCGCTCCAGCCCCCTGCTACCTACCCACAGGGTTGGAGTACACAATCTACTAGCCTGGGTCCCCTTAGGCTCTCGTGTGCAAGGGGAAAGTGGGGAGTGTTTCTTACCTCAGTCAGGGGCTTCTCACTTGTATGGAACCCCCCAACTGATTTTTCTGTGGGTCAGTGGCCAAAAAAGGTTTGATACACAAAAGGTTTCCTACCCCTGAATTAAAGGATGCAGTCAGGTCCCCAAAATGATCCAAGAACAGCTTGGTGCAGCGCATTTGCACTAGTCTTATTAGCCTCAAGGGAAATTTACAGGTTGAGTGAAAGATGTCCCCTTTTTCTTGGAATCAAAAGAGTTGGCATTGCTGAAATCCATCACAAGTCTCAAAATATTCAGTTATTTTCTTAAAAATACCCACTCAAGCAGCTGGAGTCACAATTATGTGAGACTCTCTGCTTTCATCTGAAGGAAAAGTAAGGCTCTAACTCTCATCACTGTAGAGAAAAGCTTGAAAAACAGGGAGACTATTTAAAAAAAATTAAAAGCAAATAAATACCTGATCTGAGTGGGGTTTTTTGGGGGGGGGGGGGGGGTAATAAAAAAAGGTGCCGGTACTCTAAGACCCAGATGACTGTCAGCCATTTTCATTACAGAGGTGCCGGTACTCTCTATTCTTTCCAAGTAAGCTCTGACTAGAGGTGCCAGTATTGCATACTGGGCAGTATCATCACAAAAAAGGCACTGCCTGATTTTAAAGACAAACTTACGTTTTTTGTGGCCTGACTTGATTTTTGAATCACTTTGATTTGGAAATAGTGCATTTCAATACCTCACAATTACTGTTTCAGAGTCTGGCCAAAAAAGAGAGCGCGCAACCATCTCTGAGTAGCAATAGTTGTTGAGTTTGAAGGTCTTTTGGCTTGTTTTATAATTTTTAGGATGGGCACTCAAAACCTGGACACCTATTGCTGTATTTTAGAAATCTGAATATACTGAATATTAGTCGCTATTTTGGTTTTGGCTAACTTTTTTTAAAAAAAGTATGTACCACATTATCACAACTCACTAGTTACAAACATGATTTAAGGATGCCTGATTATCAATAGTTGGGCACTCCGCATATTCTGAATATTAGCTGCCTCAAGCTGGGTACCCAAACACTGAGGCACTTAAAGACTTGTCACTTTTTAAAAGCTTAGCAGAGACCTATCCACAAAGGTGAGATCATTGCCACAGCTAAATTACTCTTGTCAGAATGCTCTTGTGATGCTAGATAGTAAAGAGAAATCTAACCCAATAAGGTGCCATCAAGTCCATCAACTCCAGGCTCGTGGATATCACTAGAAGGAGCAGCCAGTAAGTAGCAAAGGAAAGAAGGTAACCATGGAGCAAATTCCATGAAGTTCAACCTTTGGGACAAGGAGTAAAGCAAGAAAGTGTTAGCTGAGTTGCCCTGGGCTATAAAGCAGGAAGGAGATCTTTCAGGTAAGACTTACCAATAGCTGAGTTCAGGGACAGATTTGTTCAGCCAATCGAACTCTCAGTATTGCTGCTGCCCATAAAGCGTGTGTAACCAAGCTGCTGCTGCTCTCCCTTTCAAGGAGGGTTATTAAGTCACAGTCCTGTTTCATCTGCCTGCCTTTCAAAAACGAAGAAGCAATCTCCCGCAATTTGTCAATTGACATTCTTCAATGGGCCAAGATAAAATATGCCTCTAAACAGACACTGATGGTTAAAACATTGTAGTCCCTTCTGACCTTAGACACAAAATAAATGAAGTGTCTGTTGATATTTCTCTGTCTGCACTGATTTGCACCGCTGATGTAAAATCATGCCTTTTAAGTGTTGTGTGAGCCAAAGCTTATTGGCAACAGATGTCCTTCATTTACACTTGAAAGGGAATGAGCCTCTCAAGCAGAGCTTAATCACCTCTGTGGGTTTTTTAAAAGGTTATAAAGGATGCAGTGGGCAAACAGATTCCTCCTCTGCAATCCAAACAGGGAAGAATGAGGAAGACAGCAAGTACCCATGAAAGCAAAGCCGCTCTCCTGATTATATGATGATAGGACCTGATCCTTGACCAGCAGGAACTACTACTAAAACTTGAATGTTCTCTCTTCACTCTTGTTAGAGCACCACACTACCACAGAACACAGCACTAGCTCCATATTTCTGATGGGTTAACTGGAAAACAGACACCCTTGGCTGATTCTTTGTTTGAAAACTTCTATCCACTTCTACAGGGGGAGAGGTCAAATGGACCATGTGTGGTCATTCAAGATTCAATGGCCTTTTTTGGAATGGCAGGGGCAACAGCCACAGTGACCTAGGCAAACTTCAGCTCAGGTAAATGCATTCCACCTTCCTGAAGTCTCTCTGCAGCATCACTGTCAGGCAGCGTTTTTCTTCACTCTAAATGGCTGGAGCACAGCTGTGCGATATTAAAAGGCTACCTGAGGGCTAGTGGACAGCAGGTCAGTGAGAACCTGAGGATGTAAATTGTAAAGCACACGAAATTTGAGCTCTAGTTGCCCCTACACAGACCTTGCCGATATGCACTCAAGGTTTCTAGCATGCAATAACATAGTATGGTTTCAAACAGGACTATATCAACATGCACAGTGTATCAGCAGGGCTTACACAGGGCAGCTAGAGTGCAACACTTGAGAGTTCTCTCTAGTATACACCCACTCGGGTGCACATTGCATAGACAGACAAACCCTTAGCCCACACTCAGGTGACTACATTTTTATAGAGGAAGAAAACACTATGTATAACCAGAACAATTCATAAAAATGCTTCACAAACTTAAGCCTCAACCCTGTGAACACCCCCGCATGCTTAACTTGATTCAAATGAGTAATCTCACTGACTAATTTAAACTGAGATTGCAGGAGAGGGGACCAAGTTCCTGCATTAATTAAGCACTCAGAACTCCTACTTACCTCAATGGGAATTTTGTGCGCAGGAATATGCACGCTCAGGACGTCAGCAGTAATTACATAAAAACTTACAACTTTTTTTTCTAGTGTCTAGGATGATGCTTGACATAAGATAGGTCCTCCCCCTTCCCCCGCAACTCACCCATGAAACATGTTAGTAATTTGCAGATCTGTCCAATAAGTTAGCCTTCAGAACTTTTTGATTCTCCTAATGGCCATTTAATCATATAAATAGACAAAGCAGAAACAGAACCCAGATCTGACTCGAGAGCCATATGCCATCTAACTAAACACACTTCACAAACTAGCTTTTTTCCTAGCGTTTCTCATCAGTAATACTTTGTTCTGTCACAATAAATAGCCTCTTTGGACGGAGTGTACCATTTGCTGCTTGTCTATATTTCTTCCCATTAGACTCATGCAACATCTTGATGTTCAAACCGTAACTCAGTGTCATGGAAAATGTGCCTCTTGGATGGAAGGTGGGAAGCAAAGAAAAGGAGAAGAGAATTGTCCCATTATCAGATAACAGTTTTAAATTAAAACAGCTGTGCACCACCATATTGCAAGGATGCATGCTGAAAACAGGTATTTTGGTAAATGTGACTATAGAAGTTCATTAAAGATATAAAAAAGTCACTTTTCATGATAATGAGCACAACAGTTTAATAACCACCTTACTGGATTTCAGTGGAACGCCAGAGTCTGAGTGCATGGATCAGTTTCAAGATCAAGCCCTAATTTCCTACCTCCCCTTACACAGGTTCAGGACATGCAATTTCAACCATTTTCTTCATAATGGAGAGGCAACTCTCTCCATCATCATACAATTAAAATGAAGAACCAAACAGGCAGATGATGGTTAGTTTTTATCTACAGGACAAACATGCATATAACATCAAGCAGATGTGATTGTTTAATATTGTTAGTCAATACATTCAGATAACACTGAAAACTCTCAAAAAAACATGCCCATAAAGGTTACAGAACAAACAAAAAAAACCCACCATATGTAGGGACAGCTAAAATATCAAAACAAATAAGGTTCACAAAACAGATCATCCCTAAATTCCAATTTTAAATCTTTTCTGAGGCCCCCAAAATATTCAGAGACGCACCTTTTTCTGCTTCTAATTTTTGGCAGGAAACTCACAATATTTTTTTATTTTTCTGGAAGCCCCAACATTTCTTAAAACTCCATCCTAAGCTTGCATTCCCGCATACAAAAGTCCCACTGAAATAAGTAATAGAGATGTAGCCGTGTTAGTCTGGTGTAGCTGAAACAAAACACAGGACTATGTAGCACTTTAAAGACTAACAAGATGGTTTATTAGGTGATGAGCTTTTGTGGGCCAGACCCACTTTTTTTGATTATATCCCTTTGGTATATATGGTCATGCCTATTTTCTTCCACAATTTGATCTGAGGAAGTGGGTCTGGCTCACGAAAGCTCATCACCTAATAAACCATCTTGTTAGTCTTTAAAGTGCTACATAGTCCTGTTTTTTGTTTCCACTGAGATAAGTTGGAGTGCAGGAACTTGAGAAGTAATTAAGGTTACCTCTTCTCAAACTGGCTTGCTCAAAATAATAGCATGGCCACAGCTGGATAGGCTAGCCACTTGAGTGGTAGCCTGTCCAAGATGCTAGGTGAGCACTCAGGAAATGAACCTGAGCTGCCACCTTGCTGTCATAGTGATATTTTTAACGTGTTAGCTCCAGGAAGGAGCTACCACCTATAAGTCTATTCAACAAGGAATGATCTCTCTCACCTGCAGGGTAGACTTGCCTCGTGTGAAAACATTCATAAAAAAAAAAAAAACATTTACAGTCCTCATGGCCCAGAGAAGAACTTAAGAGTGAACTCACTCTAGGGCTCAGAAACCAATAGGAAAATAAAATAAAAAAAGACTTCCCCTTTAAAAAAAACTCATGATTTTAGGAGGTATGACTCATGAGTTTTGAAGCTATGGAGCATCAGAGCGCATCACATATAAGTCTGGAATTTCAGGCTAGAACTGAAAAAGAAATCTACTGAAAAAATGAAAAGCCTATTAGCTTGATATCTGTAGCCCTGGTTGGCAGACTGAAGAGCTTGGGCTGTGCCTCAGACAACCATGACAAAGTTTGCATGTGTATCCAAAATTAATCTGTACTCCAAGTTGTTGAGAGTTTTTCATTAGACACTTATCAGGGATGATTCTAGACACAGTTGGTCCTGCTGTGGGGGCAGGGGACTGGACTTGATGATCTCTCAAGGTTTCTTCCAGTTCTAGAATTCTAAGTGAACTTTTTATTTTAGTCTCCTCAAGATTTTTATTTTAGTCTCCTCTATTTAGTGAGATAAATAGAAAGGAACATAAACACTGTCAAATCAAGTGTAAAAATGTAATAAGAAAAGCAAAAAAAGATTTTGAGGAACAGCTAGCCAAAAACTCAAAAAGAAATAACAAAATGTTTTTTAAGTGCATTAGAAGCAGGAAGCCTGCTAAAAAAACCTATGGGTCCCCTAGACCATCGAACTATAAAAGGCGCAATCAAGGACGATAAAGCCATTGCGGAGAAACTAAATGATTTCTTTGCTTCAGTCTTCACGGCTGAGGACGTTGGGGAGATTCCCAAATCTGCACCATCCTTTGTAGGTGATGAATCTGAGGAACTGTCCCGGATTGAAGTGTCATTAGAGGAAGTTTTGGAACAAATAGAAAAACTTAATGTTAAACAAATCTCCGAGACCGGATGTCATTCATCCAAGGGTTCTAAAAGAACTCAAAGGGGAAATTGCTG
>CM057845.1:104906156-104983891 GCA_030068395.1 Apalone spinifera | reverse complement strand
ATTTCGAAGTGTCTAATTTACATCCCTCTGTCAAAAGAGGGATGTAGTCTAGATTCAGCTTTAAAGCCTAACAGACTTATTGGGGTAAAAGGTTTTGTGGGTAAAGCCACTTCATCAGATGAAGTTTATGCCCAACTACATTTGTTAGTCTTTAACACTATGTCTACACTGCAGGGAGAAGCGGGAGAAGAGATACACAAATTGTGAACTGCAATTTGCATATTTTTTTCTGCTTTTCTTCTGAAAGAGGCTTTTCAAACATTTGGACCATCTACATGGGGCCATATATTGGGAAAAAACCTACTTTCGGAATATCCCTTGTTCCTTGTAGAACGAGGTTTACAGGGATGCCAAAAAAATGCATCTGCTTTTCCGAATTTTTTTTTCCCTCTTAAAAGCAGACGCATTCTTCTGCAGTGTAGACATAGCCTGAGGTGCCACAGGACTCCCCATTACTTTTGCAGATACAGACCAACACAGCTACCCCTCTGAGACTTTTCTATAATTTAAAAAAGTAATTTCCTTCTGATTTAAACAGTAATTTAAAACAAAAAACCTTCAAAACATTTTCCAAAGTATCAAAATGAAATGTTTAGACCTTCCAGAATGTTTCTTCTTTTTGGTGCTGGTGAAACTGCATTTTTGCCTCCAAAAAACGTTCAACCAAAAATTTCCACTCAGTTCTACTCAGGAGGCCTTGTGCCTCAGGCATCCAATTTTTTCTCTGCTCCCAGTCTTGCTCCAGAGATGTGGCATTTCTCCGCTGGCCTGTGTCAGCAGCAAATTAGCACCCTTTCCCTGCCAGCTCAGCCAAAGAAAGTAACACCAGGTTACTCTTGCTTGCCTGTTCACCCAGTTTACACAGCCCAGCATGGACTCAGGGATTGTTTGTGTCTGCACATTGGGCAAGTACCAAACTGTAAATTGTGAGGTGAAAGAAGAGGGACAACATTAATTTGTGTCCATCATTACACATTATCACTTAATTCATACATCTTGGTTCATACCATCCACGTGTATATGGAATTACATCAGTAAACTGGTCTTCTAAGGAGGTATATTTAACTAGCAGATCTCTATTTTCATTTTATGGCATTACCATGGGAAAAAAATGAGTCTTTCTTTCTCTCTTCAATGTAAATCTCTATGCTGGTCACCACTGCATTCAACAACACTAGGCAGCTTTGAGACCCAGGATGTATGCAAGGCTTCTCCAGGAAACCAGCTTTCAAGCACAATACCATCATCCTCCTGTTCATGTCAGCTGCCAATTTTCTAAATGAACATCTGCAAGTAGTATATGTACAGTAGCAGCTACTGAGTTTGTCAGTACTAGAAATGGAATTGTCTCAGCGTAATATGGGTACTGAAAGCCACAATGTATGTAAAAATCGGTGTACTCTGGACTAACTACTGCCCTCAAAACTCTCCATCTCTATGCCTCAACCTCTTCTCCCATTAGTTTTACCTCAGTCACCTCTTAAATCAGACATTAATGGGATAATTATTTGGGTCCTAACCCTGTTAACCAAATGGCAGATCAAAATACAGATCCCTTTTATCAGCTGTTTGGGCGATATGAAGTGGCAACTATGAGAGGCTCTATTTCCCACCAATCACCTGAGCCAACTAGTGCTCACTATTCTTCCCATTCAGCACACAGATCCATTTCCCTGCATCAATTCTGCTCCATAACAAGCCAATTAAGTACATACTAAGGCTGATGTCAATACTGCAAATATTTTGGAGAAAGGTGTTTTTGGGTAATCAGTGCTCCTTATTACACTGAGTAATTTACCTCTTTGGGTATTCTCACCATCTCATCCACATCCACTCTGACTGCATTAGCTCTGACATAACACTCCCATCTCCGTACCCCTACCATGTGTTTCTTTTTCTATCACTTCATGCATACGATAGAGTGAGCTGCAGTTCACAAAAAACTCATACCATAATAAAATTGTTGGTCGAAGGTGCCACTGGACTAATTTTTGTTTTTTCCAGTATAATGAGTTACAGAGCCCTTAAACTTTAGAAGGGATTCCTTAAGTATGGGTCTCAGGCCCAGGAGAAGTTAATTTTGCTTCTTTCCATATTCCAGCTTTTCCTTAGAGAGGAAATTTTAGTCTACAAGGCTGTTAAACATTGTATTCACATGCAAGAAAAATATCCAATGTCTGGTGTAATCAACCCTAACCAGGGCTGCTGGTAGACCAAAGAAAATCTGTGATAGCTATGATATAAAGAAAGCTACCTCAATTTTGAAAACATTTTCCTTCCTCCTGGTTTCTTTCCCTTGATGTAGTCCTAAAACATATCAATGATCGCTACCTATCCCTATCATATTTAGAGCAAATATGGATTCATCTCTAAATTTGCAAATCCCATCACAAATTTTGACACAGATAATTTCTTCCACCAGTTTTAAAGCTAGAAACGAGGAAGATTTACGTAAATTTAAAGAAAAAAATGAAACTAGTGCCATAATCTCTGCTCTATTTTTTCCCACTTTAAAAAACAAACAAAACACATTCAAATTCACAGCATTTCTTCATACACACCTATAAATTGCAATATCACTAAAGGATTGCACTTTTAATACATCCACTTTGTGTGTCCTTTGGTACAAAAAATATACTGCAGATTATGGGAAGCAGGAGTGGAGGTAGTAGGAGCAGCTTACTGATTTGCCATCCCCCCCAAACAACAACAAAGAACATTAACTTAAGATGGGTAGACACCTTAGAGGATGTTTACATGGAAACAACTGGTTGTTAAAAAGTATTTGCTTTGAGACTGGAACATTCTGATCCTGGCAAAATGATGCAACTTTTTAGTGTCATGAAATGACTCAGTGCCTTGCACTCTTTTAGAAAGTCAGAGGAGACAGTCATTAACTCTGCTACCTCATTCCCCTCCTTCATATATTCTCTCTCTCTCATGGCTAAGACAAAAGATCAACCAATTAACAGCGAAGGAAGAAAAGCATTAGCATTATTTCTACCAAGACACCAGTTCAAATAGTGGACAAACTACATATAAATAATCACCAGGTTTTGGTATTGTTAGACAATCACAAAGTGGACACCACTGATCTGATCAATATTTTCCTCAACTGTAGTTGCTCTACTAAGCAAAGTAAAAACAGCAAACCAGGCTTTGTTTCTGTTTCAAAAACAGAAATGTTGAGAAAAAAAAATCACACCCTTAACATTTTTTATAGTATAATAAACTCACAGTTAAATGTAGATCTGGCTTATGAGTTAATTATTCTTATAAAAGTTGCTTTGGTCACTGTGGTGCATTAGGTAACCTGGAGTTGAAAGCAGAACTACATTCATTAAAGTATACTGCTAGGAGAGAGAGAAAAAGAGACACACATCGCCAAGTCCACAGAGTCAAACATACACCCAAATACATGAAGTATGCTAGTAATAGTTTACACATCAGCTAGAATGGTCTTTGAGCACCATTTTGAAGCATTGTTGTTCTAGTAGGTTGTTCCTACTAGAGTTGCAGTCTCCAGTATGTGCAAGGATTTTTGTTTGTTTAGCAACAGGACTAATTCAAACCATACCCTTGGTACATACAGCACAGCTTCTGTAAGTTTATAATTGGGACAGATGTTCATGAAAACTGTGAGACAAACATGTTAGATAGAAATCATGTTTGAAGGTGATTTAAACACAGTTCTAAGCCATAGCATGGCTGGGGTGCAGGAACAATTAGGAAATGGGGGGAGGGGAGGGAGAGGAAAAACAAAGCATGAGAAACACAAGCAGGATAAAACAGCCTGAGCAAGATTTTACTGTACTGAAAGGAGATTGCAATCAGAAATCTGCCACTCATTCAGCAAATTACCCTGACTTTCAAAGGCATCTCTTAGCAGATGTGTACCATGAAGTAATCAGTGCACCCATTACATGAAAAGCCATTTATCACAGGAAGCCAGATTAGAATGCATCAAGGAAACAAAATTAACTTGCTCTACAAAAATTTCATTACAAGTAGGCACTATAATATTTCAGACAATAATAATCTCAACCTGAAGCATCCCGAGGCATGAAATGTTGAGATCAGTTCAGTGATTACAGTTTAGTGATTTTCATTACTTAAACTGGGTAAAATTTGATATAAATTGATAGTCTATTCAGCATAGACAGGAATGTGCTTTCCACAGTGGAAGCATTATCAGAACCCCGTAGCTTCTGTCCCATCCCCACCACACACTAACTTTTTCTTTTCCAACGATTAGAGGCCACACAGAGTCACATTAGATGCTTTTATCTCTAGATATGCCACTGGTGACTGAGAACCTTTGGGCAAGTTACATAACCTCTCTGTTCCTCAATTTCTCTAGTGAAGGTCTAATGGATTAGTATTAGTGTAATAGGAATCCTAGCAATGGACCAAGGTCCTGGGTGCTAAAAAATAATTCAAATAATTAACACTAGCAATGCTGGCTTTTAGAAATACTTATCTGACCCCTTTGTAATACTTAACATGAAATAACACTCTTGAAGGGAAATATCACCTAGTGGTTATAAGAGATATCTGGTAAATACTCTTTATTGTATTCAAAAGCTCCAACACAGATTCCATATGTGGCCTGGGGCAAGTCATTTAACGTCTCTGTACGTCACTTTACTCTGTTGCAAAATGGGAAGAATATCTCCCTACTCTAAGGTCTGAAAAGTTATAATTAAGATTGGTAATATGTTCTGACATACTTATGTCACGAATAAGAGTCTGGTTGCTCAACGCTCCATAGATAAAGCATTTTACCGTTCAGAATAAGTGAAGGTAAAAGTTAGAGTTTGTGACCTGTCAGGCATCAGAAGTAACTGATTCAATTTCCAACAGATTATAACCTACACTACTGAGATGTTGTAAAGTTGAATTCATTAGCGTCTGTCTAGTGCTTTAGATCCAAGGCAAAAAAATGGCTACAGACATGCCAATTATAAATAAATATTTATAACATGGTGCTTCAAAATATTTCATAAGCACTGGGGTATGAATTTTAGCTGCTCTAATAAATATGCGCTTGCCATTTCTGCTCATTCCTTGTGACTATTTGCTCAAAGTACTCAGTAAACACAGGTACACCTCATGGGAACCTCTGCACCACAAGCCAAACATGTCATGAAAATACTGAATGTTTTAGCAGAGATAAAAATACATCTGAATATGCAATATGAACTTTTGTACATTTTCCTGGTTTTAAAATAAAGATGCCACTTTCTGTTCTTTTCATTTCCTAGGATAATATCCTGCCCTTCCCATTTTACTTCTCTGTTTAAAGAGCAAACTGTAATTGTTCATTTTATAAACACCTCCCCATATTTGAGGAGAGTGGTGAATATAACGGATTGCATGTTCTATTCCAGTTTGTCATTTTGGCAGCTATAGCATGTCAGAGAAGAAAGTCATGAGTGTAGTTATCATACTATTAGTCCTTTTGTGAATTCAACGTTGTCATGTTGCTTTCCTGACTGTAAACGGGAAAATTTATTAAAATACTTCAGAGTTAAACCAAGATTGTTAAATCATTATATTTTTATTCTTTGTGCTGCCCTGACATTTGCAGATCCTTGGCATATTGTTTATGGGACCAAAGTATTGACAGAAGGGGCAAGGTGGCAGTTCTAGACCTGGCTATATACTTCTGGGGATTCAAGCAATATTTGCGCAAGGGGGGGCTGAGGGATCTCTTTGCCACTCTTTTGCCCTCTCCTCCACTACTCTATAATCTCCTCAATCTCTTTTCCCATCTCCCTTTCTATTTCTCTTTCTTGCCCTGTGGTCAAGAAAAACAGAAGGTGGATTAGTGCATATTTATATGAAATTAATGGCAATCTATTTCCCCAAGAGTGCTTACATTCTCAGAGATATAGTAATTACACAGCCTCTTACCTAAACCATGATTAGAAGAGGAAACAGGCACTTAGTCTTTAAGTACCATTAAAATTACACGTTAGGCCTTTTTCTATAGGTTTTTAAATTCATCAGCATCAGAATTGGACTAGCAAGCATGTTTGAATTACAGCAATGAAGGCTTCTCTGTAACCTGACTCTATTCTGTGGAGGAAGAGGGAATGAGATTAGAGAAGGAAAAACAAGGTAGAGGGGCATCACTTCTGTCCATGGTCTAAACATAAGGGAGGTCAAAAAGCCACACCTGCTTATAAAAAGCACACCTACATAAATAAGAGGATTAAATATAAAAAGAATTTTGCTCTATGCTGCTGTCTATACTTAGCATTCTAACTTAAGATCCTTTATGTTCAACCTAAAAGACTCATTGTGATGCCAAGTAAGGATTTACACCAATTCTATTTTATGACACATTTTTTGAACACTTAAGATTCTCAATCCCAATTGCACTTTAGGATTTTACTCCTTTCTCCCTTAAGGTTGTTCCTGAACTGGCTTCTGTAATCAAGTGCCCAAGGTAACATAAGCTGGTAGTGTTATTGGAATGCATACAATTTTTCTGCAAGTCTACTCTACCCGACAAGCAGCATCAATGGAGCAATCAGCCTAATGATAATCTTTCTTATTAGCCCGGAGTCTCTTCCAAGATTTTTTTTTAAATAATTCTCATTATTTGAAAGAGCGCGCGCGCACCTCACAACTGAGCAGCTCTGCAACTAACCACACACACAATTAACTGGCCCTGTTACTGTTTATCTCAGAGACAGGCACGGAAATTTCCAAGAACGTGCTGTCTGCCTTGCCCATTAGAAGGAACTGCTGGGAACATTAGTTTTATGACATATGGTATTCAGATGCACCACTGACACAGAACATAAATGGCTTCAGGGCACTGATGGCGAGCACATAACTCCTGAAGCCATCATGGTCTCACTGTCCCCCCAGTTCATCATTGTATTAAAAGCCATGTGCATTCACTCACCTCAGCTAACTGCCATTTCAGGAGAGGCCAGCAAGCCACTGCTTTTGCAGGGGCTATCTAGTGTAATGAACAATGTGCACCAAAGCTTTTTACAACCTGAGTGTTGTACTGTACTCAACTCTCTGATTTTATGTAAATTAACAATACAGAAAGCTGTGGTCCATCTTAGTCTCTACACCTGCCTACATTTGGTATCAAAACTAAAAAAGCCTCCATCAAGACACCAACAGCAGCTGAATTAAATCCTTGCTTCTTTAAAAAAAGTAAACCCCTCAGAGCTTTCCTACTGTTCTAAATGGAAATAAATGTCGAGAGGGCTATTGAATAATTGATTGTGATTACTATTGTCTGTTCACATGAAGAGATCTTCTGACAATTATGAGAAACTGTGAATAAGTCATTGCTATTTTTATGAATGAATTTAAATTAATACTTATTACAAAAAACAAATCTCCACTGAACAGGGTTTTCTTTAGAACCATCCCCTCCCATTTTTAAACACATTGAGAAAAGGTGTACATGACAAATGTTTTGGCAACAGTAAAAGCTTGATGTAATAATCTGATGTGCTTGGTATGGGATGGCCATTCAGTAGTCAGTGTTTGTATTCCATGTTTATCTTGTTCTAAACATCTTTTAAGGATCATTTAGACTCTTCTTTATTTCTTTTGTACCGCACAGAAGTACTGCACATAAATAGAAGCAGTAAATAATTGACCAAGAAATCAGTACAGGTTTATGGTACGTGCTCAACATGAGGAGAAGATCTTAAGCAACTGATGACACTCTTATATAGGATGGTCATAACTGGCAAAGAAGGCTATCTGCATTGGGGACAAGAAATCAAATAACAGAATAGGTTTGGAGGAAGAGAGAATCAAAGCCTGGGAATTAATGGGAAGACAGATTTATTACAACATGAACAAAATATCAGATATAGAATCCTACAACTGGAGAGGACCTCAAGAGGTCATCAAGTCCAGTTCCCTGCCCTCACATCAGGAACAAGCACAGTCTAGTTCATCCCTGATAGATGTCTATCTAACCTACTCTTAAATATCTCCAGAGATGAAGATTCCACAACCCCCTTAGGCAATTTATTCTAGTGTTTAATCACCCTGACAGTTAGGAACTTTTTCTTAATGTCCAACCTAAAACTCCCTTGTTATAGTTTAAGCCCATTGATTCTTGACCTATCCTTAGAGGCCAAGGAGAACATATTTTCTCTCCCCTCACAACACCCATTTATATACTTGAAAACCACTATTATGTCCCCTCTCAGTCTTCTCCTTTCCAAACTAAACAAGCCCAATTATTTCAGTCTTCCCTTACAGGTCATGTTTTCTAGACCTTTAATCATTTTGATGCCCTTCTCTGAACCTTCTCCAATTTCTCCACATCTTTCTTGAAATGTGGTACCCATAACTGGACACAATACCCCAACTGAGGCCTCATCAGCGCAGAACAGAACAGAAGAATGATTTCTCGTGTCTTGCCCACAACACTCCTGTTAATGCATCCCAGAATCATGTTTGCTTTTTTTGCAACAGCATCACACTGCTGACTCATGTTTAAGTTGCCATCCACTATGACCCTTAAATCCCTTTCAGCAGTACTCCCTCCTAGGCCATATCTTCCCATTCTGCATGTGTGAAACTGATTTTTCCTTCCTAAGTGGAGTACTTTGCATTTGTCCTAATTAAACTTCATCTTATTTACCTCAGACCATTTCTCTAGGTTGTCCAGATTATTTTGAATTTTGACCCTATCCTCCAACGCAGTTGCAGCCCTTCTGGTTTGCTCTCTTAATAAACATACCCTCTATGCCATCATCTAATCATCGATGAAACTATTCAACAGAACCAGTCCCAAAACAGACCCCTTAGAATCCCACTTGTTATGGCCTTCCAGCATGACTATGAACCATTAACTACTCTCTGAGAACAGTTATCCAGCCAGATATGTACCCACCTTATAGTAGCCCCAACTATATTTCCCTAGTTTATTGAGACGGTCATGTGAGACCATATCAAATGCTTTACTAAAGTCTAGGTACACCACATCCACCACTTTCTCCCTTTTTCTATCAAAGAAAGCTATCCAATTGGTTTGACATGATTTGTTCTTTACAAATCCATGCTGGCTGTTACTTATGACCTTATCTTCCAGATGTTTGCAGATGAATTCCTTAATTACTTGCTCCATTATCTTCCCTGGCACAGAAGTTTAACTGACTGGTCTGTAGTTTCTTGGCTTGTTCTTATTTCCCTTTTTTATAGATGGGCACTATATTTGTCCTCTTCCAGTCTTCTGGAATCTCTCCCTACTTCCATGATTTTTCAAAGATGATACCTAAAGGCTCAGATACCCCATCTGTCAGCTCCTTGAGTATTCTAGGAGACATTTCATCAGCCCTGGTGATTTGCAGACATCTAACTTTTCTAAGGGTGCTGGAGGCAGAGAATATCTTTGACCCCTCTGGAAAGGTCTTGTGCCTGAGACCTGAAATAGGTCGAACCATGCATGTCCCTCTGAAGTGAACAGGAATTGTGTGAGCATATCTGAGGAAAGAACTGGCCCCCCCACCCCCAATGTATAGGTGACTGGTTCCTACACTGACAGAAGGTATTCCTGAATCTGCAGCTATCAGCCTTGATGATCCACTGCTTTGCATCTCCTGCAGTCATTTACACCTATGTAAAGTAAGCAAGGCAAGGTGCAGGAGGCTACTCTTTTGGAGTGGTAGGAATTTTAGATGTCCTTTGCACAGGTGTAACTGATTACAGAAAGTGCAAAGCAGGGGAGAATCAAGCTCACTATCTTTCAGATCTAGACCATTCAACTGGGCCTTTAAAAGTGCAGTACTGGAAATGCTTCTGTTTGTGTTTTTCCACCAGTTCTTCATTTTTAGTGTTTATTCATTGATACATCCTATTACCATTTTTTCCACAAACACCCCCAAAAAAACCCCATGAAAACAAAACAACAAGATACCACACACATACCCACCCACCCCAGAAGCCCAGCACTTATAAAGAGTCCTGTCAGAACAAATCTATTGAGTGCCCATGCCCTACAAAATGGGGGGTGGGTGGAAGTGGGGTAAATGATTTCAAAGTTAAATGGTGATGGAATCTTTTTGCATTTATAATAACCATCCTGACTGAAGATTACATCACAATAGTTACAAAGAAGGGAGAGAGGAACTGTAAGTTTTTGCCTATGGAGTTTATTCTAGGAAGTAATACCAGCAAACAGTTAAATACCATACGCTGGAAGTAATGGAAAAACAGAGTTTAACTGCAGTTCACATAAAAGCAGAGAAAAATAATGAGAAATTATTTTGAAAACATACACAAAACAAATCTGGAAGCAGCATTCAGACTGTGATTCATCCTGTTGGTTATCAGACTGAACCCAGCCAGATGATGTTGGGTGTTAAAGGCCCCAAATCATGGCGCTATTTACGCAATGCAAATTTGTGCAGTCTGTATTGATGTGACCAGACACAGGAAGAAGTTGTTGAAGTCAATGAAACCGTTTACATGCTTATAGTTAGGCATGTGTATAAATGCCTTCCAAAACTAGGCGATAAAGACACAGTGCTGAGAAGAACAGAGCACTCATGCAAGATTCAGAAAGTCTTCCACGCCGTATCAAAAACAGTGGAAGTTGAGGTCATGGTCAGTACCTTGCTGCATCAAGTCCATGCTGATGGGAAATGCCAGTGTGAAACAAAACTTTACTATTTAGTGATATCTGGAATAGGCATTAAGCTTAATTAACATATGAACCCAGGAAAAAGAAATACTTTTCATACAGAGTGAAATGTTGGTCTGTTTATCAGAATTTCACTATTTACTCCATTGTACTTAATTGCTCAGAATGATCATCTAAAATTTCATTATTTAGAAATTTCTTTGGCCAAGGAAGGACCCTTTGATCTCAACTGCTCCCCCTAATAGTTGGTCTTAGATCATTTTTCAAATCTATGCACCAGGACTAAATTCGGACGCATGCAGGGGTTTTTTCTCCATTTATTCTTTAAATTGTTTACTATCACTATAAAATCCTGAATGTGAGTTCTCATCCCATTTCACTACAAGTCACAATTATACTGTGAAAATGAGTAGTCCTGAGGCACCTAAGAGACTAACAAAAACATATTTAGTATCATGAGCTTTTGAGAGCAAAACCCACCTTTTCATTTCAGATGAGATGATCTTACTATGGACAGAGAAGTTCAGTAAGTTGCCTAATGTCATGAGGCATTTTAGAGGTAAAACTTAGAAAAGAACCCAAGAAAAGTCCTGACGTCTAGTCCCTTGGCATAGCCAATAGTGTCTAAGAACATTTTCCTTAGCATTTTTTTCTTCTCTACAACTATCATCTCCAGCGGAACACAGCATCTCACAATAGCTCACATTTTATTTTAGTAAGATCATTATGTTTACATGACTTTCACATCACTAAGTTATTTACCTGACCCTACATTTGCTGTATATTACTGAAAGACAGCATTACCAATATTTGTCTTTACATTTGACTGTCTAATATATACAAATTAAGCTGCTGTGTGTTAAAATAAACAAATGAAATGAGCCAACAAGGAAATCATCTGCTACTTTGAAAGTTACAGGAAAGAGCTTTAATATATTTACTGTTTGTGGATAATGTGAATACAGTAGGATAGTCAGGAAACACTGAGCAGATAAAAATCACCATTAATCTCCTGAAAGTCTATTTTAAAACATCAAAATCAACAAGGATTTCATCACTCATTTGAGCTCTTTTAAAAATGTCAAAATAAAATTTAAAAGCCTCTCTATGTTTATTGAGAAGAACCCTGAAATGCAGCTAAAAGGTGACATTTTCTCTTTCAAATTAATGTCTACACCACAATTATAACTGACTCAGGAACTCTGCAATAATACAGTTTGGAGGAACAGCAAGCATGTTTCTCTATCCAGATCAATATCCTGCATGGTTCAAGGATTTAGTCTTGTAATGGAACAAATCACAGAATACTAGAATTGGAAGGGACCTCAAGAGATCATCAAGTCCAGTCCCCGTCCTCACAGCAGGACCAAGCACCATCTAGATCATCCCTAACATGTTTTTAAATCTCCATCTCTAGTGATGGAGATTTCACAACCTCCCCAAGCATTTATTCCCATGTTTAACCACCCTGACAGTTAAGTAGTTTTTCCTAATGTCCAACCTAAATATCCTTTGCTGCAATTTAAGCCAATTGCTTCTTGTCCTAGCCTCAGAAGCCAGGAAGAACAATTTTTTTCCCTTCTCATTGTAACACCCTTTTAGGTACTTGAAAACCGTTATGTCCCCTCTCAGTCTTCTCTTTTCCAAACTAAACAAACCCAATTCTTTCGGTCTTCCCTCATGAGTCATGTTTAATGATTAGGTGTAGAATTTTTAAGAGAAATTAAGTGACTTAAGAGCTCAAATCCCATTTTCAAAAGTATCTAAGTCACTTGCAGCAAGATTTTAAAAATTATTTCATTCTCTATGTCCCACTGAAATCAACAGTACGTAGATATTAAGTACAGAGTTACATACAAGGCACATAGAATTAGGTTTCCTGCTCAAAAGGGGGGGGGTTATTGCAATGGGTTCGAGGGTGTGTGTAAAAAGCATCTGAATATTAACAGAGAATTTGGTGAATTTCACCTACTTCACATGGACAACCTATTACAATCTCCTCACGTTTATTCTTGAATTTCTTTCTACAAACATCTCAACATTTAGAATATACATGCATGTGGAAGAGGTCATTAGCCAAGAAAGTGAATTTCTGATTGACCATATAAAATTAATTCCAGACAATACTCAATCTGGAGTACTCATGGCAGGGGAGGTGGAGAGGGAGGCCTCTCAAATCATTACATTCAACTGCATCTGATGTGCTATGCTAACTGCACAAACAGAAAGGGGAGGGGCCCTTTCCTGCCAATTTAACAGGATTAAACCTCCCAATTTCCTACAAAAGCAAGTTTTTCTGGTAGGGAAATAAGTAGTCTGTCTCAAAAGGGGCCCTCAACCTGTCCAAGAGGGATCTGAAACATTAAGTGAAGGAGGAAAGTAAGCACCGCACTTACACACACACACACACACACACACACACACACACACACAGAGGTTGACATAGCTAGGTCACTCAGAAGTCTGAAAAATTCACAACTCTGAGAGACATTTAAAGTCAGCCTGTGCCTCAGTGCAGACATCTGTAAGTCAGCAGAAGAATTACTCCAACTGTCTAACTACCACACCTCTTGACAGTGTAGATTTAGTATTGCAGACCTCTTCTGATCCTATTGCTAGTGTCTAACACTACATTGCTGCAGCTCCGTAACTACAGTACTACAGCTATACCACTATACTGCTTGTAAGAAACATACCCTCAAATTCACTAGAAAGCCTTTAATGCCTGATTAGTTTAACTATACACAGCAGAAATTGGAAAATGTAATAACCAGACTGATGTTGAGTGCATCCCATCCAGTAAAGCTTTCTGGAGCATCAGGCCTCTATAACAGATGGCTTAAATTTTATTATTGCTATTCAAGCTGAGATTACTGCATCTTCACAATAGAGATGCTCCATTACTTTAGAGAGTTTGTTATTGATTTGTCTTGCCAGGTAGTCAGTATTGTAGTGGTTCAAGGACAGGAACACTGAAAGGAACCAAATGTTGAAAAATGTAACTTACTGTACATTTCTAACAGGTTTTTTTAAGAAGGGGGGAAAAAAAAGCTGAAATATATGTATACCATGCCTCTGTTTCTCATTGTGGTAATAATGTTCAGAGAAATTTAAGACAGGAAGCAAACAAGGTCTGAAATGCAATTACAAAGTCTGTGTGTCAAAATACTCTCCCAGTCACAACTTCTAGTTGGGAACAAGTTCAGTTCCTAGCAGAGGAGTCAACAAGACTTTATTACAAATCAAACTGGTACATGCATTGAAACCATTTTGACTTATGTTTAAGATTTCCCAAGAGGTCTACTCCTTCATTTGAAATTTCTTAGGGATCCACAAAAGAAAACTACTGATAGAGCATAAAAAAAGTAGATGTTAGTGCCAAATCTTGAAGGTTTTTACTCAAATCAGTATCTGATCCATCAACAACTGTATTATACGTGGGTTTGGTAGCACATGTAAGTGACTTAGGACTGATTGGCCTAAGTCACTTAGGAGCCCAAGTAACTTTATTAAGAACATCTGACACGTCCATTATAAGCAATTTTGAATTGCTTGTAACTTATTTGGTTGAAACCTTGCATGCCAGATGTCTGTCTCAGGTTGAAATTATATTTTATGTTAGTCAAAATAGTTCCGCTGCTTCTGAATCTGAGGCTAAGAAAAAATACATTTGTTTTGTGCATGTTAAAATATTCTGGCAACTTTTTTCTTTGAGCAACTCTATCCACCCCCCATTCTTTGGAGCTGCAATTTGAAATTTGGCAGAGCAGTGGCCTTTGTCAGGGATATGCCTTTTCCCCCCACTCCATGGATATTTCACCCAAATTTGGTCATGTTCTAATCCTTTCTTAAAACCTGCAATTCACATATCCTCAGTAGAGACTTCTTACATTTTAGAAGCTATATTTCCTAGACAGCCCATCTGCACTAGCCACGCTCCTGTATGGGGCTGAACAGTATTTTCTCAGTAACAGCAAATCTGACCAGCTACAGGCCATGACAGGTCCTGGGTCTGACCATCTGAACAAAGAACAGAAGGCTTGTCTCTCCTATGCTCTTAGTGACTGCCCTGATGGACCCAAGCAGTATGGAGGAGGAAGCAGGTTGATTAAAATGAAGAGGATAATAAATCATGAGCAGTGGGTATAATAGCCTTCCCTGGCACTGTCCTTGGACACCAAATTGTGGGATTTCAGGAGAGGGGCATTTTTGGTTTATGGCTGAGGTCTTACTGGTGGATATAAAGGTTCCAACCTTGCTGTGAGCCATGTAGATGTCAATATGATGCTCCCAGATAGAATTTCTGGTTATTTTTGGTTTGGGGTTTTGTTTTTTCACGTTGCTTCTTTTAAAAAAGCCTAGAAAGTTACATGCATAAAAAATACAATAAAGGTTGCAAACTCAAGCACTCTGAAGATAAGAAGTGCAAGAATTAATGGCTAGAGCACTGGACACATTCAGGAGACCTGGGGATATATTCCATCTCTGCCACTGGCCTCCACTGTAACCTTGAGCAAGTCACTTTGCTGCCTTATCCTCCAGTTTTCCCCTCTGTAAAATGGGGATAATTGGGACCTTTTATAATGCATTTTGGACCTATAAATAAAAAGAACTATACACAAGAGTTCTGAATATTATAATTAAAGACTATAATTCTACCCTGTTGTGTTTGCATTATGAAGGTGGCATAAGAAATTGTCTTTGCAAGCTTATGGTGTTTTGAACAGCAGGGCTACGTCTACACTGGCATGATTTTCTGGAAATGCTTAAAACGGAACAGTTTTCTGTTTTAAGTATTTCCGGAAAAAGAGCGTCTACATTGGCAGGATGCTTTTCCAGAAAAGCCCTTTTTCCAGAAAAGCGTCTGTGGCCAATGTAGACGCGCTTTTCCACAAAAAAGCCCAGATCATCATTTTCGCGATCGGGGCTTTTTTGCGGAAAACACTACTGTGCTGTCTACACTGGCCCTTTTCTGGAACAGTTTTCCGGAAAAAGGACTTTTGCCTGAGCGGGAGCAGCATAGTTTTTCCGGAAAAGCAGCTGATTTCTTACAGTAGCTCGTCAGTGCTTTTCCGGAAATTCAAGGGGCCAGTGTAGACAGCTCACAGCTTATTCCGGAAAAGCGGCTGATTTGACACAGCCCAAGTGTATAGTGTGTATGCATTCACACACAGTGTATACATTTTAGATCCTACAGAGATCCTAAATATTTTCTTCAGTGACTATTTCTTTTGATGTTCAGTAGGTTTTATTTTCTTTTTGTTAAATAAAAATTATTCTCATATTTTCTTATTTAAAATACCACCCTACTTTTGTATTTGAACTTTGGCCATTCTTTTGCCCCAGATTTCTGTTCCTTCTCTGCTAAGATGTAAGCATAGAAAGCAGGCAAGCTCCTTGCCTTTCCCCTCAGGCAATATCACTGATGCTCTTTGATTTGCGTCATAGACACAAAAAGTAGAGCAGCTGCACTATGGAGACCAAGGGTATCACATACATGGAGTTACGCAGTTTTGTTTCCTTACCGCCCTTCTATTTAGCCAGACTGATTAAGGGCTCTGTTTTCCTTGTCTAAGAAAATGTTTACCATACAGCAAGTTCAAACTATGAAGCACTTTCAAAGACAGCATACTGTTTAAAAAAAAAGTTTTAAATCACTCAAAACTGCCTCTCTGATTCCAAGCACAGGTTGGCAAATTCTAACTCTGAGAGCCCTTAGATAAACTGATTGTAACAGTAGAAGAGAAAGAAAAAAAGTTTACGGAGCAAAATTTAAAAACCAACCCTAACTCAAAATCTCTCGCTCAGCCAAACAAAAGCCTCACTCTGTTGGCAGACAGGAAGAGACCTGGTATGTTTAGCCAGTACAAACTTCAGATCAGAAATGCTCGGGGTTCAGTGTTACATTACTCCACTCTCTGAGCTAGCAAATTCGGGTGCTGCAGAAATGTTTTATCATGCTTAAATTTCCATTAAGTGGACTATAGGGTTGCCAGGTGTCTGGTTTTGAACCAGAGAGTACAGTATTTGAGCTTTCTGTTCGGGAAAAATTGAAAAAAATATAAATGTCTGGTATTTTCTAAATAAGATGTAACATGGATTGTGATGTAATGTCAAGTGTGTCCGTATTTTTGCTGAAACCATCTGGCAACCCTAGGACTCTCATGTAGTAAGGAGTAAAGTGACTAGATGTCCCATTTTTCAAAGGGACTGTCCTGTGTTTCAGCCCTCTGGCAGGTGTCCCTACTTTTCCTTAAAAATAGTCCATTTGTCCCATATTTTATTTCTTCACTCCTCCCCAATCAGTACTGATGCATATTGCTGCTGGCTGGATCCCTGCTCCTCAGCCAGCCGCTCACCTTTGGGGAGTGGGGGAGGCCAGTGGCTGGGCTCGGTGTGCAAGGCTGATGGTGAGTCAAAGCTGCAGCACACAGGGTCAGCCTGTGCTGGCTCTCAGCCAGGGCCCCACTCCCCATCCCATTTCCAGCTGGCACTGGCTGCACGCTGCAGTGGCTGTTGAATGCAGGTAGGCTGCTGCTGGTTATGTCACGGGTCACCGCTGTGGTCCACCCATTCACTCTTTACCTACTCCCCCACTCACTGTCCTCTCCTTGCCTTTTCTCCTTGGCACTCCCACCTAGCCCTATTACTCCCTCAGATCCCCATTAGCTGGGTACGTCCCACTCCCAGTGCTGTACAACCAGCCCCTGGCTGAATTGTTCAATTCACCAACTATCTGTATGACAGGCTCCTTCCTCCTCCCCCCTACCACCACTACTTAAGGCTAGGCTGGCACCAGGGAAAGACCAAGGTCCTTGGAGCTGGGGGACTGACCAGGAGAAGCTAAAATGCCAAATCCTCACACATTGCTGGCACGGGTAAACCTCTCTCCACCCCTCAAGCTAAACTCTGGAGAAGCAGCAGAAGCCAGGGCAATTCCAGCCTGTTTGTGGCCCAACCTTGAAGGTGCCATAGCAGCCCCTGTGGGCAGGGGCTTAGCATCCTTTCCACTCCCGGCCCCAGTACCCTAGGTTCCAGGGAGCATAGGGACTGTTCTGTCCCTTAGGCATCATCCGCTGCTGAGCCACCCTCTTTGACCCAGTTCACTGAAGCTCCTGCAGTCAGGGTCCCTGGCGTGCAATGCATCCTTTGGGGGTAACCCCTTCCTGCCCGCCCCTGCCCTAGTTGGAGATGGCTGGGTTATGTCGGTGGCCAACAGCAGCCTAGAAGCATTAGCCTTTCAACACTGTAGCGGCAGGAAGGGATAAGCTGTTTCCAGCCACTGGGAAGTGGAAGGGAGAGAGGGAGGGACATGAGCTCTGCTAATGCAGGGCCAAGTAACTCCTCTCCCCCTTCTCCACACACCTGGAAGCAGCTCTCATCACTTTCTTCTCACACAGTGATGAAAAGCTGCTGCTGACCACGTTTTGGTGTGAACCCCAGCAGGAATCTGGGGAAGAGGCATGCCGCCCTGCCTGCATCCCACATGTTGCCTTAGGACATCTTCTGATGCTCTCTGCTTTGCATCTGTAGGAAGTTCACATCTCTTGTTGCAGACTCACTCTGTGAGCAATTACAAGGAAAGAGAAATGGCTTGGTTCATATTTTTAAGTTTACAGTCCCTACAATACAGATAGTGCCCACAAGTCTTAACATAGTACAGGCTCTCTCAGTAATCACCAGTAACAACCTCCCACTGCAGTTGTGCAGTTAGCTTCCCTACCAATTCATGATCTTATTGCAATCTTCTCACAAATACAGCACATCCTTACCAGGATACATAATATTTAGAAAGTGCTAAGGGATTTTTGAAAGCTTTTCAATTCTAAACGTCATTAAGAGAGGAAGAAAGCCTACACCACACACACAGCCACTATCTATGTTCCACCAGAGACCCACAGGCCAAACTTAGGGAAACAAAGTCATCGGCTTTTACGACAAACACTGCTATTGTGCATGTGTTCAGCACAAAAGGGGATCAAAGCCTCTCCACACTGCAGGCCAAGTTGCCCTGATCCCTATTAGTGAAAGGGAAAACTGATTGAGTTTGCTTAATTGTGATTAGAACAATACATAACTCACCATTCAAAGGGAAATTGGTGGGGGAATGGATTGGGACTCAGAAGACATGAGCTCTATTTTCCCATCTGCCATTGGATGGGTGACGCACCTCTGACAAGTTACTTCATCTCTCTTGGCCTTAATTTCCCACTTTTATGAAATTATGCTAATGATATTTACCTTCACTGAGAAGCCCTCAGCGATCTAAGAATAAAGAGCGCTAGGTATGTTCATTAAAATGTTTGGTTATGTGACTATAGAAGCATTGTAAAACAAACGAGGAAGATATAACCTATAAATACAGGACACAAATCTTTCACGTCTCAGTAAGTTCAAAAAGTTTAAAATATTGAAGAGCTGAAAAACCATGGCTGTGCACTAATTTACACAAGCTAAGGATCTGACCTATCTAGTTTTATATTAAACAAATCCACACAAATATATTTTATGCTATGGTACTGTACATTGATTTTTTTTCTATCTTTATACCTCTGTTTGAATTATTTTTCTATTTGCCAAGGTAGCTCTAAGGAGCCATTTTGTACTACTCTGAGTTAAACAATATGGAGACAAACACATCATGCTGGACAGATATATTTTGAACAAACCTAGCTATGCAAGCAATTAGGATTTTCAAAGAAAAATGGGAAATGGGCATTAACCCCTACTAACTTTTAAATGGGATTTGAATACCTAACAGCCCCGCAGGCCCCACTGAATATGCCAGCCCATGCATATGCTATAGAGATGATTAAACTATTATAATTGTATTTATATAAATTGTCCCAGAGGCATCACACCCGTAGTGGTATTTTAAATACTTTGCAGTTAAGAAACATCCTGGCCAAAATAACATCCCACCCCTGCCCGCCAGAAGCAGCTACCAATACAACAATAAACTCTCAGCAAAGTCAATATGGGGTGAGGGCATTTGTGTCTTAGAAATAAATAAAGGGTCCACCACAAGCAAACAAATCCACATTGGATTTTAAAGTGCAATATTGCCTATATAAGGGAAGAGGTGGTGTGGGAAGCTTCCAAAAATACTATAAGAGTGAACCATCTGTTAGAGCCATAAGCAACTTTTTGGCTTAGTACACTAGAAAGAAAGTTTGCAGATAATCAGGCATTTAAATGTCACCAATTGCAGATACAAAACAGCAAAATGGATTCAGACTGAGTACATGGCCCAAGAAGAAAGCCAACAGGACATTAGACATGCAAAATTTAGCTGAATCATTTTATGTATCCCATGTGTGGATCTAAACAACTTTAGAAATGACAGTGTTCTTAGCCATTTGAAAGAGACACCTTAATTCTTCACTGTACTATCAGTGCCATTTACTCACATGTATTTATGCTAATTAACAATAAAAGTAGCAGCCTGCAACCTTGCTTTCATGATCAGTCAAAAAGAAAAAAAAATGTTTAAAAGGTTAATGCCTTTTTCAGGTTGTATTTACAGTGGTCCACAGGTGTTGTGTTTGGATTAGTAAATACAGAGTATTCAGCTGACACCCTGAAAGATCACAAGACCTAAAATAAAATGAGATAAATTGCTTTGCCCATCCTTGAAATCTTCAGTAATAGGTGAATCCTATTAATCCTACCCTCGGTAACAGGTGAGTCTCTTCCAGAAAATTCTGCAGTCTTGTTTTAACCTGTTTTGATTCCTTTTTCATATATCAAACACTGAAATATTTGGTTTAGTTTTAATACACAAATTGTACACAACACAACGCATTATTACAATCCCCTTATTTTAAACCTTTGGAGACCAGGCCACCATTGCAATTGCTTGGAAACTAAAAGATACTGAACACACATGTGAAGTTGCTCATTTTTCTGTAAACACAGTATGTATGTTTTCTCAGAAGTCTAGATAGGCATAAATTGGATAGACATAAACTAATCAAATGAAGACTCTACTACATCCAGGAAATAAATGTGTCCACCAATAAAATAAGCCAAAGTATGTGCAAATGCAAACAAACCTCTGAACAGGTTATTTGCCTGAAAGCTGGCTGATTATATAGCCAGTTAAAAAAACAACACCTGTTTTCAAACTAAATCAACTTGTATAAGAGAGCTATTGCTTTAGAATTTTGTACCAGAATAGCAGGATTCCATTTACAAAAAACAGAATTCTGCATAATTTTCTAAGGATGTTTATATGAGAATTGTCTAAGATGGATGTACAATATGCAGTTTCACATATAATATTTTGGTCCACAGTGTGCCCTCAAGAAAGCAGAAGCTATTCTAGTGACTTTAAACAAAGTGTGCTTGTTTATGCCAGAAGTTAATTTATATTTTCAAAATATAGAAATACACTACATTAATTGCCTGAAGATATCAGAGCCTTGTGAGTCAATTTTCCAGGACTTCAAGATAAAATAGCATTAACACTCTATCATAGCTGTGTGTAATTAGGGCAGGCCATGGAAAGAAAAATTCTGATTACTTGCAGAAAGCATTATCTTCCCAATTTTCAGTCTTTGGTCTCAACCTCTTGAGTAAATTAAATGAAATATTATTTTTGCTGCAATTGTCTAATGCTCATTTCTCTACTTTCTGTTTATTCAGTTTTGGGTGACTGTGCACAGTGATTCCCATTTGTATTCTCTTATTTTCAAGGCACTTCTGTTTAACTCTGTCCTTGTTATAGTACATATGCCAAAAGGCCACTTCCAGCACCAGTCTCAGATTGTCTGTCAGAATAGCAACTTTGTAATGACCTATTTCATAAGCCAGTAAAAATTCCAATACGTAAATAATATTATGAATTTGTATTTATCTGTCTCATTCAAAATTAGATTATACAGAACACCACTAGGCTAGCTCTTTGTTATAGTTGCCTGCTGTTGGGGGCTCACTATGAAAGTGCATCTATGAACACACATTGTTCCTAATTCCCCATCCAGTCAATAAAGAATACCTAACTCAATGGAGCTGGAAAGCATCTATAAATGAGTTATTCGCTCATATCTGCGAGCAGAACTGGAAAATAAACTTGGAATTCATATTTGTAGGCTTAATTTGATTAAGTTCATTGTGAAAGATCCACATTTTACTCTTTTAGGACAATATCTAGAGCAAAATATCCAGAAAGTAAGCGCCCTGGCTGGCACTTACATAAACATGCATGTGCGCCACCATTTATTTTGGATTTCAACACATTTTAGAAGCAACCACTGATGCCTGGGGAATAACTTCTGTCCTTGCCTGAATACCCAGCTTTCACATAAGGGATGAAAAATGGGCCAAAATTCATCCCTTGCCTAACTGCACTAACAAGAAAAGAACGTACTAAGACAAATCCACTGGTACCAAAGCAATTATATGAGAGGTTAATTTATCTTGGTAAGACTGAATTCTGTTTCTGGATTTCCTATCAAATGGGTACCTAATGTACCTTTGTGTCACTCAAATCTAGCACAAGCATCACAGAGGAACAAGTAGTGCAAGTTGAAGTGTTTCTTAATGATGACGTGTTTGTACTGCATTCTGGCTAGAACAATACCACATTTATCAAAAGTTAAACATTTACCCAAAATAAGGCTTCTGAACACTTTCTGCCACAATATAAATTACTGCAATACAGCACAATGTTCTACACAGAAGGGCGCACACAATGCAGGAGCTTAAACAATTGTGCTACCTTGACCTCCTTTCTCTTTTCTCAAAACTATGCAAGGTCATTTCTTTTGAAGAAGACCAAAACTGAAGAAAGTATCTTTCAGTCTTTGAACTCATCAGCTGCATATTAAATGAGAGCCGGGAAGAAAAGAGCATATCATAAACAAAGTCATTGAGTTGGGCCCTGTTGACTCTGAGGACTTATTGTGACTTCAGCCACTGGTGTCTAGCCATGTAAGCAAAACAGGCAAAGCTGCTATAATTGCAATGTGAATCAGTACAGCTTACCCTGTTTTCAAGGAAACTAAAGCTTTATACCAGCACAGCACCCTCTAATCTGGACACTAAAGGCTTTAGTCTCCAGTGCAAACGTTGCTTTAGTCAGGATTACTTCCACTCTGCAGTATAGAGAAGTAACATGTTTTGGTAGAGTGATCACCAGATGGTTCTGTTACATAACGCTTACAAGTTCTTTTTCTTCTACCAGGCAAGTTGATCCTTTTGTAAGAAATGCATAATTGTGAATCTTGTGATGCACTGTGGCTCAAAAGTATTTGAGCTCTAGATTAATCTCTTGATCTAGAGACAATTCTTAAGCAGTTGCTTTCTGGGAACAAAGCACTGATAACAAGGCCGAAAGGAGTGGAAAAGGAGTAGAAAAGGCGATTGCCTACACAATGTGTGAGATCACCACTCTTGGAGTTTATTCACACAAGAATACATGGAAACAATTTGAACGTTTTACCTACCATACAAGACTGTCCTCCCTTTTACCAGTTGTGTATTTTTGCTTTGAAAATGTAAACTGATGGAGACTAATACAGTACAAAGTGCTGCACCAAAACTTTTATGCAAGATTTCTACAGGAGAAACAATAGAGTGTTTTATTTGCTTATTTTTGTGGCCTTCTGCACCACTCAGGAGTAGCACTTGAAGTCTCATCATAACTCTTCATCACCAGAGCAATGTGCAAGGTTCTGTATGTGCGCAAGAATAAAACTCATCTTTACCTCTCCAGTGGGATGTATTTTGGTAGCAGCATTTACTAATAATTTTTTTTAAAAAATGGCACTTTTTGGACTCCCACTTTTTCACCATCTCTGATGCTCATTCTCAAAAGAATTACAAATAATCAATCGGTTTCTCTCTTTCCTGTATGATTTCAGGACAACAGGCATCTCCACACTTCAGGGAACATGCCTTTTAGTTCATCAGTTCTGTCCCTCAGCTCTGTCCTAATGAATATAATGCTTTCAGTTATTGACACTTGTTATTTCACCCTCTGCCTACTGTATTAATAGTAAAGCTTAAAGAACACAGAAAAACCCCCAGGAATTGTGGTCCTCCCATCACAAATATGAAATCTGTATGGGTGTCCTGCAGGCATTGTCTACCTCAATAACTAGTCAGCAGCTACAAAATACCTTTCCAGTTTCCTAGTAAGATTTTAACATAGTATGCATAGCCCATTCCGTACAAGATCTTTTATACCTGGGGCCTTAAAAAGCTCACCATGACCTACTGCTGTGGCCAACATTTGGCGCAAAAGCAAGATAACAGTGAAGACATCTAGTAGAAAGATTTGTTCATCCCACTTAGGTGACTATTCTGAAAGCCTGTTCTAATTAACATATATCCAGCTAAAAACTATAAACAATAGTTTAAAAAAAATCATCGCTGGTATTAACAGATTCCAGGAATTCAATGACACAATGTGGATTCGTCCCCAGTCTACGTATGTGGAAGCCTGCTCTGATCTTAGATACAGGGCAGGCCTTACCATGAGGTGAATTGAGGCAGCTGCCTCAGGTGCCAGACAGTGGGGGGAGGGGGAAGAGGCGATGCTACTAGGACCCAGAGTGTAGACAATTGTGCCTGCTGCTGGTGTATATGTGTTCTCTCTGCTCTAGATGCACAGAGATGGTGGAGTGCTGTGCTGGAGGAAGGAGGGCACAAAGATCAAGGAGGCAGAATTGAGACCTTTCAAAGTTCTGGCCCAAGCAAGGAGGAATGGGGGCATCATTTGAGCTCCTCACCTCAGGTGCCAAAATGTTGTGGGCTGGCCCTGCTTAGATATTAACCTGAGGCAGTGCTTATTTTAAAAGGCTCTATCCAAGTAGGCAACTCAGTTTCCATTTACAAAAGGGAAAGGCCTTCACAAAAGTTCCCTGCTCTGCATATCAGTCATTGTATTGCTAGATCCCCCACTTTGCAATACTTTAACTAGTGCTCTCTCTTAGCCCAGCTGTTTCTCATAGAATAGTATCCTGAAATAGAGCCCAAGAGCCAAACCTCCCAACCCTTAGATGAGCTTTGAGCAAGCCTGGATCTTGCAGCTCACGCCTATCTGAGATGGAAATTGTGTTGTGTCACTTTCAGACTTCACTACAATATTAAGGTGGAGGAAAAGATGGTTGCAAGGGAGGAGACCTTTGATCACACAATCATTTGAATGATTTAGTGTGGTCAACAAATTATCAGGTAAAAGATCTGAATAGAAATCACATGCATTTAAAGTTATCCCAACAAGGAAAAAGAAAGCAATTCACACAGATGACCCCATCTAAGCTAGGAAAGCACGAAGCTTCTTTGCTCCTCGAAACCAGAAGAATCTGGTCTACTATTTCCCATTCAAACTGAAACCATGCAAACTGCTAAGACTACTGCAGCACAATCGTAACCTTCAACCACTCAAGTGAACCAATTTGCACTGGAGTCCGTATACTACCCAGATAATAGTAAATCCTTTGGCAGTAAGGTAACATAGGAATACTATGACAGCTCATAGGGAAATTTCCTGAACTACAGGAGGAGTCAGACACTGCCTCAGCTCTAAGCACTCAGTTACGAGGCAGTAAAATATCAAGAACCTGATTCTGCAAGGAGCTGAGCATTTCACAGGAGATGCGCAACAATTTGCAGGATTTGACCCCAAACAGGGTTTGTCGCAAGCTCTTGGTAGAATTAAGTATACAAACAAACCAACAAACATGCACATATGGATCTCTGCAGTGCTAGATAGAGTAGCAATCTGTTGCACTATACAGGGGTCTTTTACAATATTCACATGCTTGGTCATGGGACAGAGGATAACACATCATCACCTGACAAATTTGTGTGGTATCAGACTAATATCGTAGTCCAAGAACTTTACTTGAGAAAACATCACTGAGCAGAGAATGAGGAGCAAGTGGGGGTGAAGCTCTGAGGTGGGGGGAGGGTAACGGAAACCCTCAGTTGCAATGGGTCAATGGGCAAGCTATTAAAAAGGCAATGAATAGGGAGAAGACACTACTTGAGAAATATTCAGAACAAATAAATTACTATGGTCTTAATACTGCAAGCATTCCTGTATAAAAAAAAGCCGCACAGTTGGTCACACCAATAGTACATTCCTCCAAGACTGAATGAACTAACATTTATATATTTGGCATCATACATATGCCTAGAGCCCTGCAAATCCACAGATATCCACTTTATATCTGCAGGTATCTGCATTTGAGCTGTGGATGTCCACAGCTCATTTTTGCTGATATGAAGACAGATGTGGATACTAATTTTGTATCCACACAGAGCTCTACATATGCACATTTCCTTTCAGGGCTTTGACATGGGAAGAGAAAGGGCCAACGAAAGACACAGAGCCAGAAGACCTGTCCTAAAGGGAAGTAGGGAAATGAGCCATGATGCTGCCATGCCTGCCATCGTTAGTCACAGCCTGGCGGTTGTCTTTCACCATTTATAGCATGCCAATACATGAGCCATTTAGATATGCTGTTTTTTTAAAGTCCTCACCCTCATCTCTCTTCATCCCCATGCTTTGGATACATATGTAACAATTTTTCAGTGTTAAGAATCCCACAAGATTTTCTGCAAGAGTCAGAGTGTTAATATTCTGTTTGAATCAGGCAATCTTCCACTAAGTATATTGTCCATTATTTTTATTTTAATCATCTGCAAACAAGATGGACAATTAAATGATTAAAACTTCCAAGCATCATAATGTGTCATTTAGGGGTATAACTTTTTTTTTTATTTCCTAAGTCCAGAGCAGAAAAGGTTAACAACATTTGCTAATCAGCATGCCCTTTGATTAACCCATAACTCTGATGCACAGTGCTATTCCTAGAAAATTGTCATCAACTTTAATCATGTAACATTTCCGGATGACAAAAATATAATTTTTCTTGCATTTAATTAAAAGAGAGACATCTTAAATTGGCAGAGATAATAAACCGTAGATGATTCAGCAGTTTCCACGTATTTTATTTAAGATTTGAGTATTTGACTATTACAGAGTGGGAAAAGGAAGAATTTTGGCTAAAGAAACTTCCCTGCAAACAAGTGCCAAGAGATCTTCTGTGTCACTACAAAGGTGATAGAGGATCTTTCTTTTTAAGTCTGATCTATAAGACCGTGGGGAGAAAAACATGTGTTTACGAGCAGGCAGCAGGCCTGCCGTTTTCTTATAAGCAGGTTGATGAAATTCTGTCCAAAGTCACAGGACTCTGGAGGAGCCCCTGAGCCCTACGGCATTGGTTAGAAAGGTCAGGTGTTGAGGGAGAAAAACTCTCCATTCCAAAATATCAAAACTCCCGATGAAGATAAAAGGGAAAATAATCACGTCCCAGAAGGAAAAATAATCCCTTGCCTAAGGCAATCTAGCACACAGCAAAGGAAGAAACAGATGTTCCCCTTCTACGTAAGCAGAGACAGAGTGAAGAGGACATATCCATCAATCATGCCAGCAAGAATACATTTTCAGGTTCACAGGGAGAGAGCTCTATCACCATTCAGTAGGGAATGGACAGAAGTATTCATGAATTATTTACTTGTGTCTAGAACAGCCGCTCCAATGCGGGAGAGAAAAAGCATTTTCTGGGATAGCCTGATTTTCTCTCTTTTAATTAAATGCAAGACGTACTGAGCTCGCCTCTCTTCTACTGACTTCAATAGCACAGAGTGCTCAGTCACTTGTGTTCTTTCAACAAAATACATCCTCTTTAAAATGCCTAAGTGTAATGTAAAGGAATCATTTAATGTAACATCCTCTGGCTATATGCACTGCATGATGGGAACTGCAGGGAGAGAAAGGAATCAAACTGTACCTCACAACTCCAAAAGCTCAATATGCTGCCACAAATTACCTCACATCAATCCAGCCACTGAAGCCAACATTAGCTAATTAGCGTCTGGTAAGTAAAGGCCAAAATCAGACTAACATGCTACTTGTGTGCTAGGACAGCACAACCTAGGTATTTTCCTACATAAAAATTATGCCAGACACAAATTAAGTGCCAGTATTTGAGACAGTACAATAATGGATGTCCACCTCTTTACAAACCTTTGTCTAAGACAGTGGCAGGCAAATACCAGCCTGCAGGCTGGATGTGGTTTGTTAGAGTTAGCCCCACTGTATTTACCTCTGCACCTTCGCAGGTATAGGTGCTTGCAGCTTGCACTGGCTGAGGATCACCGCTCCCGACCAGTTGGAGCTGCGAGAAGCAGCGTAGACAGACACCTGGTGAACTGCCTCAGTTTTATTACCCACCCGAGTCTAAGATAATACGGGCCTGAAAATCCAATTATTTGAATTTCTTTATTTATTCTTTAGATAGCCTAAACAAGGAAGTGTTTGACTGCTCAAAGATAAATCAACCCCTAACAATAGGTCTTCCTCAGCAGCTCCTAGAGAGGGATGTGGTGGGGATGTGCCTTGCAGTAAGCTCTGAACCTCAGCTCATGTTGACCCTTTCAAACTTGGCTTTGCAGGAGAGGGAGAGAATGTCAAAGGACAAGGGTGCTCAGGCCTGTTTAGGCTAGAAATTGCTATAATGTTCCCCATAGATGTGATTAAAAAAAACCTCCCTCTCTAAACTAACTCAGAAGCACAAAACAATTTTTACAGGTGCAAAAGCAAAAAGAAACCATCACAGACAAAGAGAAATTCCCAGCAAGATTTTCTGCAAGCTTCATTTACCTGATGAACAAAATGTATGTTTGTAAAGCCTCCAAACTCAACTCATGGGGACAAATTCGGCCCTCAGGTGTGTGTGTCTCCCCCATTCAATACCACAGTAATGCACAATTGTCAGTGGGGACAGAATTTAACTCGTTTGCATTTTGTAGGCACCGTGTGAATTCACTGCATGCAACTGTCAGGACCTGCATGGGGGCAATCTTGCCTATTTGTCAAAGCCCAGAGTAGCAGGGGAAAGGGAACTGGGAAGGGACAGGAGTATTGCCAAGAGTCAAGCTAGACTCAGTTAGAAGCCACACAGAGTAAGTGCTAGGAGTCAGAAACCATGGTCAGAATAAGGAGTGAGGCAAGGAAACTGGGCAAGGAGGCGGGGCTTGGTTTTAGGAGTGTGGTCTGAAGCAGGATAGCAACAAGTTGCTCAGGCAGTTAGTGAGACAGGAACAGGAAGCTTAATGACAGGAGGGTACCAATACACATTGGATTGCTAATCAGCTGACCCTGCTAATCAGTGGACATAGTTTCTGTTTGAGGGGTATCAGCTGCAGTCTTCCTGCCTGCCCTTACAGCATAGGTGTGCAAAGAGTTTTCCTGTTCAGCAACTGCACTGGCTATAATTTGAGCCCTGGGGAACAGCAGCAACCTAATTTAAAAATAAAAATATGGAAAATTCACTTGAAGAAAGTTGTGTGTTAATTTTATGAGACTTTCGACTGACGCTTTACCTGTCAGCTATATTCTGATTAGCTAGATCACATGCTGTATCCGAATTTTAAAACACACACTTCAGAAGTACAGTAGCAATTTGATGATGCAGTGCGTTTCAGTCTAATGGATTGCTGCCACTGCCCTGAAGGGCATTAGAACATAGCCAGTAACATCATCCTTCCCCAACCATAGCGGACCTTGTCACAACTAATTTTCTTCTGGATTCTAATAAAAAGCACACGTTTACTGTACTTAGCTTTGAAATGTTTATATTTTCATTAAAAAAAACAAACAACATTTTGAATATGACCCAGGTTTAGGCATGTAATGTTATCGAATCTAAGCCCAATAAATTACAAAGGGTGTTTGGCACTAGGAGTATATACACCAACCCATGTGTAAACACAGCTTGTGGGAAAATTAATTTTTCACTTAAAATCCAATTACTGAAATTTAAATTGCATATAATTAATTAAATACCTTCCAAATGCTGCTCACTGGGCAAATCAGAGTGCAGACATAACTACAATGGTAGGTACTAGGATCAATGGAAGCATTCACTAAAATTGATACACCAAACAGAATGAGTTAAATAAAACCATTTAAAGTGTCAGAAAGCAAGGTGAAAACAGATTTGTTTGCAGCTATCCCATCTTGTGCTGTGACCCACCATTAGGTCTTACAAACGGGCTTGGAACAATTAGATTATTGTTTATAATTTTTTATTGATTTTTTTCAGCTTTTTTTCCTATTTTTATCTATGTAAAGTCACAGTCGCATGAATTCACTGGGGAACAGAATAATTTAATGACAATAGAACTTGAGATGTAAGAATTTAAAGCTTTATAAAAACTGATAAAAGCAAATTGTCAACATCACATCAAAATATACAAGGTAAATATCCTTAAATCAAAACTTTTTTACTATTCTTTAGCTAGTCCATTTATACCAAGCCTAAATTCAAAATCGAATTCCCTGAGTTTTTGACCTTAAGAAGTTCTTAAGCAGCATTTTTACTTTAGCTGTACATTTACATCATTGTTGTTGAAAAAAATTTTTTTCCATTTATTTTGTCTGTGTTTGGGAAAACCAACATCACCAACATGTACTGTGTTTCAAGTCCACTTACGGGCTAAACTTGATTTGGCCAACTCTCAGAACTATTATGAAATAATAAATAAATCTAACCATTTTTCCAAGAGCTGGTGGGAGTTTTTTCCTCCATAGACTAGTCACAGTTGGAGATGGGATAAAGGAGTTGGGATACAGCCTGTGATAGCCCCAAAAATCCTCTTTCCACAAAACCTAACCAGTCATTTTCCAAGTATGCTAGAATTTAAATTAACAACCATCACTGTTGAAATCCTCCTTAACATGAAAACTAGAACTACTGATTTAAAGAGATATTTTATCCTTTCATATAGAGCAGTTCAAAAAAAACCCCAAATCAGTCAACAAGCCTCTAAATTTAGCATTGGCTCAGGTAGCAAAATTTTTAACAGTCTATTAAAGGAACTGCAAGAATATTAGCATAACCTGCCACCATTTCTTTCAACTGAATCAAGCAATTCTGTTGCTTGTTAGCAAGAGTCTTGAATTAGTAATGTGAAAAGTTGGCCTCAAGTCAAGCCAAGTTTAGGTTTTTCCTGCACGATTATTCCACTAATTAGGGGAGCTATCTTCTACTTTGTTTAGTCAGTCCCATTCTCCCTGGCAAACCTGCACAAAAGGAAAAACAGATACTTGTTTTGCGCTCACAGAACAATGAAACATAATTATAAGAAAATGAACTAACAAAATGCAGGAAGATGTTTGTATTGGGAGGATCTTCTTTATTCTTGTACTCAATTCTGCTGTATCAAATGCCCATTTGACATGCAACATAGATTCTGCCTCTCTGAAGCATCTAAGTGGATTAGAGGATAACTATTTCAAACCACAGGTGGGAAGGTAAATTGTTACCCTAGCCCAATTCTCAAACAAGAATAGAATAGAATGTACTACTTTGCTCCGGATGCTTCATCAGTTTTCTGAACGTACAATGACCTCATGATGTTTAAATCTGTTGACCTATCCATTCCTCCACAAAGATATTAAGACAAGAAGTTAAATAACAGTTACGTAGGCATTAAAAAGAGAGAGAGACAGACACACACACACACGCAATGGAGCGAACAAAGCAAATGGATGAACTGCCGTGTACAAATGAGTACAGCAATAGCATGGCCATGGGGCTGTTCAATTTAGACCACATTAAGTCACATGGTGTAATTTTCCATTGAACTCTGAACAATCTATATGCAGTACAGCACTCTATGTTCTCACAGCAAAGGAGCAGCAAACTAAGTGGCAAGTTATCTTTTTGGCATGCTGGCAAAGAGATGGATTTATCCCACCCTGGCCCACAGCAAGACATTTAAACTCCATTCCCTGCCTGTCATCTGATTAAATGGCAGATACAATCAGTTCAATAAAGGGGAAAATATTCTAAAATCCTTTATTATGGCTTTTGTTCTCCTATAGAGAACTAATGATTTGTTAATGATCACCATGCCATCACCACATACACCCCACTTCAAACAAATCTGAAAAAAAAAAAACACATTTAATTCATGTTTATAAATCAGCTTCTAAATTGCATGAGACATCGGTTTTCTAACTAACACACATATCTGCTAAGAACATGGTTTTGTAACACTAATTCACATGAGTAATAGTTACTTCTATATTTAATCCTTTCAAATAGGGCTATTTGCATCAATAAGGACTACTTCTTTGTGTATGTGTTACAAAATCAGATCCTATACACGTTCTTTAGAGCAGACATGAGGGTGACAATTTCATTTTGTGGCAACTGTCAGGATATCAACATTTGTTTTCTTTCTGCATTGGCAGGAGCAAAATAAGTGTTTTCACGCTGAAGTGTGAGCTTTATGATTAGAGAAGGTGTGCACACTGAGCAAAGGATAGTGAAGTGACTGAAGCAGTGGCTTGGGCAGTAAAAGGTCCAGGTTTAATGCCCCATTTCTTCCTGATTGAGAGCAGAATGTTTCATCCCAAATCATTCTGAATCAAGCAGAATAGGGACTTGAACCTACGATCTCCCACATGCCAGGCCAGTAAGAATGTAAAATCCTTTTTAATTAGTTAATGGGTAGACATAAGTTAACTCATTAGAGGGGGTGCACTGCTCCAACCCAGCTCTGTCCGCTGCAGGCCCAGGTGAATCGCAGCCAGGGATTGCTCCAGTCATCCAGAGCAGCCCCAGCCTGTGGGGTGCCCAGACCCACCATGGACAAAGACTGATCCAGGTAACAAAGCTATCCCTGCCTATGAGTCGCACAGGCCTACCAAGGACAGGGACTGTTCTGGATGACTGAAACAGCCCCCCTGTCCACAGCAAGCCCCCAGTGGGACAAAATGAGGGCATTCAACAGCCTTGATGAGAATGTTCATAAAAGACAATAGCTTGCATACCAGTTAAACCTCTCTCTACCAGGACACACTGCTCTGGCAACATCCATGGTCTGGCAGGAGTACAGATGTCCCTAGACCAGAGAGCCCTGCCAGCCTGGAGCTGGACAGCAGGAAAGCCTGTTGCTGGGAGCCCTGCCGAACCCAGCAGCCTGAGTGGGGCTGGTTGCCAGGAGCCCAGCTAGCGAGGGCAGCCCAAGAGCAGAGCGAGAATTGACCTTCCCTGGTCTGGCAAACTCCCTCGTTCAGCACTGGTTAGGTCCGGAGAGTGCCAGACCTAAGGATGTTAAGAGGCAGGTAACTGACTAATCATGTAGTCAATACAATTTGTATCAACTACACAATTAGTGGATAAGGGAAGGTGCTCTGAGACAGCTCACACCGGTCCAGGAGCTACCCCCACTTCAGCTCTGCAGTTTAAATGTAGTAAGAACCGATGTGTGGGCAGTTTGGCTCTTACTACATTTCAAATGCAGAGCCGCAGCAGTCCTGGACCAGTGCAAGCCAGGACTGCTTGGTCCCAGCCTGTGCCAGGGTCCAGCAGCCCCTGTCTACAGCAGCCCAGGCTGGCCACAGGCAGAGGCTGCTCCAGCAGCAGCCCCTCCCCATAGCCACCCTGGGCTGCTGAGGACAGAGGCTGCTGCCAGGGGCTCAGCCTGCTGCAGGCAAAGGCTGCTTCGTGGCAGCCTCCCATATCCCCCTGCCCCCACTGGGGGAGGGCCGGTGCTGGGGAAGGGAGGGGGGGAAAACCAGCTTTTACACCAGCTTACCCCATAACTGGCTCTGTAGCTACTTCTTTTTTCCCCAAAAACTGCTGCACAGAAAAAATAGCCCACTGACAATTACGAATAAACTTTTTCCAAAATGATGAGTCAGCAATTGTAAAATTTCAGCTATGCTGGCTCTTAATATTTAAAATGTTACCACATGTATTATGACAGTTCATCTGTGCAATTCATCTAAAGATCCCAAAAACTGAAGCAGGATAAGTTGAGGGCCCGATTTTCAGAGATGCAAAACGAGACTTTAAGGGCATGTCTATGTACAGTTACTTTAAAATAACTCCCATGATTTCAAAACAAGGTGAGCGTCCACACAGGAAGCCTGTTATTTCAAAATATCCCCTCATTCTACAAGGAACAACTATTGAAATAACTATTCTCCAGAGTCATTAAAAGTAATTACTCCCCAGTGCTTCGTGGGGCTTTAAGTCAAAATAGCGCATCCGCATTAAGGGAGCCTAACTCGGACTAATTTCAGGGCTACCTGTAGTGTAGACACACTATTTCAAAATAATTATTTTGGGAGTTATTATTTCAAAGTAACTTATTTTGAAATAACCAGACAGTGTAGACGTAGCCTAAGTGAGCTACTCCTGAAGTAATTCTGTGCCATGGCACACCTGCAGAATTCATGTCCCTTGCAGATATGTTTTCCTCCTCAGAAAATAGACTCTGCTAGAGAAGCACTGGAATTATATCTTTTTCCCACCAAGAGCTGATGTGGCACCAGAACAGAAGACAGCTGGTTCACAGGCTGAAACAGTCAGCTACAAATAAGGAGGAGAAGCTGCTTTTCCGAGTGCGCCCTGCCCGTGATGCCACGCGAGGGTTGGCATGAGATACAGGGAGGATGGACAGACTTGGGTTCAGAAGTGGTAGTGGGGGGACAGCATTGAATGAGGGGCTGAATGGGAGTGAGGAAACAAGACCTTGTGGAGAAGGTGGCTAAAATATACGGCAGAGACTAGGGATCTGTCAGGATCTGCATTGGGGAAGCTTCCTAACAATTCTCTCAGAAATCAAACAACTGTTACATACTTCTCCCCACCAAACCTCTCCCACACTCCTTCCCAGCAATTACTTCCCTCTTCCTCAGCTCCTCCATCATCCCTGACATGCATAAGCCTTTTCACTGCTTCTAAAAAAGGGATGGGAAGGGAAGTAGGAAATACATGTATATGTATGTTTTTATGTATGTATGTATTAATTAGAGTTTAAATAAATTACTCAGGGTTCTGTATTAATATGCCTACGAAGGCTATTTATCCACAAATACTTCCTGGATCTTTTTTGTTTTTTATATTGTTACATATTTGCTGAGTGGAATTTTGAAATAAATTACCGAAATAAGTAATTGAAACTGGCATAATTATATTGTATTAATTTTGACAACTAAAATACACAGAATTTTGCAGAATTGTTACTGTTTTAGCACCAAATTCCTTCAGGAATCAGAGCTACCCAGAATACCATAACAAATCATTATCATGCTTCTGCGAACAGAACCTTGAAGCCCGAAATCTCAATTGTCCCTTCTAAAACACAAGACAGTGCTCTCTCAGGATACCCATCACTGTTCTATACTCTTTCCGACTATCCCTCAATTCATATTACTGAATTATTCCTCAATTCATATTACTGCAAAGAGCAAATATAGCTTTTTAATAAATCAGCTGAATTCACTATAACTAATTCCAACGCCATTTACATCACACTACAGGGACTAGGCACTTGCCTTCCCCAATGCATCCCCTGTCCTTATACTTACAGTAAAGATAAACTGCAGAAGTTAAACAGCCACTGTTTTAAAATCATGCCCAATCTACCTTATAAATTAAATCTGGAGCCGCCTGTTTTTGTCCATTGTGGCACACAATGAAGACTGAAACATACACTACAGGAGAGCAACATGACCACAGTTTGGAGTGTCCCAGCACACCAGTGGGCCATGACATTTCAGCTCACATATGGCTGGGCCCCAAGTTTCATTTTTGCACTAGGGAATGGAACACCAGATTACACAGTCCTGAGCCCTGGTGGACTGCCTAAATTTGCTATTCTCCTCTAGCTGTCAAATTCTATATTCATTCATACAGCTTCTGGCATGGCATTACAACATAAGCAGTCAGGGAGAGCTCATTCATACATCTAACGGTGAATTGTGAAAGAGGACTTCAGGAGCACCTCTCATTTACATGGGACTAATATCCTGCTCAGCATGCTGGGATTGCTTGCCCTAATGATCACTCTTAGATGATCCAACACCAGCTATCTCTTTGCTTTTTGGGCAGGAGTAATAAAGTGTTGTGTGTGAATCCAGGGCAGTATTATGTGCCTGGCATACCCCAAATGGTGGGACTCGCCCTCAACCAAATGGCACTTTCTGGGCAAGGAATATGCGTTCCAAAGCCTAGTGAGTGGAAAGAGGTTTGGGGCAGGTATTTGTATCCAGTGGGTGGACCTTTTTAAGAGCCTCAGACACCAACTGACCCTTCTCTCGTCCTAGTATAGCGGAGCTAATTTAGATTAAATTGGGAGTTACACACTGCAGAGCTGAAATTGATGATACTTCAGTCTTTCACACCTAGTTTGAGTCAGTGTTTCTGGTGCAAGAGAACTGCCTAGTGTGGACTAGTAGTGAGCCCTCCCCACTAACAGCTGAAATTACCGGGGGGGGGGGGGGGGGGGGGGCTGTGTCTAGTGGGGAGCCCTGTGTGAAACTGAATCCACAAACAAGAGTCAACTGAGGCATCTGAGTTACTAAGAGACTTAGTGGCTTTGTGTTCTTCCTATAAGTTTATATCTATTAAAAGAAAAGTCCCAATATTCCAAGTGTCATACATTTCTTGCAAATCTTTTATAAGCTTGCTTCTGAGAAGAACAAAAAAATTGCTAGCAAACGCACTCCATCTTCTAAAAGGCAATGGCTACATTTAATAAAACTCTTGTAAATGAATTTGGAATTCAAGCAACACTTTCCCCCCTATTTTGTATAGCTAAAAGAGAAAGATTAGGTATTATGATGGCAAATATTGTTGCATTACTTAGTATTATGACCTGTACTTGAGATTAAGGAAACTGGATAAAAAACATGGATAAGTTTAAAAACCTAAGATAGCATTTTTAAAGGAGAGAGGCTGTTCTCAGTAGTGACGGATGGCAGAACAAGGAGCAATAGTCTCAAGTTACAGTGGGGGAGGTCTAGGTTGGATATTAGGAAAAACTGTTTCACTAGGCGGGTGGTGAAGCACTGGAATGGATTACCTAGGGAGGTGGTGGAATCTCCATCTCTAGAGATTAAGTCCCAGCTTGACAAAGTCCTGGGATGATTTAGTTGGGGTTGGTCCTGCTTTGGGCAGGGGGCTGGACTCGATGACCTCCTCAGGTCTCTTCCAGCCTTAGGATTCTATAAATGGAAAACAGACAACTGTTGCATTTTTAAAATATTGCCTAAGAAGATTTACAAACCAAGCACTGTGCTAAAGCATGGGAAATAAGTGAAACTGACCAGAAAAACGACCAGTCTACTTTCACTAGATGAGGTGAAAACAGTGCAAACAGCCTTAATGGGGGAAAAGATCATTTTGATTTTTTAAACATTTCAGTTTAAAATCATCTTAAAATTAAATTTATGATGTAAGTACTCCTTCCCTCCTCCCATAAACTAATTACATGATCCTTTATAGTATTTTAACTAGTAGTAATTTGCATGAGCAGCAGCCAGTGGCTTCTGACTAAGCTTGTAGCCAGCTACAACTCGGAGCGAAGTGCTTATGTGCCACATGAGTAAACTTATTGAGATGAAGACTAACAGATCACACAATAAAATAAGATTTTTCAGCCAAATGAACAAAGAACTAATCACAAGATTCAGCACAGTTAGTATGCATATTCTTAGTAAAGGCACAAAACAGTTTCAGGACAGGTTTGACATGCAAGTCAGCGGAGCTGTGTGGGAGCCTATATTTGGAATCAGAAGAATGATTGTCCAGTCAGGACTCTGATGCACTGGTGGAGCTACATGGTATCAGTCCACAGATTTAAACAGTCCTTTTACATTTTGCAATCACTAGAGAAGTTCCATCACCATTGTACATACACAACACCCTAACCAAAAATATAAAATAAATGAAACCAGCAATAGCCAAGAGAATTGGCTTGAATTTTTAATAATATAAAAAAAATCCTTGTCTAGCTTCCCCAGTGTATTTTTACACAGTTTTCCTGGGTGATCAAAAAGGGCAATGAAATACATAAAACTACTAATATGACTCAGAATAGCGAGCCTCTGCTAGGATTCTAAAAACATGTCAGTTTTTCAATGCTGCAGGCTACCACAGTTGCTAATCAGAGGAACAGACCAATTCACACCAAATACCAGTGTCACTTCTAAGCAGTCACATAGCATACTGCTGAGATAAACACTGTACATGTGGAATAATTGTCAGTTACTTGAATCTGTCAAACATTTCCACTGAACGCTTGTCATCTTAATGGGCAGACAAGTAAAATAGCTGTGTTTCTCCAAGTCTATACTCACCAAAAACATCCCTCAAAACACTGGCTTTTCAAAAGGAAAAAAAGCACTCTTCCTCCATCCTCATCATCTCTTTCAACACACACTGTACAAACTTGCTCAGACCAACACCAAAGACGACAACATATCTGACAGCAAGGCATTTTATATATTGAGCCAGCCAATACCAACTATGCCCTGTCTCTCAAGGCAGCAGAATTATTTTAGTCCTCAGATTTACACTAGTGTACCAGCACATTAGGTCTTAATTTTTGTTTGTTTGTTTTGCCTGGCACGTTATTTCATCTATTAAGTGCATTAATGCCAAAACAAAATAAAAAATCAGAATTAATGATATGCAGGTTAAGGCCATAATTAAGGCTATCGGGGGAAGGTAAAAAGGTTTAAAAAGCACCACAAACAGAAAATGTTTTCATAAATAGATTTTTGTTTTCTTTTAAAACATTTACATGCAGAGAATGACAGTTTGGGAACCAACGTTATAGAGGGCTTAACAGTTCAAGTGAAGATAGATGACCACCCCCTCTGGAAGGAAGGAAGTTTCTGAATAGAGATCAGGACTGAAGAGAGCATAGCTGTAGAACCATCAGATCTGACAGTGTGGACCAGGCACACTGTTTGAAAAGGTATGCACTAAGGCCCACATAGCAGCTTGACCTCTCAGGCACTGGAACATTCTTGAGTAAAGCTGTGAAAGTTAATTAATTGAGACCTGGGGGCAAGAGTGGTGTTGTGTTTTGGGGACATAAAGCAATAGCTGTGTTGTAGCATGCAGAGATCCACCTCAAAAGTCTCTGCTTCAGTATCATGGACCCCTTGGATCTGTCTGCAATGCACACCAATGGTGCAGGTGATTTCTGAAATGGCTTGATGCTATGTAGATTAAGAAGGCCGATATCCATCTAACATCTAAAGTATGCAACAAAATCTCTCAGATTTAGGTGGTGTGGGGAAAAATACTGGTGGATGATTACTTTAGGTAAGATGAAAATCTGACAGCCCTTTAGATAAGAATTTAGGGTGTGGCTATACAGAGAGAGTGTATCCTTGGAAATACGATGAATTGACTATGGTCTGAGATCAAGGCCCCAATCTATCCAGTTCCGAAGACTGACGAGACAGCTGCTAAAAAGGCCATCTTCACAGAAAAGTAAAGCAAGGAGTAGTTTGCCAAAGGAAAGGAGCCTCTCTCTTCCCAGTCTATTGATACCAGACATAAAAAGGCATGTTGTCCACCATGTTCCCAATGGATTTGCCCCGATAAGGGATAGGAATAGAAGGGAGGTGTTTGTGACTGCTCTGAGTTCCAACAGGCTGACACAGAAACTAGTTTCCTGAAGAGACCATCTGCCCTGAGTTGTGAAGATATAGAGGAGCGCTCCCCACCTTAACAGTGAGGTGTTCAGTCACAGTTATTGCTGCAGCTATATAGATAAACGGGAGGCACAAGCAGACACGGAGTTAATTTCCTTTCAACCAATTTAGGGAGTTCTTCATCTGGAGGAAAACTACCTTGGTCTAAACTGTCTCTGGATTGAGGAATAGATCCTTCTGAATCAGCCCTGAAAGCAAGAGGTGTAATCTTGCATGCTGTGCTTAGTCACAAAGGTGTAAACTGTCATATGTCCCAAAAATTGAAGACCATTGTTCACTGTAGTTTGTGGGCTCTCTTGAATTGTCCTGACCAGATATGAATCTGTCTGTAGGAAGGAAAGTCTAGTCTGGCATCAAATTCAAACCCCATACAGCAGCTAACACGGGTATTCATATTTAGCAGGAGACCCAATTTCTGGAAAAGAGAAAGATAGCTGGGTGGAACTCAGGACTACTTTGGAAGATCAGCCTTTGAGTAATCAGAAGCCACAATACAAGACAACTAAAAATTGTTCCTCACAGAAAGTACCACAGTTAATCTCTCTTTGACGCTAACGGTGTTCGCAGAGGTTCTAATGGGAAGTACTCAGTACTGATAATGACCCTGTCCCATGATAAAACATAGGTATTTCCCATATGTGGGATTGGGACAGGCTGCTGGCTAGGAATAGTGTAGCCTCAATGGTGGATAGCGTAGCCTCCAGTTATAACCTCCATGAGCCATCTTCCCTGTTGTAAAATGCCACCACACCTGTTGGAAATGAGAAGGTCTCCAAAAGCGTGAAGGTGATCTAAAATCTGCAGATCACAAAGTAGGAGGTATGGGAGAAACTGAATCTTCAGCCAACCTCTCAAAATTGCTGTTTTGATGGACAATTGAATAATCACTGAAGGAGGGTGAGGAGCTCTCTTCTCCTAGAATCTTCATCCCTTTCTAGTGGGGATCAAGGATTCTGTGAAATCCAGAGAACTGGGCAGGGTGTGTGATCTCTGGACAGACACGCTAAATGTCTTCCTGTTTGTAGCCTGGGAGTCCATCTGTCTATGTGCATAGGACTCTGATGATCAAGTTTTTCTTGGGGTTCATCTAAGGGGAGGCCCTCAGTATTCTGAACCGCTTATAAGAACCTCAGCAGATGGGGCCATAATGCCCTGCTCATAACCACCACAGGAAATGGATATGGTGGTGGTAGTATGGACAGCATTAGAGGAGGCAGGGAGAGAGGTTCTGACTAATAACTGTCCCTCGATGATAACCAGCTGAAAGCATTCTCAGTCTTCATGTGGAAGATGTTTGCAAGCTTTTTTGAACTTGTAACTTGTGAAGTCATACTTGGCTATGATAGCCTGAAGATTTCTGATCCTAAATTGTAGGGCGGGAAATGAGTAAACCTGTAATCCAAAAATCCCCTTCTGGTCCTTATGCAGGGTAGACCTAGAGCAATGCTCTCTCTCTCTCTCATTTACAGCGTCTTCTACCAGGAAAGTAGGCAGGGGAGGGGGTGAGAAAGAAAAAATCCAACATCCCGGAAGGATAATAATATTTCTTAAATCATCAATTTGCAAGTTGACAGAATGGTGGCAGGAGTTTGCCACACAACCCTGGTTGGATTTAGGAAGGCTTCACTAATGGATAGTACTACTCAGATGAGTGTTGCCAACTGCACAATATCCAGGTGCTTGCATTGTGATTCTAATCCCCTCAAGAGGTATCTGGAGAGCCTTAACCACACTCTTCACAAGGCCTGGAATTGGTGAAAACTGTTGACCCTGGATGGGGATGGAGGCCTGTCTGCCTTGTCCAGAGAAGAGGATGAAAAAGGAATTTGGGGGTGGCCTGCTTAACCACCCTAGTCTCCTGTTCTCCAAAGGTCTCTTCATGTTGGGAGCTGGAGAAAGGAGATTGTGTAAACCTAGTCAATGCAATGGAGCTAGAAGTCTGGTAAATTGCTACCAATATGCCACCCAAGGATCCCAGTTTGGCCAATGGAGGAAACTCCTGTTCATGCAGGAGAGAGACTGTGCCCAGGACTCATCTACCAATCCTGTTGAAGTCCAGGATTCTTGTCAAAACATGGGCTCCTGTATGGACATGGAGGGGAACTCCATACTGAAAGGGGAGACTGACCGAATGGCTGCTTCATCCTTCTCTATGTCCTTTGAGGCTGGAGCAGAAGAAAAAATTGTGTGGTATCAAGAAGCAATGGTAATGTAGAGACCTAGATGTTTGTACTGAGAATCATTTGGTACTCATAGCAGCAAACTCTAGCTTGTCTAAAAATAACAAATACTTGCAGCAGTGGCATGCCTGCAATACTGAGGCAGCACTGATGCAGCAGTTGCAAATCACAGGTACTATCCACTTCAAGGTGTGGGTGACTTTGCCGCTATTGATGGTGCTGAGTTGAAAAGGCATCTCACAAATATGATGCAGAGGATGCCATTCTAAACAAAGTATGTGTCTTGACTACACACACACTCCAGCCCCCGCACCCGTCTCCCATAGACAGTACCATGGATGCCTGCTGGGGCCATAATTCTTCAAAGAACTCTGGGATCTCCTGTTCTGCCAATATTTGTGGAAGTCATTCACTCGCAAAGCACCAAATCAAAAGGTTGAGGCCTCAATACCATAGACTTGTCCAGAGATCAAGACCCCCCTAGGAGCCATCTCCTTCTGGTGGGAGACTGAGCCCTTCTTCAGAGCTTTCTTTGAGTCCTCCGAAGTCTTCCCCTGTTCAGACCTTGGCCAAAGCTGAAGGGGTGCAGGACAAAGTTCCCTCTAAGCTATTCAGCAGCACAGCCCCATGGCTGCTTATTCAGCCCCACCCAGTCGGGGCATGGGGCTCCACATACAAAGTTGCCTGGCTGGGTGGGGCTGATAAAGCAGCTGCAGGGCTGTACTTTGATGCAGTGTCTTTTCAGAGACAGATAAATGGACCGGGGGAGAACGTCTCCTGATCTCAATCAGAAATGGGTTGATGGGAGGGTTCAATAGTCAGAAGCCTCAATTTGGAAATCTGACGGTGCTCATTCAGACCAAACAAGACCCCTGCAGAGGCAGGGACAATCAGGGAGGAATAACAAACCAAATCTCACTACTGTCTAACTTCAATATCAACAAGAAACAAAAAGAATCACAGAAAGACAGACAAAGCTGCTGAAGGCACCAAGACATGTACAAGGTGGAAATGCTACAGCTCCATCTCAGACCAAGGAGGTAGAGAAGGAACGGAGGGTGGTTCATCTGCACAGCTCTGTATACCCTCAGGCTACGTTTACACTGCACCCCTTATGCGCAAAAGCCTATGCAAATCTGCACTTCATTTGCATATCTCCATGCTTCATTTGCATAATTAGGAGCCATTTTTGCACAAAAACATCCTCTTGCACAAGAGCCGTTCTTCCTCATTTTTCCAGGAAGAATGGCTGTTGCACAAGAGACCGGTTTTGCGCAATTTTTCAGGAAGAACGGCTCTTGTGCAAGAGGGGGTTTTGCGCAGAAAGGAGCTGTGTAGATGGCTCCTTTTTGCGCAAAAACTAATCAATTATGCAAAAGAAGCATGGTGATATTCTACTCCATGCTTCATTTGCATAGGCTTTTGCAGAAGAAGGGTTCAGTCTAGACGTAGCCTCAGTACGCAACAAAAGGTTGCATATATAGGCTCAGACACACGTAATGTAAAAGTTTCTCATGAAATATTAAATGTTCTTTAAACATAAGAAAGAAAACTGCATCCTCTTCTTGTGTGTGTCCTTGATAGGCCTCTTCATCACATCAATCAGGATGGCTGAGATACTTGAACCACAAGGCACTTTTCAAGAACAGGCAACCAAATTGAGTATTACCTTCCCTGGGGCATTTAACTAACAGGAATGCAGAATCCTGCTATTCCTGCAATGGCATGAACCTGCCAATATGAAGTCATTTAATTTTAACTAGCCCCTCTCTACCAAAGATTTATTACTTAATGAGATGGTATAGCTAATTTTGTTCAAGCAGCAATGGTATGCTGTAAAGCTAATAAACCATGACTTGAGTATTTTTTTGGAGTGATTTCAATTCCTTAAGCCTTAGCCAAGCCCTCCAGGCTTTTTATGAGGATCTAACTCTGAACAAGATTTATCTCTCTGGCAGAGACTGTATAAGTAATGAGAAGACTGTTTTTCCCCCACAACGCTGCAGCGGGCACAAACATTTACACTGCGCCCCGGAATTCCTTCTTGCCTATATTTCATCAGCAGTGAAAGATAAAGAGTCCAAAGAGCCATACTATGAAATATTACTATACCAATAACAAACCCCCCAAAATTATTTAATGTGTCTTACATTAATAGAGCCCTTTTCTGCAGTTGGCTTTCCAGGGGCTTTACAAAGTTAGTAATTAATTATGCAAGCTATGAACTGGGTCACAGAGGAAACTTAGTGACACCCATGGAGCTTTAGTTCTATTAAAGAGTAAAAGATTATGCCCTACGCGTATGGAAGAATCATTTTGCCAAGCACTGCAGTACAGCCAGATATCAACAGAAAGCACAGTGTAGAAAATTAGAATTTGACAGCTATTTAGTAGACAAAAGAACCATCTTGAGGTCAGGCACTCAAATATTGGTATTCAGCAACTGACCCTGCTACAACTTCCTGTGCTTGGACCTTGGGCAAGTTGTTTAATAGCTATGTGCCCAAACTATAAAGCAAACATACCACTTGTCTTCTAGCATTATTTGTCCATCTTGTATTTTTACATTGTACACTCTTCAGGATAAGGATTACAGACAACCTCTCTAGTCCTGGTCTGGCAACATCTATGATCCGAAATGATTTTAGCTAGCCAGATAGCCACTTATCATGGGCATGATTAAGTTTCCTATGCTCCCATAAAGTTTGTTAACACCCACCTGGCGCTCAGTATTCTGTGCTGTTTAGCTCTAATTTACCACAAAATGTCTTCTAAGAGCTCAGTCAACAGTAGGGCTGCGTCTAGACTGGCCAGTTTTTGCAGAAAATCATCTGCTTTTCCGCAAAAACTTGCCAGCTGTCACATGGCCGCTTGAATTTCCGCAAAAGCACTGACGATCTGATGTAAGATTGTCAGTGCTTTTGCGGAAAAACTATGCTGCTCCCGTTCGGGCAAAAGTTTTGCGCAAAGGGGCCAGTGTAGACAGCAGACATTTCTTTTCCGCAAAAACGCCCCGATCGCGAAAATAGCAATTGGGGCTTTTTTGCGCAAAAGCGCGTCTAGATTGGCCACAGACGCTTTTCCGCAAAAAGTGCTTTTGCGGAAAAGTGTCCGTGCCAATCTAGATGCTCTTTTCCGAAAATGCTTTTAACGGAAAACTTTTCCATTAAAAGCATTTTCGGAAAATCATGCCAGTCTAGACATAGCCTAGAAGTATTGGTAATGCTACTAGAAAATATTGATCTCCTGTGAGTCCAGCAAACTCTTTGGTTCAGCATCAGTAAGATCCTGAGAGAGTTCCAACCTGTATTACTGTATGTTTATAAAGTGCCTAATAGAATGGAGCCTTGATCTTGGCTGGAGCTTCTAGGCATTGCCATAATAATGAGTTCCATCTACTCTCTTTAACAGTGCACAACTGTGCAATTAAACACTTAAGGAGTGGACCTTAAGAACTCTATACAACTGGAACGGTGGGAGAAATTTGAAGTAAGCAGGAACAGTCACCCAAACTAAAATTTGAAAGGGAACCATAGCCTTCCCTAAAAAGTCAGGAGATTTTAAATAATCACAAGTGGTCAGGACCTCACCTTTACCTTGCTAACCAATGCATGGGACAACCATTTATTTTAAAAGGCCTGTCTCTGCATGCTTACAATCCTGATTTTCCATTTGTGTCATATTTTTGTTCACAGCACTGACTGTGTAAGGCATCTGTAAAAAGTTTGTATTGTTAACTTAATAGGGGAAATCTAATACAGGTGCCATCTGAATGTTCCCCATTAAACTGACGTAAATGGCACTGAGAATCAGATTGTTAAGACCCAAACTATCTAAATCAGATGCTATAAATGTAACCATAACACATTGGTAAGTGGCTTTTACCATTATTAATCGGGTTTCCGGGTAGAGACAAAGTACACATTGCATGAGAAAAAGGGATAAAAAAATTTATAAAATGTACACATTTTTACTTGGAAAGTCATTTTATAAATTTCTTTCCAGGAAGACTGGAAAAAATCTGGAATATACCACACACACAAAATGGATCTTACACAAGAACATGCATAAATATCTCCAGGCCCCTAGAGTTTGATACATTTCTTGTCACATACCCATAAGCACAAGCAGGCTATAGGAAAGATGAGTTTTCCCACTCGCTCGGGAATCCATGTGTTGAACACAGAAAATAAGGGGGACAGGTATGAGGCATTTTGCTAGAGTAGGACAAAAATGTAAAAACAGTTGTAATTAGGACTGTCAAGGAATTAAAATATTAATTGCAAGTTATCATTTAAATAATAGAATGCCATTTAATATTTTGATGTGTTCTACATTTTCAAATATATTGATTTCAATTACAAAAGCATAAGAGGACAGTATTCACTTAATTTTTATTACAAATATTGGCAATGTAAAAACTAAAAGAAATTGTATTTCAGACAAGTACTGTAGTGCAATCTCTTTACTGTGAAAATATGAAAGTAGATTGTTACATAACTGTACTCAAAAACAAAATACCGCAAAGCTTTAGAGCCTACAAGTCCATTCAATTCTATTTCTTGCTCAATCACTCAAATAACTTTGTTTATTTTTGCAGAAGATTATGAGCAAGATGAGGGCAGCATTATGTCACCTGAAAGTGAGTACAAACATTTGAATGATACTGTTGTAACCAGTGTCATAAGACAGTATTTTTAGCAGAAGGCTGATTTTCTTTCAGAAATCTTGGAGTCACACTCCAATATGGAAAGTGCACAGCACACCTCATCCCGCTCAGATTTTGGAAGGTACTTCAGATTTTAAAATTTGGGTCAAGTGCTGTAGTTACCTTTAGAAATCTAACATTGGTACCTTCTTTGCATTTTGTCAGATCTTCTTAAAATATTCTTAAAGTGAACATTATGTGCTTAGTCATCATCCAAATCTACTCTGGCCAAGTCTACACTAGGGGAGAACATCAGCCTAAGATAACTCAAGTCTATAAAGCGTTAAGCGGTTAACCAGTGGGGAGAGGGGAGGCTGCTTTGGTCCAACCTGGCTAGTGCAGCCCCCTGCAGCGTGGTGCAGCGGGCCCGACCTGACCTGGCCAGAACAGCCCCCCCATGGCAGGCTCAGCCAGGCTGGAGCAGCCCCCTGCCCATAGGATCATTGTTAACTGGTCAGACATTCTTTTTAACTGGTTAACTTTTTAACCAGGATTGTATATCCCTAACGCAACTCCAACTAGGTGAATAGTGTAGCTGGAATTGATGCATCTTGGGTTGAATTTCTACGGCATCCCCACTACGGGAGGTCGACAGAAGAAACTCTCCTGTTACTTCCCTTACTCTTTGTGACCCAGTGGAGTAACAAAGTCAACAGGAGTGTGTTATCAGCTTGTTTGTTCTAGCGAATGGCTGAACAAGAAGTAGGACTGAGAGGCTGTAAAGCTTTACAATTTTTTGTTTAAGTAATGTAACAAAAAAGTCTGCATTTGCAAGTTACACTGTCATGAAAAAGATTGCATTACAGTACTTATTTAAGGTGAATGGAGAAATACTCCATTTGTGATTACAAATATTTGTAATCACAAGTACAATAAAGTGAGCACTGGACACTTCGTATTCTCTGCTGTAATTGAAATCAGTGCATTTTAAAATGCAGGAAAAGATCCACAAATATTTAATAAATTTCAATTGGTATTCTATTGTTTAATAGTGTGATTAAAATGGTGATAATCACAATTCATGTTTGAGTTAATCACATGAGTTAATCACAATTAATCGACAGCACTAGTTGCAATGGAATGAAATTAAAAATTGGAATAAATTAAGATCATGATTTAAAAAATACGTATTGGGAGTGAGTTTACAGGTTGTGCAATATTATCCAAAGGAAGCTAGTAGAAAAATCCCAGATGGCGTTTTCATAATGTAATTTTTAGGGAGTTTGGCACCCAGCTCCCACTTAACATCCTTCAGTCCTATTAAAAAATTCCCCCTTTGGAAACATTTAGAACTAGACTGGACAAAACTCTTGAGAATGTAAGTAACAATCTTCTGTTGGCAGCGATATAGACTGGATACCCTGGCAGGCCTTTTCCATCTCAAACCTCTAGGATTCCACAAATACTTGTATACAGATACTATAAATTCTCATGTAAAGAATGAATAAATCAGATCTTTTAAAAAAAAAGTGAGAAAGTACTAGGATTGCTAGTTTTCTTTTTCCTGAAAACCACTTTGCTACAATCAAAGGGTCCGGTAAAGTCAACAAAAGATTGAAACATTCCCTGCTGTGTCCTTTGTGGTTATTTATTGCTACCAACTATATTCAGTGTGAGAACTATCTCCTTCCTTGGATTTCAAATCTTATGGGTCTGTTGGGAAAAAAAAGGGTTACGAAGACTAGAAATGCTAAAGCTTATGTAATGTTCCTTGGATTTGAGCATTTTACCAGGATCAGAGATACTTGAGCCCAAGTTTCAAGAAATTAGCAAAGCCAAACTAGTCAGGAAACCACTTTCCAATACATTTGTTTTCAGAGCATACAATAATGAGGTTCTCTCTAGAAGAAACTAAAAACTTTACTAAAGTGAAGATAGAGTACAATTCAGGCTTGTTAGAATTTGTTAATATTTTGAGAGGAAGGAAACTGTTCACAGGTGGAGATCTAAAATGGTTTCCTACTTTCACAAATATTTTACATTTTCAGAGATTGACGACAGTGGATGGTTTGTTCATACTTGGATTTCAGATTTCATTTTCAGGCACTCCGCAACAGCACCAGGGCTGGCTGTGAATTTACGATTTATTTTCATGAGAAAAAAAATCTATTTTCTTTACAAATAATATGTGATGAAAAGCCATGGGCTCTTAATCACTTCCAGCATGCATCCCTTACTCTACCTGGAAATGTGATATTTATTATATATGCCATACAGCACCCAGGGTAGCTTTTCTATGATAAAGCTTTGCCTCCCCAATCCTAGAATTTCTGTAAACTGGAGGCATGTAGCGTGATGCAGACAATTCTGGGAACCTGTCTAACTTATGGTAACCTCTATAGGCCACCACCTTGCTTCAAGGAATTTCTACAGTGCTATTGTCCCATCTTTGGCACACCTCTTCCACTTTCACCACAACCCTTAACACTATTGCTCACAGGGGGATCCTCTGGAAACAGCTACGGTCTGTGCTGAGGGAATCTTTCCCTTACCAGTTACAGGACTTCTACAGCTCCTTGATGCCATTGTGGCTTTTTTAACCTGGTATAAAGGGGCCAGAGCAGAGGCAAGTATTTTACCTTTCATTTTATGATATTTTCAACTGGAAAAACAGTTTTAGAACAGACCTTGGCTGAGCTGATTATAAAGCAAACAGAACTAAGGCACTGGACAGCTACTTGAAGACCTCATCTACATCTGAAGTGTTTCCCACTGCAGATATACTGGTATAGCTTTAACAGCAAATCCCTCTAATGGCTTAAAGCCATTTTTTTAAAGGAATTTATACCAGCAAAAGCAATTATCTGGCCACTACAAAACAGGTAGTGTGTAATAGTGCCCCCCCCCCCCCAAAGAGCAAACTCCTATTCCATACTAAAAAAAGTGTCTGTATGCACACTGGGTTAATCCAATTTGGAAGCAAAATATTCTAAATTGCACAAAGCACGCAAAAGAGCATGTCAACACTGTAGGTGGGAGCGTACTTCCCAGAGCAAGTTAGACAGACACACCATCCCTTCTAAAGCTAGCATGCGAAAAACAACAATACAGCTAGACAGAGCCTTGGTGGCGACCCACGCTAGTTGTCTAAATGCAAACCCACACAAGCTGTACTCCCACTACACCCCGCTACATTGCTATTTTTAGCATGCTAGCTCCAGCAGAACTAGCATTTTTCTGTCAACTTGTGCTTGAGGCATGCTCCCAATTGCTGCATAAACATAACCTTAGGCCACATCTACACTTACTTGCGGATCGACACTCTGGAGATCAATCTTCTGGCATTCGATTTAGTGGATCTAGAGTTAAGAAGCTGCCAAATAGAACACTGAAGGCGCTCCTGTCGGCACCAGTATTACTACTCCTTACGAGGCGTTAGGGACGTTGAGAGGGGTGTTTTTCCCATTGACCTCCCACTGTAGGAAAGGCGCAAAATTTCAATTCAAGGTATGTTGACTCAGCAATTAATAGCTGGAGTTGCGTTATTGTGATTCAAATGTATCCCATAGTGTAGAACTAGCCTAAATGTGGATTAAGAGTATCCACAAGGGGAGTTAAAGCACAACTATTGCACTTTCGATTCATACCCTACCTATTGCTTATGAACTTTCCTGTGCAGACCAGCCCTAAAAGCTTTTGCCACACAGCTATTCCAGTTAGGGGGGAAAAAGCTGGGATTCACACCCAACTGACAAACCTTTCAAATCAGAACAACCTGAAGTAATTAAAAATGCACAAGAAAAGAACTTTTGCCTTCAGGAAGAAATAAAAGAATATTTCCTTGAATGAGTTGGAGTATAGCCAGAAGCAGTGCAACTGTAACAGAACTGAGTGTAGTAGCATCCAAGTCTCATCTGACTGGCACTGACAAAGAAACCAATTAAAGAAAAAAAATAGGTGGGAAATTTTGTACTTTCTTTTCAAAAAGCCATATAGTTTCTTCTCAATACCCTGAAGTCCTAAACTAGGACAAAGGAAAAGAATCAGAAAGATTTTTATGTAGGAATCAGTTTAAAGAACAGCTTAACACAACTGGTTGTGCAATAACTATGATTTAGTTTCTTGAGAGAACATTCATCCTCACATCTCACAGTTTAAATGTCACTCCTTGGACTGCAAGCTTCTGGAATGGCTCCTTTCAGTGAGAACCACACACTCCAGAGAAAATAGTCTCAGATGAAAGATACTAATTGGAAGGAGACTTCACACCACCCTAACAAGCTACATTTCCATAGGATTCTCATTGTGTAGCAGATTCCTATGCACAAAAAAGTGCATATTTTAAAAAATCCTCCATATTGTAATACAATATTGATTGATTATCAGTTCAAAAGTATTCTGCAAATATGAACCAATTAATCCTCACAGCAAAACTCTTGGTGGTATTATTCTTCCCTTTTACAGGTGGAATAAACAGAGTGCCAAGTGCTCAGAGTGTAACACAATAGCATCATTAGTGTCACCAGGGCTCTGCTGATTTGCAGCCAAGAGACTATGTGTGTCTGATCAGAACCAGAGCACAACGGACTGAAAGCTATGATTTCTGTCTAGGGGGGTCATCTAAACACTCTGGCATACATTTAATGCATCCCATTGCTTATCAAAAATTATATTGTACATTTGTAACACGAACAGGCAGACTTGAACCTGGAACCTCTGGAGATCAGTGCACAAGCCTCTATCACATGAGCTAAGAGCCAAGTGGCTATTACCTAAATCTGTAGAGCAGATTCATTACTCTTTGGCCTCAGTGCCACTAGGTGGTACAGTACACAACACCCAGCAAGTGTGTGGGTTACACATATACACGTAAATATACCTCACACATGCATTATTGTGGATGACTGATTTTAGAGATACTAAAATCATCTACAGCACAGCATCTTCAATCACATCTTCGTGTCATGTTTATGAGAACGGTTCTCCATTAAAGATCCTAGCATGATGGCCATTTTCAAACTGACCCACTTATCTACATTGATTCAGAGAGCAGCTCAAAGAGCCGATAAAAATACATTGTTTTCACATTATGTGATTGGCTACTGAAACTGTATCAAAAAGAAAAAAACAAACTTACTGATTCTTCTTCCAATGGTATCTGCACTATTTCTGGTATTCAATAACTGTTAGTTTAAAGATTTATATGCGCAATTTTTGCCATTGTGTTCTATGTTTAACATAACAAACCTACCTATATGCCTGCTGGTCATGCATATTTCAATTATTCAGGAAGGTCCAAAATGATAACCAACATGGTGTTCCAATGAGTCATTTTTCTGGATTCATGCCTATTAAGCAGATTTGTTCCATTACTGGTTAATGTGATTAGATCCAGTCCTGTGGCCGGTCACACACATTTATATTAAGAAGGTTCAGCTTGGTTTTTTAGGTGTGGATTTTAATTACTTGAAATGTTCACTTATTAGAACAGAAGCTGATATGCAAGGTTTTAGTGTGCCATTTGTGCCTTTTACTCCAGTTCGTCAGAGATATTGAATTAAGCATGAAAATCTCAAATGCTTGATTTGCTAGCATGCTATGTATATACCCAAAACTAATTTTTTAAACCAAACAGGTCCTTTATGTCAGGGACATTCTTTCCACCAGTTAGTAAGAGGATAATGGCACCACAACCACATTTAACACCTTTACCCATATTTAATACATAGAAGCAGAAACACTTAAAATTGAGTAGGCAAAACTAAGATATACTAATACTCTATGGGTGTGTCTAGACTACTGAGTTTTTTTAAACAAGTGGCCTTTTGGGGATGCATTAACAGGAGTGCTGTGAGCAAGGTATGAGAAGTAATTCTCCTGCTCTTCTCTGCGCTGATTAGACCTCAATTGGAGTATTGTGTCCAGTTCTGGGTACCACATTTCAAGAAAGATGTGGAGAAAGTCCAGAGAAGAGCTACAAAAATGACAAAAGGCCTAGAAAACATGAGCTATGAGGAAAGGCTGAAAGAACTGGATTTGTTTAGTTTAGAAAGGAAAAAACTAAGAGGAGACAGACAGCAGTTTTCAACTACCTAAAAGAGTGTTACAAGGAGGAGGAAGAAAAAATGTTCTCCATGGCCTCTGATAGGACAAGAAGGAATGAACTTAAATTGCAGCAAGTTTAGGTTGGACATTAGGGAAAAAAAAAAAAACAAACAACCTTCAGGATGGTTCAACACTGGAATAAATTGACTAGGGAGGTTGCAGAATTCCCACCACTGGAGATACTTGAGAGCAGATTAGTCAGACATCTGTCAGGGATGATCTAAATGGTGCTTAGACCAGCTTCAAGGACAGGAGAATGGACTTGATTTCTTGAGGTCCCTTCCAATTCTAGTATTCTGTACATACAAATCTTAGATTAGACACTAGAGAGCATGTTGCACATGAGAGTCAGTGTAGTGCAGCAGTGAATAAAAAGGGCCTCCATGGGCCAGATCTGGCCCACCAAGTGGGTTGATCTGGCCCATGGAGGCCCTGTCACTCCCCTCCCCCAGGCCAATTAGGACTTGGGGGCAGGGGAGCACATGAAGATTCCTCCCACCCTGTGAGAGGCATGCAGTGCTTTGAAGTGCTGCGTGCTACTCGCAGGGTAGGAGGAGATGTCATGCACTCCCCCGCCCCCAAACCCTGGTTGGCCTGAGGGCAGGAGGAGCACACAAAGTTTCCTCCGCCCTCCTCCCTGCCCTGCAAGGAGCACACAGCACTTCAAAGTGCCATACGCTTGCAGGCAGGAGCAGAGCAAGGGAACCTTCTCACAGCTCTCCTGCCCCCAAGCAAATCAGGGCTTGAGGGAGAGGGAGCACATGATGTCTCCTCCCACCCTGCCAGAGCCATGGGCACCTAGTGGGAAGAGGGGGCAAAGGAGCTCCCCCACTCCCAGACCAATTATGGTCTGGGGGTCAGGAGGCCCAGAAGCATTCTGTCCCCGCCCCTTCCAGATTAGGCCCTGCCCCTTCCAGGGCAGCCAAGGGCCACTTCAAACATTTTTGAAGTGGTCGCCAACCAAAAATTATTGCCCACTCCTGGTGTAATGGATCGAATACCAGAATGAGAGTTAAGAAACTTGTGTCTTGCCCCTATACTTCACATTAGACATGACACTTAACCTCTGTGTGCCTCGATTTCCCCTCCTATCGTGATTTGACATGTCTATTCATACTGTATGCACTAGGGATGAATCGTCATGTAATTGCATTAAATGTCAGTTACAGGACTATTAAATAGTCTCTGGACAGGGGGAGGGGTGCGGCAGCCAGAGTGCTCTCAAAACCTTAGGAGCCCCTATCAGCCTGCGCAGCTGCCACTGTATCAGAGGCAGCAGTGCAGGGTGGCAGGTGGGAGCCAGTCCATGAGGGAAGCAGTGGCTGGTCTGACAGCAGCCCCTGTCCGCAGGGTGCTTGGACCGCCTGAGGACAGCAACTGCGTCCACGGAGCTGCAGTCGCAGAGCTGCCTCTGTCTGCAGGGAACCCGGGCTTTTAAACCATCTCATCCCAGCACTGGATTCTGCTTCCCCTCCACTCCCTGACTGCCTCTGTAGGAGGCAGCAAGGGGACGGCTGGTGGGACTGCGGAGCCCAGTCTTACCAGTTAATCATGTAGTGAGCTACACATTGACATCACCAGTACACACTTTGCAGCAAGGACTATTTATTATGTGTTTGTTCAGCACAAGGCACATTATGGCCTCTTGGATGGGTCCCCTGAGCATGACTAACACAAAAGTTTCGCCTGAATCTTGACCAAGAGGAGTTTATTCTTAGAGGAACATAGCACATACTTTAAAAAAAAAAAAAAAAAAGCGATGAGCACTGTCTTCTGCAACTATAACATGTTTCTGGAGTTTAAAAACCACCACCACACCGGCAAGGAAAGACTATATAGCATATTATCCATATTGAGCTGGAATTTCCTACTGATTTCAAACTAGAATTGTGCTCAAAAATCCATGACTTTGTACATCCCTAAATCAGGATACTGGGACTGACATCCAGGAGGAAACAAACAAATTAGTGAACTGTAGTCATTTCAGACCCTAGTTTCAAACACCATCATTATTCAAAAGGTTTCACATATCGGGGGCGGGGGGGGGGGGTGGAGGGGGAAGGGAGAGAGGGAGAGAATCTGAAAATGGCTTGTTAGACAGTCCTAGCTTGTTGTACCAAACTTGTTAATTTTCTGCAGAAATAAAATACTTTTCTAGGGTAGTTTACAGAGAGCACCCCACTTATGTCTTCTTCGGTTTTACCAGGATTTCTCCCTCTTCCAGCATTCTTAAATTTCTTCACTAAACTTTATGCTGAAAGTGAAGGCTATTATTTTCCATCTAAGCTAACCAAAGAAAAAGGAGGATCAAAGTGCATTCACGCACACGTATAAACACATCAAATATAAATACAGTATCTTCATCTATGCACACAGAGCATACTTCATCTACAAAGATTTATTAATGATCCCTAGCCAAATTGCATCACATACAGAGTTAATTTAAAAAAAATTGGCAAACAAAACTGCCAGTAAATTCTTCTAAAATATTTGGGTAACAGTTTACATACCCAGCTCATAAATTCCAGCAAAATAGCCAAGGAAGTATGTGTATGATTTCTAGATGAACTGCAAGTAAATTAATTCTGATTACTGCAATTGCAAAGACCAAAATTTTAAGCTTACAATCCAATGGTGCCTTGGGGTAAGTGTTCCAAATGTCAAACAGGAGATTTGCCCAAAATGAAACCCCCATAAGCAGGAAGTGAACCTTCAGGCTCTTGAATTATTTTTGCACTAACACACACTTTGCTCCCAGCAAGCCATACATCATTACAGGCCTATTTCCCTTCTCCCAGCCCATTCTCAATAATTTAGGACTGTTGCCTTCCCTCACCCCAAAATCCTCTTCAAGCAGAATGCTTTTGCGACCAATCAGTAAATAAAATGTACCAGAGGATTTGAGGAGCATTCATGTATTTCATTTCAAATTCTCCTTATGGGAGAGAATCTTTGAGATGCATATCCTGTTTTTAATCAGGTGTGGTTGGTTTTTTTTGGGGTGGGGGGGAAGGCGCAGGGGAGGCAGGAGAGAACAGCAATAGATCTTACTGAACAAGCATGTTCAGCATCATGTAGAACAATATGATAAACAATGCTGTAATCTGCACTAAGAGCCAATCACCATTTAAGCTTTTTATTACTAATGAGGTTTCTTAAGATAAAAGGATCAAAAGTTTAAGTTAATGTTGCCTGCTTTAGTGGAATAAGTAATTTATCCCAGCTGGTTAGCAACCCACAAATCTCAATTCCCATAGTCAGATTTGACTTTAATCTTTTAACCTGAAAAAAATCCTCACCTTGCTTAAATGGTATATTTCCAGATTACTATCAAACAAAAAATCAAAACATCGCAATATAAACAGGTCAAAGAATTAAATATAAAACAATACCTGAAAAAGGACTAATTTTGCAGTGTACTATATGTAGCCCTTCCATAAAGTTTCAGTGAAACACCATTCTTCAGATCACTTGGTATTATCTAAGTAGAGCTAGTCAAAAGAGTCACACACAAAAAACCTTCGGGGGGAGGGGTGACTAGGAAGGCACTAAATAGTTTTTCCTTTATTCAAGATCATTAAAAAACGCGTTGATCAAGAACGTTTGTTTATTCAGTTTTCAGATCTCTTCCTCAGACTTATTTTAAAAAAACCCAACTAAAACAAAAAAACCACACCACAACCCTGAAAGATCCAGAAGAGAAAGGGAGAGAATTGCTTTCCATCATCTGTTTAAAAATAAATAAAAATTAAAAATAATAAAGTTGAACATTGGGAATACACATTTTCCCCATGAAAGTTATCAAACTTGAAAAAAGGCTTTATTTTAATAAAACCAAAAATGTTTTCATCTGGAAAATTTCAGCCAACTCTATTACTTAGATTCTTGCATGGCCTGTCACTCTTAATATCTGTATAACTATTAGGACTCACTGCCTTTGGTTCCACAAATCTGTCAGTGGTAAACTAGTATTAAGTCACACTATTTACATGAAAACTTGCAACAGAAGCAGACTTGAGAGACAGCCAATAAACAGTGGCAATTAACATCTCTGTTATAGACACTGGACTTGAATGGATAGAGCAATATGGATGTCTAAATACATAATGAGCATCACATACTGACTGATGGGAAGCAGCTATACATAAGTGAGTTAAGATACTGGCATTGATGACACTCAAATTGTCTTCAGGTCATGGAGGACACTTTGCTCTGTATATATGAAAGTGAAGAGAATATACTTAAGTCAGGGATAAGCCAATTGTGACAACAGCTTCACTTCCAGCCTAAAACATCCAGCAAGTTCACTGTTGTCCTAAATTGTGACTAATGGTTTATACAGGGCTCATCACAATGGCGTCCTGAGGTACTTAAAGTTCTATCACAATATACATGTTAAATAATAAATAGTGACAAAACATGCTCAACGCAAGAGCTGATAAGTTGCAGATATCAGCAGAAGCCTCCCCCCATCCCAAATTCTAGTGCAGACAAAATAATCTAATACAACTGTATCAAGTGGGCTCCTAACAATGTCAGTGATAACACTTCCACTTACTTTAATGACAGCAGGACAAGGCTCAAAACAAACCAATCTTTATTCTTGGTTCTTCATAGACTTGCCTCCCTGCATTGTTTATAGCTTCTGTTATCACCGTGCAATAACCAAGGAAACATGTGTATGAGTGCGTCTGTCTTAATGGTGACAAGTGAAGTACAGAAAAATATTTTTAAAAACCCTTCAATGTCAGTGATCCTGGAGACACCTGGTCAGGCTCGTTTTAGTACAACAGAAAACAAACTTACGATGTTGGTTTATATTCTTTTCTCTTAGAGAGCTTTAGTATTAAGATAGCACACTTACTGCCTTCAAAAACATTAAATGGAGCACTACAGCCATGTGCACAGCAGGATGCAAAACTACTACCTCAAGGCTCTCTTTCAAGTTGCCTTTATTGATGGTTTCATTGTTCTTTTAAGATGTGGACAGTTCCTTCCCCATGAGAGTTAAATGGCTATTCATAGTAGTTTCAGACTGCTCTGCAGACTTTGGTATTAAGATTTCAGTGGAAAAAAATATATTGAAGTAATACTTCAAACCTGCAGGACAGATGCTGTTATACTGAGTGATAAAGCTGGAGGGGTTTGTTGCTTGTCATTAGCAAAGCACAGAAAGAGACCGACCGCGTAGGCTGGGGAGTTAAGGTGGCACATCAGTCCCATGGTTGCAGGCTGCACCTTGGTGATCCTGTCACAACTACTGTAGAGGTCCTGAACTTTAATCTCCTCCCTAGCTAGCAAACTAAATTTGGCCTCCAGGACCTCTCTTCTACCTAACCCTATGTCTTACAGTTGAGTTGTACTCCAGCAATAGCAATGTGAGCATACTTTTTTTTTTAAATATACTTTTTTCCTTTGCCATATTTTGAATTACTCTATCTTGGGAAGAAGTGACTTTGAAAAAAGATTTGAGTGGCATGGTGGATAAATCATCTAAACATGAGCTGCCAGAACAGCACCCTGACCAAAATGGCTCATGCAATCCTTAAGCATATAAAACAAGGAATATTTCAAGTAGGAGGAAAGAAGTTATATTAACTCTGTATTTGGCACTGGTGGGACCACTGCTGAAATACTCCTTTTAGTTCTGATGTTAACAATACAAGACAGCTATTGATAAACTGGAGACAGTTCAGAGAAGAACCTTGAGAATGATTACAAGGTTGGAAAATATGACTTAAATTTGACTCCAGGAGTTCAATCAGTGTAACAAGTGACAGTTAGGGCATGACATCACACCATCTATAAATACTTGCACATGAACAAATATTTGATAATGGGCTCTTCATTCTAGCAGCAAAGATTTAACAAGATGTAGTTGCTGGAAGCTGAATCTAGACAAAATCAGAGCGAAAAAAAGGCATACATTTGTAACTATTTACCGAGGGACATGGTGGATTCTCCATCACTGGCAATTTTTCAGGCAAGACTGGATTATATTCTAAAAGATATGCTGCTGTTCAAGCAGGAATACTTTTGAGGAATTCTGGTGCCTTATGTTATACAGGAGATCAGACAAGATGACCGCAGTGGTCCTTCTTCCAGGCTTAGGATTTTGTAGCCCTGAGAGCAAAAGGTGCCATAGTTTTCTATTTTGAAACCAGTCATATATTCACATGATCTGCAAATAATTATATTCATTTCTTACATCTTTTACAGATAGGAAAGCAGTGAATGAGCAGTTAAAAATCATGGGGGGAGGGGGAGAAACCCAACTCATTCATTTCTTTGCACTTCTCAAAGAAAGTTTGTCTGACCAGTACTAAAGATCCTTTTTCCGGTCGCTGTATCATCATACTTGATCCCTGAGCAAGATAATACCAGGGAATTGCTAGGGAAGCCTAGAAACCTACAACTTACAGAGCTGCTACTAAATCTGCAGCAAATGGGGGGAAATTATGAATTAAAAGTGTTCTTAAATATTTCAAAATGTGTTTACTTTAAATTAAAGTTTGTAAACACAATTATGGTACCATCATACACTTAAAGGCTGTGAAAAGTAAGTTAAGAGTAAAAAGCTGCATGCATCCAAAAAAGCAGCGTAGGTGTACTTGCTTTCACAGTGCACAAGTAATTACTGTCATTTCTTAAAAATCTTTTACATTTAACTTTTTTAACTCTGATCAGAGTTAAGCAGTGGGCTGTGTATAATTCACAACTAAGAAGGCTTCACCTTTCCCTTAGGAGTTCAACTCTGTTAATGAAAAATAAACTTCCTTTCAAACTTTATGTAAGATATGTGGAGCTGAAATTTAAAAAAAAATTATATAGATAGATAGATAGCATTTAATGTGAGAATAAAAAGAGTGTAAAGCTAAGTGTATAACAAATTGCTATATTCTTTATAGAAAAAAATCATCCCTGCTAGGAAATGCTCTCCATATTAGCAGAAGTTACATAGAACTACCACTGGAAAAGTCTTAGCTAAAAACAATATGTGCATTAGTCTTAGCAAAGGCATGCAATTGGCTTCACCTGGATTTCGGCAATTACCTTCCCCAGGGGCCTCCCAAAACCTACCTATTCCAGACTCTAGAATGCTACTGTCCACTTTCTCATATGTACATAAAAATTGCCTCCATCCACGGATAACTGAGATGCTCCTCATTGATTTCAGGTTCTAGCAGATACCTTGGTGGTGGCCTTTGCCTAAACTGGCAAACCCACCATTACTAGTACTGATGGAATTACATGAGGGTGAGTGATGCTGGGAAATTTTCAGTAAGAACACAGTGTAAACCTGGCATGAAAAGGACAGTATGTGTCAGTGTGTCATTTTTAAATGCATTGTAGCTTTGTTCCTGCCTATCTAATGGGCCTCATCTCTTCACCCTCTATACTTACAAACTACCGTCTGTTAAGGCTACAAGAGCCTTCAATTCTGCACCTCCTACCATTCAGAAAAGCCTCACCACACACCAAACTGGCCCTCATTTTGAGGGACATCATTCATTTCACTCCATTACAGGTTGAACCTTGAACCTCTCTACTCCAGAACTATGGTCTAGAAACATCCATCATCTGGAATGATTTTAGTTAGCCAGACATCCACATTCCATGGGTGTGGCCAAATTTCTCGCAGTCCCATAACGTTTGTTTACCGCCACCAGTCCTGGCTCTCAGTGTTCTGTGCTGTGATTCAGCTCTAATTTACTCCTAAATTAAAGTAGAAGTGTTGCAAAGCCGCTAGACAATATTGACATCTCATGGTCCAGAAAATTCTCTGGTTCAAAATTAGTCATGTCCTGAGGGTGCCAGACTAGAGAGGTTCAATATGTACCTGTGATCAATATAAATGTGGTTCTCCCTTCATATGTACTGTTGCATATTATGTCAAATGCAGAATCATGAAACTGATTTTAAAGTAGGGATGTGAATGTTTAGCCATTTACATGATTAAGCGATGAGCCTGGGCTCATCAGTTAATCCTAACAGTTACATACAGCTCTCCCCTGCTGCTTCTACCAGAGGCAGCAAAGGGGGGGGGAGGGGGAGAGACAAGGCGCATGCCAGCTCCCACGGAGATGTCTCCCCTTCTCCCCTCCCCCCCCCCCCGCTGCTCCCACAAAGCAAGCAGAGCAGGGTGGAGGAGGAAGGCAGGCGAGAACCAGTGATCACAGGGAGCTGGCTTAAAAGCTGGTTCCCCCTGAGCACCAGCTCCTGCAGAGTATGCCTGGCCCCCCTCCATGCTGCTGCTTCTGATACCCATGAGCACCAGCTCCCAACATGTATGCATGTGGGCACTGAAATTTACAGCTGTTACACATTTACAAAATTAAACACATTTTAACACCCCTAACTTAAAGATACATTTATTTACATTAAACTATTGAATCCTCTTGCATGAATACATTTTATCCATCCTTCTCCCCCGGCATTTGGCTCTATCACACATTACAACCCTCATTTGAACTGTGACTGTTGAGAGGTATATTCTTGTATCTCTATTTCATCCACTTATTTCTTTTCAAATCTTTTATGAAACTGTAAGCACTCCCAGCACACAGTGTAGTCTGAAATCAAACCTGTCAGATCCATGGTACAGACATCTATCGCATGAGCTAAAGAGGAGTAACTATGAAACGGTAGCTGTAGTAGGCCGTCATCCTTTCTGCAGACCAGCCATTAGAGAGGGACGCAACATGCAAACGTGATACAAAAACCACCACCAACATAAGAACAGCCATACCGGGTCAGACCAAAGGTCCATCTAGCCCTGTATCCTGTCTGCCGACAGGGGCCAGCACCAGGTGCCCCAGAGGGGGTGGACCGAAGACAATGATCAAGCGATTTGTCTCCTGCCATCCCTCTCCAGCCTCTGACAAACAGAGGCCAATGACACCATTTTATCCCCTGGCTAATAGCCTTTTATGGACCTAACCTCCATGAAATTATCTAGCTTCTCTTTAAAAACTCTGTTATAGTCCTAGCCTTCACAGCCTCTTCTGGCAAGGAGTCCCACAGGTTGACTACACGCTGTGTGAAGAAGAACTTTCTTTTATTAGTTTTAAACCTGCTACCCATTAATTTCATTTGGTGTCCTCTAGTTCTTCTATTTAGGGAACTAATAAATAACTTTTCTTTATCGGCCCTCTCCACACCACTCATGATTTTATATACCTCTATCATATCCCCCCTCAGTCTCCTCTTTTCTAAACTGAAAAGTCCCAGTCACTTTAACCTCTCCTCATATAGGACCCGTTCCAAATCCCTAATCATTTTAGTTGCCCTTTTCTGAACCCCTTTCCAAGGCCAAAATATCTTTGAGGTAAATATTTTTTAACCAATGCTACTTACATTTCTCATCCCTACTTGTATTTTATTTTAACTTTACAACAATGTTATTTAATTCTGAAAAGTATTCTTAAAATATAGTTTGTACCAATCAGAGAATAATTTTATTATACAGTAATGGCTCCATCAACCATTTGTGTTTCATGCCTTTAAAGTACAAAGGAATGAACCAGACTTTTTTTTGTAGAACAATGCAAAGATGTTGTCAGCACGACAAATGGTTACATACTGTAGCTCTCATAAAACTTCCATTTTATCCCTCGTCTGACTAAGGGAGAGGAGTAGCAGATCTGGTTTTGTATGTTTCTGAATATAATGAGACTACAAAACATTGGGAAGCAGGTACATAGTTCATCAAGACTACCAAAACAGTGGAATTAAACAATGCCCAACAGTCAACAATAATTGCTAGCAAATTTCAAACAGACTATGCCTGCAGCCTCAAAAAAAGCCTTCAGAATCACACAGCTGGTACATGACCTTCAAAAATTGCTCCAGATCTCCACTGAAGCACACAGCTGCAAAGTATTTGAGAGAGAGAGAGAGAGAGAGAGAGAGGAGAAAAATGGGACATGTTTAGATAATATAAATACAGAGCTAAAAATCAGTAGAGAAATATAGAAACAAAAGGCATGAGGATAGAGGGAACATGGACTTAAGGAGCTCAAACTGTAAGGCCTAACTGTATTGAATATCATAGCCTCCCCAAACATTATATGGGAGGCTCTGTAAGTTCCAGTCACAGTTGTCAGAGGGTCAAGGCAGGACTGAGCGACACAACTTCATTTACAAGTTTGGGAGCCATCACAGAGGTATGAATAAAGACAAGGGCTAGCACACTACCTTCCACATCCTAATGACTAAACCAACCAAACAATGGGTACCTAAGAACAACTGCACCTACTCTAATCAGCTTCTTGTAACGAACACACTAATTCACTATTCTCCTTCCACCCCTTCTTTCCTCCCTCCAACTTTTTTTTTTTTTTTTTAACCTGGACTTTTAAATACTCCATTCATCTGAAGTGGGTTGTACCCACAAAAGCTCATGATACCATCTACATGTTGTGTTGTCTTTAAGATGCTGTTAGACTTCTCATTGTTTATGTTTTTCCAGTTACAGACTAACTCAACTACTTCTCTGAATCTACTGCATCAACAGCAACTCCAGAAAGCCTACCAAAAAAAACCCACCAGATGCAAGAATACACTGAAGTCACTGAGCAGAGGTTCCTACCATTTCTTCATAAATGTGCAGAGTGTTTTCACCCTACCTAACCCCAGCCTTAAGTACTACCTTATGGAAGTGGGCAGGCCTCACCCCTTTGGTGGCATGTAGCAGCACTAGCCCTTCTGTAGACCCCCACAATGCTCATGTACTGAGGGAGAATTAGGGTTGTCCCTTGTTCAAGTGTTTGATACTAGAAAAGGTAGAAGGTTTCCTTGTCCTTACTACTTTGGCACACACATCCTTAGTCTGTCTCCTGAGCAAGTGTTGTATGTAGTGACAGTATAGCCATGTTAGTCCTTGCATACTATAGACAAAGTGGGGGAGGTCACATGTTTTACTGGTTCAACTTCTGTTGGTGAGACACAAAAGCTTTCCAGCTTACTCACTACTCCTCCTCTTAGGTCTGAGAAACTTACTCAATGTCACAGCTAAATACAGGATGAAACAGATTGCTTATTGTAAGTAGTTAACCCACATTTCAAGGGACCATTCCCGGTGAAGTGGACCATCCCCACTAACAGAATGTCCAATAAAATGTATTGCCTCACCCATCTTCCCTCTCCATGATCAAGTGTCCTTTATAATTCTACATATTCTGAAGTGCCAGGGAATTATGCTTGCCACTGTAGTTGAGAGTACATAACTACAAAGAACTCTGCTAAATATTAAAATTACCTGGGCTCTTAGGGTATGTGGGTTCCTGACAGTAAGATCTTACAAGATTAGCACCTTGACTGGGGTTCTTACAGACAAGGTTATTAATAACTGGGTCCCAACAACATCATGAATAATATCTTGTTGGAAGAAATTTCTGCTAGATTGTTAAATGCTTACTGTTCTGTTTCTTGATTCAAATATACAATCAGACAGATTATGTGGTTTTATGAGAGACTAGCACAGAGACATTCTGATGGACTCTTCTTACTACAAGGTATATAATTTGTGTGACAACACCTGGAGGCTCTAAAACGAGAGGCACTCAACTGTGCTAGGCATGTACAGAGGGGGCCTCTGTCTTGAGGAGCTTACCATCTTAATAGCAGGGACACATAAAAGGTTGGAGAAAGGAAGTTGTATTCTCATTTTAACAAGGAGCTCAAAGAGATTAGTGACTCACCCAAGGCCACACAAGAAGAGCCAGAAATTCATCTGTTGAATCCTAAACCAATGCTTAACCACATGACCATCATGCCTCTAAATATGAAGCTAATACCATACTGACATTACTTCACAATTTAGAAGGCTTTCAACTTGTGATTGCAATTTCCAGACCCATTCTTATGTCAGGAATAATTTCCTGTTTTGTGCTCAATCTCACTCCTACACAGACAACTGACTGAGTAGGTTGCAGAGTGCTCTTTTCCCCATTCCTCTCTCCCCCACAGATCCCCAGGAACTAGCATACTCTGAAAACAATGATCAAAACTAGCATTATTCATTTGGTTCTACTCACATAATCATCTAAATATGGACAGTTAAAGGCCTCCTTGAGCACTGCTGGTAGCACACAATCTTAACTTTGATTATCTTCAGACAACTGCTGTATCAAAATACAGTGCCTGTTCATTTAAAATAAGAACATATCCACAATTCTGTTCTTTACTATGGTTTCGACCAATTTGCCCAATACTGAAGTTAGACTTACTAGTCTGTAATTGCCAATTCCTCCTCTAAACAAAAAAGAATGAATCTTATTTTGGAATCTCCCTCACATCCTAAGCCGTGAAGACCGATGCAAAGAATCCATTTAGTTTTTCCACAATGGCCTTATCCTTGAATGCCCTCTTAGCATCTCGATCATCCAGTGGTTCTACTGGCTGTTTAGCAGGTTTCCTGCTTCTGATGTAATTGAAAAAAAATGCTATTACTTTGAGTTTTTGGCTACCTGTAGTTCAAATTCCTTTTTGGTTTTCCTAATATTTTCATGTCTCATTTGACAGAGTTTATCCTCCTTTCTATCTTTCTCACTAGGATTTAACTTGCACTTTTTAAATGCCTTTTTATCTCTCATTGCTTTTCTTACTTGGTTATAAAGCCATAGCCACACTTTTTTGGTAATTTGAGGTATATATTTAAGTTAAGCCTCTATTGCAGATTCTTTGAAAAAAAAATTCTATGCAGCTTGCAGGGATTTTACTTTTGGCACTGTACATTTTAATTTCTGCTTAACCTCATTTCTGCATAGTTCTCCTTTCTGAAATTAAATTTCAGTCAGTCACCATCACTGTCCCAGTCACGTGATCAGTAATAGAGCCCTACTGCTATATTCATATTATTAGATCATGGAATTACTATCCATAAAGATTACCATAATTTAGCGAATATAACCCATGGATTATGTTCGTTTTTACAAACCCTGCACCCCCCTCCCCGCCAGGTATACTCGGGTGCGGGGTATACAGAATATATTTACCACTCACCAGGTGGTGAGCTCTCTGTCACCTCTTCCCATGGCTACGCAGCCTCCAGGCAGGGGAGCACTCACCCCCCCGGTTCCTGCGCAGCTGCAGGAAGGGGTGGGGGAGCGCTCATCCCCCGCCCCTTCCTACAGCTGCACAGGAATTGGGTGGTGAGCGCTCCCTCTCCAGGAGGCTGGTGGGTCCTGCTCCCCCGCCCCTTCCTGCAGCTGCAGAGGAACCTGTGGGATGAGCGCTCCCCCGCCCAGAGGCTGCGCTGGAACCTGGGGGCGGTGAGTGGCTAATCCCTGCCCTTCTCCCCCTCTTCCCCCCACACCGTAATTATACCCCAAGCAAATATACCCCCAGCACAGAAAAATATTGTATACCCCGCATATTATATTCATGTGCGGGGTATACAAGATTTTTTTTTTACTCAAATAGAAAAAACTACGGGGTATATTCGCTAAGTTACAGTACATGGAATATATTGGTTCATTTACAATTTTTACTTCATTTGATTCTACATCATCTTTCACATATATTGCCATTCCCCCACCAGCATGACCTGTTCTGTCCTTCTGATACATTTTTTACCCTGGTATGACTGTGTTCCAATGATTATTCTTATTCTACCAAGTTTCTGGGATGCCTATTATATCAATATCCTTCTTCAGTATATGACACTCTAGTTCACCCATCTTATTATTTAGACTTCTAAGGTTTGTATACAAGAACTCTAAAACTTTCTCCTTATTTAGCTGTCTGCCATTACATGATATGATTGAATAGGATTCTTTCACTTGACTGTTTCTCATCTGATCTTACCTATATTGTATCATCTTCCATCCTCTCCTCTTTACTAGGACAGAGAATCTCTTAACAGACCTTTCTCTAAGGGATGTCTTTTTCCGATCCATGTGCTCCTCTGCACCTGTCGCCTTTCCTCCAAGCCCATAGTTTTAAAAACTGTTCTACTACCTTTATAATGTTAAATGCCAGCAATCAGGTTCCATTGTGTTTAGGTGGAGCCCATCCTTCCTATATAGGCTCCTCCTTTTCCAAAAGTTTTCCCCATTCCTAACAAATCTAAACCCATCCTCCCTAAACCATTGTTCCATCCACGCATTGAGAGCCTGTGGTTCTGCCTATCTACCTGGCCCTGCACAATGAAGATGACACATTTCAGAGTATGCTACCATTGAGGTCATGGATTTCAGTCTCTTTCGTAGTCTAAATTTGGCCCCCAGGACCTCTCTCCTCTCTTTCCCTATGTTATTGGTACCTACATGTACCACGATGACCGGCACCTCCCCAGTACCGCATAAGTCTATCGAGACACCGAGAGATTCACAGTCTTTGCACTAGGCAGGCAAGTTACCATACTGTATTCCCATTCATTGCAAATCTAGCTATCTACATTTCTAATGACTGAATCCCCTATTACTAACACCGGTCTCTTCCTAAAAACTGGAGTTCCTTCCCCTGGGAACTATCAACAATAAAATTATCTTTATGGACCAAAGTAGTAGTCTCATACAAAAACAAACAAAACCAAAAACAAGACATGAAGTTAGTTTGAAAGGATTTATAATGCCAATCAACATGGCATTAATTGCCTTCTTGTCATTTAATTATTTATTAACTGAATCGCTTATGACTCAGACTCAAGTGTCAGATTAACATGCCTCTAATTCAGTGGTTCTTAACCTGGGATAATTACTCTTCAAGGAGTAATTTGCCTTATTTCAGGGAGCAATAAGCTGTTCAGCTACACACAGTTCTGATTGAGTAATATCAGTAAAAAAATATTCATTAATTATATTATTAAATTGGACAGAAGGTAACGGCAACATCAATAAATTGTTTAATATACTTTATTCAACAATATTTTATTATTTTTCCTTCTGAAGTGATGTAGTGTTAGTCATGCAGTAACAGTGCACATTGCAGCACAACTTGATCTGACTTGCAGAGACATGTTCCATCCTGTTACCAGTCAGCTCCTATAAAACCATTGACAAACCCAATGAAATAATATTTTCAGTTCAGTCTTGGTAGTGAAGTCTCTCTGCAATAGCATCTGTCATTCTAGAATCCCAGGCCTACTCCCCTTGGACAGTCCACCCCCCCCCACCCCTCCCCCCTCGGTGGAGCAGCCTTTGGGGTCAGGGCTCCAGGATTTTGGTTGATGGTGGCAGCGCCACCACATCTTACCTACTCACGGTTCTCTCCCTCTACGGAACACACCCTTCCTCCCATCCTGGCACATGCTGTTCTTCTCCTGCCAGCGGATTGGGCTCCTGCCTGCAGGGCAGGGGTGTGCACACCACTGGAGACAACAGGGGAGCCACCCCTGGATTGTCTGCTGTAAGTTTCAAGAATTTTTATAATAGGGATTTACTAGCATTATTGACAATTCAGTTGAAAAGCCTCAATGTGTTCTTTGCAATAAAAGTACTTACTGTGGGAGAGCATGAAGGTTAGCAAACTGAAGGACCTCTTTGAACGAATCCATAAAGAGCTTGTAGGAAAAGATATTGAATATTTAAAAAAAAAACCATGTTGAAATCCTCTCATTTGGATTCAGCTGGTTAGTTTGCAAAGACAAATGAAGCTGTTCTTGAAGCATCCTACTGTTTTGCTCTCTCAATTCCTGAATGTGAAAAGCCTCATACAATTAGAGAGAAGTTCATCAAACCACATCCGGCTGAAACAGCGAGGTTTGTTCTTGGGGAGCAACTTGCAAAAAAGATGGCTTAGATATCACTTTCAAACTGCACCATGAAATGGCGCATTTCTGAGATGAGTGAAGACATGTTGGATCAAGTAGTTGCCAAGATGAAAGCTAGTCCCTACTCTGTGCTTCGGTAGGACAAAATCGACAGATGTTGCCTTCTATGAACAATTACTTGTGTATGCTCACTACATAAAAGGTGACACTGTGAAGGAGGAATTCCTGTTCTGTGAATCACTGACCATTACTGAATGCGGAGAAGATGTGTTCAGAACATTACAGAATTTCTTCATGGGTAAGGGGTTATGGTATGTATACTGATGGAGCACCGTCCATGATGGGAATTCATTAAGATTCACATAAAGCAGGTCACTCCCTCATGCCACATTCACCCACTTCATAGATATGCTTTGGCTGTGAAGACACTTCCACCAAATCTTAGCAAAGTGTTCTGTGCCGTTGTTAAAATTGTTAATCATATTCGAGGTAATGCCACAAATTCCTGAGTGTTTAAAGTATTATGCAAAGAGGCTAGAGCTGAATTTAGTGCATTTTTGTTTCATTCAGAAGTTCCCTGGTTATTGCGTGGAAAAGACAGACTGAGTGTTGCAACTAAGAGAAGAAATATCAATGTTCTTTGCAAGAGAGATCTGCTAAAGAGCAAGAATTGTTTGGGAAAATAACGGATCATACATTCATTCGAAAATTGGCAAATCTTGCACAATTTTACTGAAATCAATCAGCTAAATCTTTCACTATAAGGAAATAGTGTGAATATTCTCACAGCTCAAGACAAGGTTGCTCACTCCCTCAGTAAGTTCCACTTTACTGAGGTAGGGTTGAAACTGGTGATATATCCATGCAATTAGAATTGACAATTCTGCTTGAGGCAACTAAACAGAAATGTTTATTTGCAGATGATATCATAAAACACTTACTATCAGTAACAGAGTCCATCTGCAGATACTTTTCAGATATAGAATAGGTCAAATGAATGCATAGATTGTGAGACCATGTACAGTGGAAGAAAAAGTAATTCAAGACAAGGGTATCAAGGTGAAAGCAGAATTCCTTGGTCTATGAGAAGATAATACACTGAAAGCACATTTTCAGGATTCTGATCTGGCAACTGTTTGGTGAAAAGCTGGTTTAGAATACTCAGTTCTCTCCAACAGAGCTCTCAAACTTCTAATCCCATTTTCTACTACGTATTGCTGGGAGGTCGGTTTTTCTACAATGGTCAACATTAAAATGAAGGTAAGGAATAGACTGGATCTTAGTCATGACTTGAGGTGCATTAGCTGTGACAAAACCTCATCTCGCTAAGCTAGTCAAACAGAAACAATATCAACCTTCACATTTTGAAATTTGTCCAAGAAATGCTATTTGTGATGTGTTTTCATTTTCTGAACAAACCTACTATATAAGTAGTTCAACATTTGTGTTCAATTTTGTTCCACAATGTATGAGAAAAAATGAAATACAATAAAAATATTTATCTATTTCCCTTTTTAAAAAAAGGAGAAGTATTTTGGTTTATTGGTTAAGCTTAAGGAGGGTAACAGAGAAAAAGATGTTAAGAACTACTGCTCTAATTACTGGTATTTTAAATTGACATTGACAAATACTGCTCTCTCTCAACCACCAAATGATTAATTGAAAATGGCATTTGAAATAATCTGTTACTCTTTAAAGTACCACAGGATTCCCTCATTGGTTTTGTGGCTACAGACTAACATGGCCACTCCTCTATTATTTGCATTAAGTATTTTCCCCTCAAAAAATAGCCCTCACACCATGGTTGAGGCTAATGAGTTAAACTGTTACCTAGGTTTTAAAATTATTCCTGAAGCTGAAAGTTATGTTCATAATTTCTCAATATATTGTAAGGGAGGTAGATGTATTTCTTATAAACTAGGCAAAAGTGTGAAAAAAATCTACCTGCCAATTGCAAGTGTGAAGCTTCCATTGGGGAGGGAGAAAACATCCATCATCCATTTCTGCACTAGTTGGGTTTCCTTCCTTCAACAAATGGTTCCAGTGCCACCTGAGTAGTTTATAGCTTCCACAAAAGGAAATGCAGAAAGAAATTGAGATGACTCTTATTTATTTCCCAGGTACAGCTATTAAAAAAAAAAACACACACACACACACACACACTTTATATAGCATTAAATAAATGCTATGTAATTTATAACACCGCCTGTTGAACCTATATAGAGCCCTACTGGGACATATTCATACGTCTATTACAGAAAAGATACACATATGAGCAAAAAAGGTTCAGTGCGAGAGTGGTCAGTCACTAATTAAAGAAATATCATTATCAAGATAAAGATTAGTAATCTCCATGCTAAGGTTTTTTTTTGTTTGGTTGGTTGGTTATGCTCATCTGACTTTGAACAGCGGGCTGAAATGATCCACAAGGACTACTAGTCTTGTCATTACAATCATGGCTCTAAATTACATGAGATTCTCTTCCCCACCCAAAAAACAACCACCACCCAGGCCTGTACTTTTCTGTAGCAGAACTGAAATGTTACCACTGTTATCAATGCCTTCGCTCCCTCGATTTGGGCAGAAAGTTTTCCCACAAAGGAAAGTAAATCTTATTAACACACAAACACAAAATTGCTTCACTTTAATTGCAGGGGAGCAAAACAAAACAAAAAAAAAAACACACCAACCTATTTCTGCAGGTTGTCTCTCCCATCAGACCATTTCTTTAAAACTTAAAACCCAATCTTCATGCTATTCCTTTAATTATTTTACCATCTATAGAAGACTTGAAGATTAACCAATCATCAACTGTTACAGGGTATGTAGTCTTGTTTAATTGAAGCCTGAATATGGGTAGATACAGTTTTCGCTCAAGGGAAAAGCACCCAGGCCACACTGAAGTCTAAACCATACAGGTTCTATGCCAAGTTTATCCTGGGCACTGAAATTTTAGATTTGCTTCATGGAACCATCCTAGCCAGAGTGCTACTAGCAAACTCTTTTCAAAAATTTATAGCGTGATTTTAGTACAGAACTGTTGTGTGATTCTCAGGCTAAAAATTAAAAATTCTGCCCACACTCATTAGGGAAAATGCACTGCCACTCCCTAACAGCCATGCACACCAAGGGTGTGTCTAGACTACAGGGTTTTTTTGTTTTTTTTTTAAGTGGCCTTTTTTCAGAGAAAAAAAAAACAACTTTCCCTGCACCTAGACTGCTGCTGTGTTCTTTTAAAAGTAAATCGAAAGAACGCGGCAGTTTTTTCGACCACGGAAGACCTTGTTTTGTGAGGAATAATGCCTTTTTTCCCCTGAAAGTGCTCTTTCGAAAAAAGGCGCTATGCAATGCAAGCTATGCTTTTTCAAAAGAGAGCATCCAGACTGCCTGGGTGCTCTCTTTCAAAAAAAGCAGCTTGCTTTTTCGAAAGTACTGGTTGTAGTCTAGACACTTTTTTGAAAGAGGCTTTTTCGAAAGCCTCTTTCAAAAGAGTCTTGCAGTCTAGACATAGCCTTAGTCACAGCTAGCTACGTACACAAAGTCATAGCTAACTTGACTCTGCTTTCAGCAATCTTCTCTACATTCAAGTGTTCCTTAAAATTTTTCACCATTGCACTGCCTCCAGAGCAGCTCTATTGGCACTATCAATAGTAGCAGCTTTGGTACAGATGGCATCTGGCATTTTTACCTCCCGTGTTTCTGCTCTCAGCAGGGTTACAAAGGACCTAGTGGTAAAAGTGCAAGTTTTCTACATTTGCCATTACTGCCAGTTGCACTAAATGTTAGTTCCATTTAGAGAGGGTGGGGTATGAGAAAAGGTTCAGAACAGACAGAGGAGATGTGTTCTAATAGATTAGCACAAAAAACAAACAGTGAATGTACAATTATCCCAATTCCATGTACCATTCAGGCACACAGAAGCGATTATAGCTGAAGGATCCTCAGAAAGGCAATTCTCTTTACCACAAATTGTGCTAACAGAAAAACTTTTCAATGGCACATTTATTGCACAAAAAGTATTTTCAAATTAAAATTTCAATTTTTCATCTAACACACAATGACCAAAGATCAAAATATTTCAGACACAGACATATTTCAATTCAGGTATACAACAACAGTGCCTCATGGGAATTGTAGTTCATTTGCCCCGTATCCTCGTTCTCTTCTACGGGCATGGCTCCCCAGCAGGACTACATATCTGCGGATGCACTGCCTTTACTGTCCAAGAGTGGTAGATTGTAGAAAATGTAGTCTGACTAGGTAGCCCAGCTTACAGAGAAGTATGTGGCACCCGAACCACACCTCCAATAATGCACTACAGCTATATTTCCAAATTGAAATATTTCGGGTTTCAGCTAACATGTTTTGGTTGAAGACTTCTTTGAAAAAAATCAAAATTTTCCACAAAATATCCTCCTATTTTCCAACTAGTACACATTCTGCTAAAGGGCTCCTGTGACAATTTGAGGAATCTCTGTACAACTTATGAATTCTTTATGATATTATGCAGTTATGACAAATGCTGCATCATGGAATACCTCTGTATAAATGTAGAATGTACCATTGGTGAAGACACAGAGGCAGCATGGACCAAGAAAGATGAAGGAGACAGGGCAGCTAATGTCAGGGAAGCGGAATGATGGCTCAAAAACACAGCCCAAGAAATTTCAGGAGGAGAACTGTAGACAGCCCCAGATTAATTTCATCCCCCAATCTAAAATATTCTCTACAGTGTTGAGTATACTGAGGCAGGAAAATATATGTGGAATTTATTATTTTGCATACATATGTGTATTTCTTGTGTGATGAACCAAACAGAAATGGTATTACAATCCTGCATATGCGATACATTGAAAATTGCTGGTTTCTCATTTTAACGTTTTGATTAGTAAAAGGGTTTCCAGGTGCCTGGACTCAATTCAGACTCTTAAGTTTAACACACCTGGCAATGTAGCAACTGGATCTCTTCATAGCAGTCTGGTAAGTAGTCCCACAGAGGCACTCAACTAGAGTTATGATAGCACACACAAAAAAAAAAAAAAGCGCGCACAGGACTGTGGGACCGCTAGGGAGTGGAAGGAAACAAGTATCAGCAATTCATGGAATAGCCTGGAAATCATAATGGATCATCCCAGGTCACATACCAAAATTACCTTAATTGAACAATTATGTGTACAGATAAGGGATTAGGACAGCCCTCTATTTAAAATGTTGGCCTGAGCTGCCACCAAATCAAGTGAGGTTTTTTGGAATGTGGGTTCAATTTAAATTTGAAGAGCGGGCAAGTGGGGTTGCACTGTGGGCCTTGCTAACCAGCTGCTCGAATGTTAGAAAGGCAGAGGCATACAATTGTTGAAACCAGATTATGTACACCACACAGCAACAGAAATATAGTATTCTCAAAACATCAACAAGGCTCTTCTCCAGCATGTTACCTTAGGATACCCAACCCATTCCTGAAGCGACTCAAAACCTTAAAATAGCCCTAAGGGAAGGATTATTTCATGAAGTTCATTTATTGACTGGGCAACTTCATACTTGACAGACCTGGATTTTAACAGCGGTCTGAAAACCAGTTAGCTACAATCCAGGTGACAAAAAGATTTGTGTTTTCAAAAGCACAACTAGAGTTCAATAGAATGTGGAACATGCTGCCTTTTTGTGATCACATCCTTCAGCTTGTTTTCATGTGAGTGACCTCCATTGACTTGGACAGCATTAACTTACATGCATAAAAACAGGAGGATCTGGCTGCTAAATCCTAATTATGCTGTGTCTTTCAAAATGTGTTCTTTTTTAATCAGGCAGTTAAGGAACAACCCAACACACAAACCACAACAACTTGTAGCCACTTCATCTTTTCACATGTGAATGATGTTTAATAGCACAAAAGATCGTCTTGATACAAAACTGGCTTTATATTTCAACAACTTTGCTTAAGGGAACAGCAACTACAAGAACATCTATAATGAAAACACACTACCAAACCCCATCAAAAGGTTTTTTAATGTATGTAACCACCATGCAAAATAAGTCAATATAAAATACTATTCAGATGCAAAGACAGAAATTCTGGGCTCCTAGGACATTGTAAAATGAGAAAACTGAGTTCAGAAGCAAGTTTTGACTTCTATCATCATCCAGCTATGACTAGGAGCAAGATAGGTGATTTAGCTTCCAGCAGGGAACTAGAAAAACTTAAGGAAGCAAGTAGACAGAAGAAAAACTGAATGGTCTCAAAAATACCACTGACAGCTGGTTTTGGATGTACTCTGAAGCCCTCTATCACCAGCCAGCCTCCCCTCCGGCCAAGTGCAGAAATTGTAGCTTCTGTGAAGGAAAGACTAGGTAATACAGGGAGATAATGCCTCACCTCACTCTAGCAAATAGTTTGGCCACTGTACAGAATAAGGGAGGTAAGTGAAAATCTGAGCCATCAACTTTCTCAATCTAGTTTCACCTAGGATGGAAGATTAAACACTCTCAACCTCCACTGACTTCAGTGGGAGTTGAGGGTACCTGACACTTCAGAGGACTGGACCTTGGGGTAGGGGGAAGGACAATTACTTTACTAAAACTCTTCTAACCCAGGTAATTTGGGCAAGCAAGGGCCAACTAGTTTGGCAACAATTTCTAGAGCTCTTTAACAAAACACAATGGCTGTGTCTACACTGGCATGATTTTCCGGAAATGCTTTTAACAGAAAAGTTCTCCATTAAAGCATTTTTGGAAAAGAGTGTCTAGATTGGCACGGACGCTTTTCCGCAAAAGCACTTTTTGCAGAAAAGCGTCCGTGCCATCTAGACGCGCTTTTCTGCAAAAAAGCCCCGATCACCATTTTAGCGATCGGGGCTTTTTTGCAGAAAACAAATCTGAGCTGTCTACACTGGCCCTTTTGTGCAAAAGCCCGAACGGGAGCAGCATCGTATTTCCGCAAAAAGCACTGATTTCTTACAGTAGGAAGTCAGTGCTTTTGCGGAAATTCAAGCGGCCAGTGTAGACAGCTGGCAAGTTTTTCCGCAAAAACAGCTGATTTTGTGGAAAAACTTGCCAGTCTAGACACAGCCTATGTGTGTTGTTAACAAGGAATGAATCAATAACGGTTCTGTAGCACCTTAGAGACTAACCAAAAACCATATAGACAGTATCATGAGCTTGTGTGGACACAACCCTCTTCTTCAGATGACAAATATGGAACAAGAGGCACATTTTAAAAATAAAAAAAATAGAGGAGAAGGGGGGGGGGGGAACTGACAATTAAAGTGTCCGTGCTAAATGAGTCTAACAGAATGAGCTGTATGTGCCCAACACTTAGGTTTTGACGTCATTTAGGTGTTGAATACAAAGGCCCATCCAGTTCATGTCTTAGTCCAAGCCTTGAGGGATCGGGTAAAATCTGCATATGAACACTAGTTCTGCAGGCAGTCTCTCTCTTCTCCCTCCCCCCCTCCTCCAGTCCTGAAATTGCTTTGTAAGAGAATAACCATCTTTAAATCCCTTAATGAGTCCAAACTGGATAGTTTTTATGACAAAGGCTTAATGGACACAAATCAGATATTCAAAATGGCAGAGAAACCTGTGGGAGAACATTTTAACTTGTCAGGGCACTCATTTAACTGTTCATTCCTTGTATGTTTATCTACCCATTCTTATGAGATGTTGATTGCCCTCATTTCCCACTACCTTCAATGGGAGAAGACGACACTAAGGTACAGAGGCGATCGAAGCTCCTGCTGTCAATCTTCCAGGGTTTGAATTAGCAGGTCTAGAAAAGACACACTAATTCAAACTAAGAGGGGCACTCTGGTCAATGCCGGAAGTCCTGCTTCAATGAGGATTAACATAGCTGAAGTTGCATATCTTAATTTGACCTTGCCCCGTAGGGTAGGCATACCCTATGTACCTCACAGTATCAGGACAAATATCTGTTGGGTGCTTTAGACATGAAATGCACACTATAATGCCAAGTCTTATTACTGTAGGGGTCATCAATTTACCATCTGGTATGTTAACATCATGGATATATGAACAAAGTAATAACAGATTTTATACCTGCAGCTCTCTTTGGAAGCATCTGGCAATGTGATTTAATAAAACCCACTGTCCAGAGGAGTTTACTCACAATCCATGTCCAAATGGCTTCTTTCACAGTATTATTGTTTTCTAGCATTATATGTGGGTACCAAGATAGACAGAGAAATAATACTGTTTTGAAATCTTACCAAGGGTTAATAAAACCACTACTATACTATCTTAAACATGTGCACAAGACAGCAAATATTACAGTTGCAAGTTTACAGTTTTGGGACTTTTAATAAGAGATGATTCCAATCTCCAGTTTCACAAGTTATGTATTTAGTAGAGAAAGTTATTTGCAAGGATGAAGTTAAAAGGCCTTAGTGGTTTTATTGGACCACTTAGGTGTGTGTAATTAATGTATTATTTATTTCATGGAGAGATAGGCTGTTTTTTGAGGCATCCTGACACCAGTGCTAATCGTACCATTCAGATTTCTTTTATTAAAGCAAATGTTTAAAATCAGGAAATCTTCCTTATAACATCTATCCCAAATTCAATCCTGTAATAAAAGACAGCTCAACATTTTTTACTTCAGTGGAGATATACTCATAACAGGACTGAATTTATACTTCTCTCTTGATACTCTTCTGAAAATTTTTCAGAAAGTCTACTAGATAACCCTAATACAGATACATTTTAGAGAACTGTAATACAAGCATGATCATCAACCAAACTGTGGATTATCTCCCAAATAACAAGCTACCTAAACTACTGCAGTAATAAAAAAAAAAAGCAAGAATTATTCTGATAGCTTGTTCTGGGAATGCTTTGCTGTAAACAGAATTTTACTGTATCCTCACTACTCTAATGCAATAGAAACTATCTACTGGTATGTAGAGACCTGTTGAAAGCATGCTTTGTAGGAATATTACTTGAGTTTCATATTGTACAGTACAACAAAAGGAAACATGTATTTTCTAAAAGGAAAGCTTTTGGGGACACAAAAATATACTAAGATATTATAGGGTTGCCAAGTGTCCAGTATTGACCCAGACAGTCCAATATTTTTGCCTTCTGTCTGGTATTTTAGGTGTCTGGTATTTTCTGATTTTCTTTCCCTGCCAAGAGGCAAAAATACTGGACACCTGGCAATCCCCTCCCTCCCCCTCCAAACACACACACACACAGAGCAACTGGGCCCAGTCCTCCCCCTCCCTCCACTTAACTGGTTCCAAAGGCGAGTGGTTTTCTGGCTTGGAGCAGAAAAACAAGATGGCCACTGGCAAAAAAGCTTCAAAGGCATTTTTTTGCTCAACAACTTCGGTCTCCCCTGTTTTCCTCCTCAACAGAATTCTCCCCCCCCCCCCGGTGTTTTTTTTGGAGAGGGGAGAAGGGGTGGTGTTTGGTATTTTTGGTTAAACCAAAAGCCGCCTATAAGATAATCAAGCATCTTCACAGCATAACTAGGCTCTACCCAATGCCAGTATTCAAAAGAGAAATGTAAAAGCTTCCTTTTGACTCTAAGTGCATGTTTTCTAAAACTTCTGAGTCAGCCAAGCACTAAGATAGCTGTCAAACTTGTGTCTCTTTATGACTTCTTCAATTTCTTCATGATTACCACCTCCTGGATCTAATTAAGCCAAGACTGCAAAAGATTTTTTTTCCAACTGCATGCTAATAGAGCAGTGGTATCACAGTTACGCAACTCAGGAGCCACATATGCAGCAACTATTAACCAAAAGAGATGCATGACTCCTGTGTGCCCTGTGCATCACCCCACCAAATACACAATTATGTTAAATATAACTTTAAATAGAAACCAGATACAGTAAAACTCCATTCATCCAGCATCTGATGGTCCGGCACTCCTGATGGTC
>CM057845.1:104887427-104904956 GCA_030068395.1 Apalone spinifera | reverse complement strand
TAGTTTCCTGGGTTGTTCTTATTTCCCTTTTATAGATGGGCACTATATTTGCCCCTTTTCCAGTCCTCTGAAATCTCTCCTGTCTCCCATGATATTCCGAAGAGGATAGCTAGAGGCTCAGATACCTCCTTTATCAGCTCCTTGAGTATTCTAGGATGCATTTCATCAGACCCAGGTGACTTGCAGGCATCTAACCTTTCTAGGTTATTTTTAACTTGTTCTTTTTTTATTTTACCTTCTAAAACTACCGCCTTCCCACTAGCATTCACTATGTTAGGCATTCCTACAGACTTCTCGGTCAAGACCGAAACAAAGAAGTCATTGAGCATCTCTGCCATTTCCAAGTTTCCTGTTACTGTTTCTCCCTCCTCACTGACCAGTGGGCCTACTCTCTCCTTGGTCTTCCTCTTGTTTCTAATGTATTTATAAAATGTCTTCTTGTTTCCCTTTATTCCCGTAGCTCATTTTAGCTCTTTCTGTGCCTTTGCCTTTCTAATCTTGCCCCTGCATTCCTGTGCTGTTTGCCTATATTCATCCTTTGTAATTTGTCCTCGTTTCCATTTTTTTTATTATTCCTTTTTTATTTTTAGATCATTCAAGATCTCATGGTTAAGCCAAGGCGGTCTTTTGTCATATTGTCTATCTTTCCAACACATCGGAATAGCTTGCTTTTGGGCCCTTAATGTCCCTTTGAAAAACTGCCAGCTCTCCTCAGTTGTTTTTCCTCTCAGTCTTGATTCCCCTGGGACCTTAATTCCCCTTAAGCTCTCTGAGCTTACCAAAATCCGCCTTCCCGAAATCCATTGTCTCTATTTTGCAGTTCTCCCTTCTACGCTTCCTTAGAATTGTGAACTCTATGATTTCATGATCACTTCCACCTAACCTGCCTTCCACTTTCAAATTCTCAACCAGTTCCTCCCTATTTGTTAGGATCAAATCTATAACAGCTTTCCCCCGGTAGCTTTTTCAACCTTCTGAAATAAAAAGTTGTCTCCAATGCAGTCCAAGAACTTGTTGGATAGTCTGTGCCCCGCAGTGTTATTTTCCCAACATATATGTCTGGATAGTTGAAGTCCCCCATCACCACCAAATCTTGGGCTTTAGATGATTGTTAGTTGTTCAAAAAAAAGCCTCATCCACTTCTTCCACCTGTGTAAGTGGCCTGTAGTAGACTCCTAGCATGACCTCACCTTTGTTTTTAATCCCTTTTAGCCTAACACGGAGGCTCTCAACATTTCCATCTCCTATGCCCACCTCCACCTCATTCCAAGTGTGTTCATTTTTAATGTATAAGGCAATACCTCCTCCCTTTTTTCCCTGTCTATCCTTCCTGAGCAAGCTGTACCCTTCTATATAAACATTCTAATCATGTGTATTATCCCACCAAGTTTCTGTGATGCCAACAATGTCATAATTGTACTTATTTATTAGCACTTCCAGTTCTTCCTGCTTATTTCCCATACTTCTCGCATTTGTATATAGGCATCTAAGATCCTGATTTGACCTTGCCTCCCAGTTTTGCCCTGACCCTCCTTTCTCTCTGCCATTGTAGCCCACACTCCCTCCCATTTCCGACCTATCTCCCAGGTCTCCATGTTCTCCACTTACCCATGGGCTTTGCTCACCTGTCCCCATCGAACCTAGTTTAAATCCCTCCTCACTAGGTTAGCCATTCTGTGTCCAAATAGGCTCTTCCCCCTCCTCGAAAGATGGATGCCATCCCTGCTTAGCAGTCCTTCCTGGAATAGCACCCCAATGGTCGAGGAAGCCAAAGCCCTCCTGGTGACACCATCCTCGCAGCCAGGCATTCACCTCCAGGATGCACCTGTCTCTGCCCGGGCCCCTACCTTCGACAGGAAGGATAGTAGAGAATACCACCTGCGCTCCAAACTCCTTCACCTGTACTCCCAGAGCCCAAAATTTAAGTATTGTGTGCACCAAGTAAGGGGCTGTTCACTGAGACACTCAATATTAACACAAAGGAACCCAGATTGTCACAGCCAGCTGACTGGGGTGTGCTTTACAGCTATACCCCCAAGTTAATAACACACTGACACCGAGTCACTACATTTCCATTTTCATGAAACTGAATATTTTCAAGTCAAGTCAAAGATAAATGATAGTCAATTATCTCTTTCCATGAAACATGGAAACAAGGGAAAGATGGACCTGAGAGCATCTCTCTACTTTTTCAAAGTGTAAGCATTTTGGCATCCACAGACTTGGATCAGCCTCTCTCTGGTAAGTACTCTCCCCACCTTCCCCCCCCCCACTTCTTTGTGTTTCAACTACAAAATCAGGGGGGGTGGGGGGGGGGAGAGAGAAACACAGTTTCCCCTCTTTGTAAGGTACTCTGATATCTAAGAATATTAGTAGCAGGGAGGTTAGACATCGTGTAATTGAATCGTTGTGTAACCGTATAAGAAATAATCACGTAACTGATAGTGATAGCCCCTGGGAGCAGCAGCCAGTGTGCTCTGGCCCCACTCCCAGGGAGCCCTCTGCCATCCCACACTGCTTCTCTATCAGTGGGTCCATAAGTGAAACCAGTTTTAAAACCAGCTCCCCTCACACTGGGTGCCTGCTGCACCATGTTACTGCCTCTGATACGGAGACAGAAGCACAGTGTGGCTGCAGTCCCTGTCCATGGAAGCTCCACGGGACGCAGAACAGCTTCTGTCCACGAGGAGTCCAGACCCCCCCCATGGACTGCCGCCGCAAAGCAGCCTCTGCCTGTGGAAGGCCCAGGCTCGCCATGGAGAGAGGCTGCTCCATGGTTGCAGAGCAGTCTGTGTGCAGGGAGTGTGGGACCCCCCCGTGGGCAGAGGCTGCTTTGAAGCAGCCTCCTCTCCACCCCCCACCCCCTTCACACTGCTACCTGGGGCAGGGGAAGGGGGAAAAGCATGCAGGTAGCACCTCAGAGCTTTTAAGCTAGCTGTCCCCAGCACCAGCTCCTGCCTTCTACAGAGGCTGCGAAGGAGGGCAATCAGCAAGGGGGAGGGCAGGAAGTTCCACGAGAGTCAATACATGCAGGGAGCTGGCTTGAAAGCCTGCTCCCAATGCATATTGACTCCCACCTTCCTCCGACCCCCTCCTCCGCCTTGCTGCCTCTCTACTAGAGGCAGCAGCATGAGTGTGGAGAGGTAGGTAGATCCGGTGCTTGTGGAGAGTCAGCTAAAAGCCAACTCCTCTCAAGCACTGGCTCCCACTCCTCCTACCTTGCTGCCTCTAATATGGAGGCATGTAGTCAATAGTATTTACCGATAAGCTTTGGCATTGTTATGTCTTTGCTGAGAAAGTAAGACATCTGTTTTGCATTGCATTTTGCAAGAATGAATCAGATTAGTGCAAAAGTGAAAATTAGTTCTACTGTGTGTCTTTCAGTGACAAGGCAGGGGAAGACTAGAAGCCCTCAGTAATTTTAAACAGCATTGTTTCCCCGTTGTGACCCAAGCAGAAGGATCCAAACTTTAACTAGCTGAATGTTCCAGTTAGGAGTAGAAGTTGGTGGTAGTCTGGTATTTCTTTTATGCGGATTTGTTTATTTACAAAGAACGTACAAAGTCCAGTGTTGCTGAATACCGAAGGAAACATGCAGTTTTGTGCTGTTTCTTTTGCTCACAGCAGCAAGAGCACTCACTTTTCAACTTGTACCCGACATTAAAACCACTCCTTTCTTTCAAGGTCAACCAGTGTGCTTTCAGCTGCTCCTTTAAAGAGTCTTTTTCCCTCACCCATTACCATCATTCAACACACACACCCCACCACTTATCTCTCCATGGTTTTTTTAAGTCCTGCCTTCCCACACATTGTCTTACCCCCAAAAATATCCAGCAAGAGATCCTGGGTGGATTGATCCACTCCTTTTGTCTGAAGTGGGACTTCTGTTTAGTTAAATCAAATGACCATCCACGTCTATCCTAATTTGAAAGATATTGTTATGGGATAGAGATGGATAGAGCAAAAAGAAAGTCAGTTCCCACTAAAAACAAGGTGGATCTTAGCCAAATCTTTCCATTTGTTATTTCTGGAGCCAAATTTCAGATGCCTTCATTCTCTGTTTTAGAATATTAAAAATTTTCACATAAAGCCTTCTCAACTTAGTCATCCTCACCATTGTTAAACTTAGCTTTTACAGTCCTATTTCATTTGTGTGTATTGCCAACAATAACATTTGTCGTCACAAGATCCACTGATTTCCAAGTATCACTCAGGACATAAAGTCTAAAGGGAGTAAAGGGCCAGGACAGTATCTTGGAAGCTGAAGATAAAAATGTTGAACAACAATGACAACAACAACAATCTCCAAGAAAAAGAAAATATCGTCAGAAATCAGCATTTTTTTAAAGTGTATTTTAAATAAAACAAGAACTTCTCAGCTGATGTAGGTTTTCTTTGGGAGGCATAAAAAAAAAACCATCTATATTTTGCAGGAGAAAAAGCATTTTTTTGTGTTTACCTGAAAGTTTCCTTTGAGTAAAAGCATCTACAGATCCTTTTATGAGGAGCACTTCAACCTGCTTGCCATGCGTAGACCAAACCAGGCCAGTCATTGGTAGCAAAGGAATGCCTCACCCGCTGACATTCCTACCATACAGCTTCAACGGTCAAGACAATACAATTCTACCTTTCTAAATTACACATTGGATTTATATATAAATAAATAAATAAATAAATAAAATGCAAAAAAGAACAATTTTCTCTTCTGCAGAGGACTGGGTGGAGGGGGAGGAACCCTCACTAATTAAACAAATCTTTGATCGTCAGTTTCACACTCAATTCTAGATGATCCACGTGTCTCCAGTGTAGGAGGGATACATATAGAGCACCAGGAGAGTAGGTGTGGACACTGTATTGAAGAATTCCCCCTTTTCAAGCATATGGAGCCCACGCAGACCCACATAAAACACTCAAAAGAGCAACAAAAAATTCAAGCCACTCTTCCAGGATTGCAGATTCTGTCTTGCAAAGCAGTGACTCTGAAAAAGACCTAAGTCACAGTGGATAAACCAGCTACACATGAGCTCCCAGTGTGATGCTGTTTCCAAAAGGGTTAAATGCAATCCTTGGAAGGATCAACAGGGGAATCTCAAGCCCTGAGATTGTATCACCTCTGATCAGCACAGAGCAAGTGTGATGACAATACGACAGCCAGTTCTGGTAAGTACAGTTGAAAAAAGGATCCTACAATGCTGTTTCAGAATGAGGGGGGACATGGAGGTCAGACACGGCTCCAAAATATTTCAGATGACTAGCCATCTCCATCCTCAAAGAGGCCTATTCCCTCACCCCAAAGAACCCTCTGGGTCTCTCAAGGAAGGTACTGGCCTGAGGTTTTAAGAGTGGACTTCCCAGAGGCTCTACCCTTCTAACTGCATAAATTCCACCTAGGCCTGAAGAGTCTTAATTTCTAGAGGAGGCTCCAATGTAGGATATCAGAGGGATATCTAGGAGCTCTGTAACAGCATCCAGCACATGAGGGAACTAGGCCTGAAGGCCACACACTGTTGGGCTGTCTACGTGTCTACCCAAGAGACAGGGAGGAGACAACTGGGCTTCACAGTTGCAGCATGTCGATTGGTGCAGGCTACAGGTGCGATGATGTAACTGGCACACACCCTTCATGGAGAGGAGGGAGAAAGATGCTTACTCTAGCACCAATTTTTCTGTTCTGCCTGGCTTCTCTCCTGCTCAGGGGGAAAGGTGGAAGGTCAAGGCAATCCTGCCTGGAGTGGGCTTAGAGGGGGGCAAGGCATCCTAGCAGAGGCATCTGAACTCTCCAACAAGACATCTGATAAGAGGTAAAGCAAGAGATAGACCCTTCTTTGTGCCTCATTTCTCAGCCTCTGTCCCTAAAGGAGTACAAACCTTTGCAAAGGCCTCAAACAAGGAAGCAGAGCTCTGGGGATAGTATGCTTTTTTTTTATTATTATTATTAATTAAGAGAGCCCTCTTCAGAGACAGCTGGAAATTACACCAGTACATTATGCCAAAATGTTAGTCAAAACTTTGAAATAAAATTTTGGATTTTCTTCAAAAGAGCTATGCGGCAAGGAGCCACCTGCCACTAGAAGACAGGGGGAATTTCAGGCAATAGAGCAGGGCATTTCTCTTCTGCCAGTGACTGACTAGTCTAATTCTGCCTCCAAAAGCACCCATTGTAATGATCTCTGGACCATAACAATACAGATCAGAGCATACCCCATTCCCTCCTTCTGAAGTGACCTGCTGGAGTCCTACCATCTAAAGACACACACACACCCCCCACAACACACCCCAGTGAACTGGACAAATTGAGTTCTGACAGAACACAGAGATTAGGTTTTCAGCTGGTGCAAACATCCATTGTTTAATTGAGTTTTCCCCACTTACGCCAGCTGATGATCTAGTACTACAACCATTTAAAAGAGCATTTATAGGTAGCTTGTGATACATCAGTCTCGTTTGCAAATCTGTGTTATTCTTTACTACACTGTCTAAACTTTGAGCTGAGAATAAACACCACACAGATAAAACCAAAATATGGTAAGTACATATTTTCAAACTCAAGCTCTCATCAATTAAGGAGCTGGACCACTACATAGCCAAGCACTTTATCACTTCTGATCACAGCTTCACTGAGGTTCTCAAGAGAGTAATAATCTGAAGATCTAAACAATAAGAGACAGTTTCTAGATACGAAGACAAGAAAATAAAATTTCTGTTTAACCATGCAAATCCACTCATTTTGTAAGTAGGGCACCCTGGTAGGAGGCATTTAGGAAGACAAAATGTATCTCAACTATGCAGATAGAAGAGTGTGCCAGCTCCAAGGAGTGCCACAGCTAAAAATATCAAGAATGAAACGTTTTGAACACGTGTCTAGCAGTCATTAGAACCAGTTACATGTCAGTAGATATGTAGTTAAAAAGTCAGAGTTCTGGGGACCAGCTAGATGGAGAGCTTTAAATACCAGTTAAGCAAATTTACACACAACATGCAATAAGATGTTGAAGTAAAGATTTAATAGGTTTAAAGTTAAAATCAATACATGATTTCAATATATTCTAACACTGAAAATTGTTCAGAGTCTTCCAAGGAACATTGTTTTTTTGCGGTGTAATGTGAAGAGATACACGTGCTGTACACCGAGAGTGAACCTAGAAGTCTTATTGTTCAATACATATATTTTGCTTCTCATGCTCCTATGTTATAGTATTACATTGTCCATGCAAAGAACAGAACAGGCTTTTAAGATACAAAAGTAATTATTCCTACAATAAGAGTTACAGTCTCATCTTTGAAAACACAAAAAGTGTAATGTGCCTTGGAATAAGAAACAATAGGAGGCTACTGTATTGCCAAGAGGCAATGGTTCTTCCCTTAAGGGATTCGGAAGCAATAAGCACACAAATTGGGTGAAGGCTTAAAGATTTTACTAAACAAATATTAAGGTAAAATACAATGCTTAATATTAGAGTAAAGTACAATGAAGCCAATCTTAGAATAAAATACAGTACTTAAGCCTAAGCAAACCTCAAAATAAAATGCAATGCCTATATCCCTTCTGCTGCCGGGAAGCCCCTGAAGGAGGACAGCGGATAGACCCCAGTGGCCAGTGCATAGCACCTTCTGCAGCTTTGGTCTACGCCAAGGTTCCAATGTTAGGAATATCCCCGGTACTTATATATGGTGGGATCTACAGTAATCACCCCTGTTGTTTTGAGAACCTAACAAGATCGTTGATACTTTGCATATTTTCCCAGGCCAAATAATTAGCATTATCAGGTGGGAAACATTCAGCAAAGATAGCTATGTGATCTTCCCAGGTCCTCCTGCATTCCCATACCAGGTGCACGGCCTTAGGACCTGTCCCAGAACTTGTTGAAAGTCAACAGTGAATTCCTACACTGTACCATCTTAAGCAAACAGCTAACTCTGAGAAAAACAATCGTCTTCTGCATTTCCACTACAGCTACCTGTCTGTCAAGAAACAAATGTTACAACTCCATTAGTCAGGTGAGTAAATTAATAATGCTATCTGAAGTTAAACTAGCCAGCGAGCTCTCTACAGGCCATTTTAAGAGGTCAGTGGGAATTCCTAATGGTCAGTGTTTCTGAAGATCAAAAGCATTTTTAAACAGTCCACCCATGACAGTTTCAAAAAACCCTAGTCCACAACGCTTCTCACAATTTAACCCATCACAAAACACAGGGTAAGTACAACATTAAACCCATTAATAGAGAAATGTTTATTCATTTGCAGTTCAGTGTAATCAGCTGATAAGGACTGCACTTAGGAATTTTAATTGCAGATGATTTAAATTGGTCTAAAAAAACCTGTCTTAAATCAGTACTTGAATATGAATTATATCTGCAGCATTTCACTGTAAAAGCCAAACACAGCGATTCAAATTAAATAAAAATGCCAGTTGAACTACATGAAAAAATATTACTTCCAAAGTGTTCATTGAGGAGTGTTTCTTCCACTTGTTGCCATAATCGTTCTAATAAATCATATAAACACTGACCAATTTGCCACTTCCTTGAACATAGGTACAACAAGGCACAAGTAAATCTGCCATACAACTAAGCAGTAAGTTATAATGGATAAAGCACATCATTCATGCATCTGGGAAATTTATCTCAATCAACCATTTATTTAAACTAGTCTTATCTCATTCTTCACCAGGCAGAATTCCATGCTACAAAAGCCTCCACACATCTCCTGGCTCACTTTGGCATTGTTTTCATTCTATATCCATGAGAACAGCACTGGCCCAAGCTGTACTGGGAACTTATCAGATTCTCACGTCTAAACACTTTTGTACTCCAGGTCACAGCTGCGGTTAGTGGCAAGACAATCACTCTGGGTACTTAAGTGACTGAGAACATGACCTGAAAGAACTTTTATTTCCAGTGCAGAAATTGCCTATACTTTTTTTAAAATAAATACACACACACACACACACACACACACACACACACACACTCTAACTTTAGCAAACTATAAATTCAAGAGTGGGAAAATTCTAACAAAACTTGAGTTATTTAAAGTCCATGTTAAATTTTAAAATTGCAATAAATAGTGAAATTAGATCCCAAATTAAAAATTAAGTGTGATGAAAAATACAAGATGACAAAAAGTCAGGCAAAGATTACACAGGCTCACACAATCTACAAACCTGCACAATATAAGTACCAGTGACCGCAGACGTGTTAGAAAGCAACGTTAGCTGTCCAGAAAGTACTGTGTCGCACTATGGTTCTGCATTCAGACGCTGTTCAAAGAACTCAACTAAGAATTCTATTCTTTCAAGTTACAATATTAAAAGCGGATTTCTTGGGGATGGAGTGAAATGAGGAGATAATGAAGCACAGTCTCCAAGTTTCAAATTTGAGTTCTTGAGATAAAAAGGTATTGCACAAGAACTCACATTACTAAGTGAGCAAATCAGCCAATACTAGTTTTGAATTATCCGCTTTAACAAGAGTAAAAAAACCCCATCCGTTCACATTCCACTCTCTTATTCTTAAGATGGGCATTTTCCTATCTGTTTGTCTGTGATTATTAAACCACAAGATGCTACTCTTTTCAGCACTGAAACAAAGAAGATGATGGAATTTACCTGGCAACAAACAAATCCTTCTGAAATATGTTTAATACAGGTTGAACCTCTCTAGTCTGACATTCTCTGATCTGGCAACATCTGTAGTCCAGCATGAGTTTAGTTATCCAGATGTCCACTTTCCCATGGTCAAGTTTCCCACGGTCCCATAAAGTTAGGCAGGACTGGCAGGTATAAGCAATCAATGTTTGTGCTGTGATTTAGCTCTAATTTACCCCTAAATGTCTTTTAAGAGCCTAGTAAGCAGTGGAAGTGTTGGTAATCCTGCTTAGACACCATACACCTCCTAGGATCCAGCAAATATTCTGGTTTGGCACCAGTCAGGTCCCAAAAGTGACAGATTACAGAGGTTCAACCCGTAAGCTGTCAGTTTCCCATAACTGGACACCATCAGTAGCTGCAGATTCATAGGCAAAAACATGCCCTCCCTGTACTAGCACTTCTGTTCCAGAACAAAAATATTACCCTATTACTCTTTGATGAGGTATAAGATGTATCTGGCCCTTCAATATCCCCTACTGAAGGTCCTAAAGGTCATACTATAATCCAGAAAGGAGCAGGGAAGGTGGGTCCCCAAGGCCTGCTTAGACAGGCTGCACAGAAGTGGCCTGTCAGGCTCTGCAGCTCCCTAAATTGGAGCCAGAGGACTGAGCCACTGGAGATCTACAGAGGATTCCATAAGCAGGAAAAGTTCCACAGCACCACATCCCGCCAATAGCAGGCAATAAGGAGGTTCATGACCCCATTACACCTGGATGCTGAACACCTTTAATTCCCGCTGATGACAATGGAAATGAGAGACTGTCAGTAGTCCTTCAACTAAAAGTGATCTGATTTTTCTCGTTACCTTACCTTGCATAACCTAGGCTTTAAGATGCCATCCAGCAACTTCAGTGAGAAGTGAAGGAGCTTAGTGCCTTACAAAAAATCAGGCCTCATATTACATCTCAGCAAAGATATTTCTGCACCAATCTGGTTTGCAAGCTTAAGTAGAATCCAGGATAAAATATATAAACATTTTAAATGTAACTTGCACATCATTCTATTTTAACTGAAAGGTGTAATTTATATATATAAAATCTATGCTGAAAAGGTCCAGTCACAACCACTTAACATTAACATCACTGATAAAAAATAAAGCAGTTCAGAACTTTAGAATCAGGCATTTTGCCACATTTTTACGTGAGTGATTATCAGCTATTGTTTTGTATCATGAAATAGGTTGGAGTGTTATCCACCCAAAAGCATTGCCTGCACACCTCAAAGCCAAAACAAGCTGGCAAAACTGTGTGTGCGCAATGAAAATCCAATTAGATTGTTAGCACATGACCTCTAACAATATTGGATTAAAATATAACCACAAAGGTCATTGTTGCTACCACTGTTACAATTGCATCAAATCTGGGACAAAGTATGTCATGCAAGATGTCCTTGGAAAATTATAATTTGATGAATAGGATTATGTTTGCTTAAATGTGTTTGCTCATGTGGTAATACCCACAAGGTATTTAGCCTGCATATCTTGAAGGGACTATTCAAGTTAAATAGTCCATCAAGGAAGACTTAACTCAGTGAACTCTGGAAGATGCCCATCCATGCCTAGTTAGAACTTTCACATGAAAGTCCATCAGAGGACAAGTAATGCCCAGTGTTCCCTGTAAGCTGAGCACTCGGATGGCCACCCAGGAGAGAGTCACATGCCACCCAGCTGATCTACAGAGCACTCACAACTGCCCACAGCTGGCTGCATGTGTTTCTACTGGAGGTGCATATACTAGTATTCCCCCTCACAATTTATTCTGTCCATGGATGGAAAAAACCAACACCCTCTGCTATGACTAAGCAAAGTATGCATGGACATGTGACTCAAAACTCCATCCCGTTACCTGTAATTTTCCATAAACTAGAACAAAATGGGTTTCCCTCTACATGGCAGAAGCTATAAAAGGCCCTGGAAACCATCTTCATTTTGCCTTTCCTGCTCAAACCTCTGCACTTTGAACTGATACTAATGGGACCAGTCTAACCAAAGGAACGAGGACTTTCGATAATTTGGAATAATGAGAGACTTAACAAATCAGCAGTTCATTGCATCACTGCTCCAAGAACTTTGCAATTATTGTTATTGGTTTCCTCTAGCCAATTTTATGAAAAGAAAGATGAAAGTTTAAATAAATGTTTAGCTATTCAAAGGAATTATTGGGTAAGATCCAATTTAGGTATTGACCTAAGCACGTGCTTGGTCCTTTGGGATCAGAAGAATTCTTTGGTTGATTAAATTGGTTTTACATAACCATTCATCATTAAGGTGTTTTGGTGGTGACAGAAGGACTGGAATTACTAGTCTGTTTTACCAACTTCTTGTCAGCCAGTGTGATGAAACAAGTTTAATTTTGTTGCTGATCTTGTATATCTTATGGGAGAACCACCATTAGTTTTGGGGGCTGTCTGTATTGTTTCGCAGTAGTTTGCCCTGAATTTTGTATTCTCATTTGTGACCCACAGAGGCATGGTGACACCTCCCTCACCCCACAAAAGGTTCTTATTTCATTCAGTGTCTGAATCTTTGCTGTGGTTGCAATTTAATTTCAGCATTATGCAAGCCTCCCCTCCCAATCCACACAGCTGCATGATAAAGGTATCATTTTAATGGAGATGCTAAGGACGTGTATACACCTTTAGGTCACACAGACGCTTATTCCTAAGGCACCTGCAACTGAAAGTATAGGCAAGGAAACTTGGACTAGCGCCTGTTCATTGCATAATTAAGAGAAAAAAATATTGCTCAGGTGAAGATTTCCAAGTAGTTCCGATTTTACAGCTCTCTCAAAATGCCTTTTGTCATTGCCAGTCAGACACTCAAGGGTGGTTATGGATCAAGCTTCTCAAATTCTAGCCTACCATATAAAAGAATGTCATGATAGTATCTCACAAAATTAGTTCAGCAATTTTCAGTGTACAAAGCTGAGGAAATAGTTCTCAGATTCGTTGAATGTTTCATTCAACAAATTTCATGAACGTTTCAGAGTGTGTTAGTCATTTCCCCTCACCATCCCAATTATCCATTGAGCTCAAAGTTTGCTCCTCCAAACACAATAGCCCTGATGGTTTAAACAGATATGCAAACCAGGCAAGCCAAAGAAAGTTAACAGCCATAGTACAAAACAAGTTAACCTGATGCTGGCACAATTCTGATAATCAAGTTAAAACCACAGGCACCAGCCTTAAAGTAAGGATGAAACAAATCATCAACTTAGTCTGATTAAGATTCTGTTTTGGGGGATTTCTGGTGGTAACTGTAGAATGGCTCAACATTTTCCTATAAGCAAGACTGATTTATTGTGTAGACTCATCTGTAGGAGTAATGCGAGTTCTAGTTGTAAGAAGATTTGAATTGTTACGTTTAATTGCCATTAATTCTTCACTCAATTGTTAGCAAATATCCTGTTTGTCTCATACACAGACTTCCTATGGAGAGATAAAGAGGCAACATACTGTGGAGGATTTTATTGATGCATGAAACATTTTATTTTATTTTCAAACTCAACCTTAAACTTCAATTCTATCTATAAAACAGGACCAAACATGGGCAGCCAACAGAATAGAGAGTTATTTTAATCTGGAACACTTTGTTGTAGAAGGGTACATTAGATAGGGAGAGCGCACATCAATAGCAAAAGGTTATTTTTGACACAGAGGTTTACATTTTCCCAGCCTTTGCACAGGCCATGGGGGAGAATATTAAGTTTTACTACATTTCTCTAACTTTTTTGCTGACATCATTTTTCCTAAAATGTTAAGTACTTGATTGTGTTAGTATTGGAAATGCCATAGTAGATTAGACCAGTGGTCCACTTAGCTCAGTGTTCTGTGTGTCATTAGCAAATGCTTCAGAGGCAAAAGAACGAACCCTGTGGCAAGCAGCAATAAAATAATTTGTCAACAGAAGTTTGTTCTCGTCAGTAAGTGGTTTCCTTATCCACTTAAGCGTGAGTTTGAAACACAAAAAAGTATTAATTTAACATATCTAATTTAAGTCTGGATGGTCTCATTATCCATAGTAAATGAATACTTACAAAAAATCCTGCTAAGCTCCTGTCCTTTATTATATAATGGGAGAGTCCCACAGATTAATCACTGGTTGTGTGAAAAAGTCTCTTATTAGTTTAATTGATCCCCCCTTATTCTTATAGTCTTGAACACCAACCAATGTTTTGTATTCTTCTAGCATCTCCCTACAGGTTGAGCCTCTTTAGACTGGCATCCTCAGGAACTGACCAGTGCCAAACCAGAGAATTTGCTGAACCACGGTAGGTGAATATTATCTAGCAACATTATACCAACACTTCCACTGCTTATGGGCTCTTAGGAAACATTTAGGAGTAAACTAGAGCTAAACAAATTTTATGGGACATCAGAAATTTGGCCACACACACGATAAGTGGACATCCAGTTAACTAAAATCATGGTAGACCACGGATGTTGCTGGACCAGAGTGTGCCAGGCTACAGAGGTTCAACCTGGACTTAATTTTAAGAACAGGTACAAGCTTTTCAGTCTCTCCTTACATGGAATTTCTTCAAGCCCCTAATAAATTGTCATCCATCTCTGAACAGTCTTTTACCACATATACCATTTTAGAGAAAGAGTGACCAAAAATATCAAATAATCAGCCAGCCCAGGTAAGAGCCTACCATTACTGTAAATAATGGCTTGATAATATATTCAGCATTATATTCTATCCCATCATTTTTGTTTGGTCCTGTCTTTGGCTGCACAACACACAAGTTTTAAATGACATCTCAGTGACACTTAGCCCTTTTCACTGAGTGGTTACATTACATAGGTACTTTAAACCTATCAATGCATATGAATAATTGAAATCATTCTTTTTGCTCTGTTTCCTTTCATTTGTCATCACTGTTGAAGTGGCTATCACAACACCCATTCAATTAACTTTGTTAGTCTTTCTGAAGTCTCCTCTAATGCTTACTTATCTACATAATTTTGTTTCAGTGTACATTTCACCACTTTTGTCTGTCTAGTTTTTCAAATTAACATACGAAACATCACTGATGCAAATACAGAACCACAGAGAATATCATTAATCTTTCACTATATTGAAAAAATTGGCCTCCTCTTCATTTTCTGACTCTTGTCCAGTTTCTAATCTTTGATAAAAGATTTCCTTTTACCTCATGATTACTTAGGTACAAGAGAGGCTTCTTGACAGGGATTATGTGAAAGTTCTATTAAGAAGGTCCAATCAAATTCTCCCTTTAATAAACATTTTCCTTTATTGACTAATCTGTTAGAATTCTTTGAGCATGTTAACAGATTAGAGAGGCATGATTTTCCTATACAACAACTGTACTGGTTTTCATAGACTCCACAGCCAGAAAGAACCATTGTGATCATCTTATCTAATCTCCTGAACAATATAGCTCATAGAACTTTCCCAAAATAATTCCTAGAGTAGATCTTCTGAAAAATATCCATTTTTTTTCCAATGAAAAACACACACACCAGCCAGGGATGGAAACTCCACTACAAGTGATCCAATAGTTAATTACACTAATTATATAAACTTACACCTTATTTCCACTATGTATTTGACTAGCTTCAACTTTCAACTGTTGGATTGTGTTATACCTTGCATCTTCCTTTGCTAGACCAAAGAGCCCATTATCAAATGTGTTCCCCATGTAGGTACTTAACTGTGATTAAGTGGTGAACTGACCCTATTCAAATAAATTGAGCTCAGAGTCACTCACATAAGGCATGTCTTCTAATCCTTTAGATTTGTCCATCCTATATCACATTCCGCCACATGTTTAACCATTCTTATATGTAATCAGATGAACTGTCAACATTTGAGCCGATATAGACAACTGAAAATAAAATTTAAAAACACCATCTCACACACACAGAGCAAAATAAAGTCTCCATTATAAGACATTAATTGGCTGATAGATGCACATATGTTTTCCTATATAGAGATGAAGATGCATTTATTCCAGATATAACTACATTCACTTCAATGAAGTACCAAGTATGGATTTTGCCTATTATATTTTTGAATTTATCTGATATAAATGTTTGCAGTCATAGTGCAAAACAGAGTGGGATCTCTGATGCCCTCTAAGGGCCCAGTCTTTTTTTTTTTTTTTTTTTTAAAACCTCACATGACTTCAAATGAGACTTCAACAGGTATTAGTAAGACAAAGAGCTTTTCCTCAGTAACAATGAGCGGGAGTTACAAACACACATGCAGAAAATGAGACCTGTTAAACTGTAAGGCTCACAAGTTTAAGAGTAAATCAGAGTGTTCTCTCAGAATACTCTAATCAAAACTTACTTCTCAGGTAAAACACAGCATAGAAAACAACTAATGTCCTCCAGAAGCTAATGTCTAGAAAGTGAAAAGACAGCGTCATCAACTTTTCTGGTATTACTCAAAAAAAAAGGAGAGTCACTATTCTGATGCAGAGAAGACCATACAGCACAGAAACTACACAGGCAAAAGGTTATCTAAATATACCATTTCATTAGAACTTTCTAGAACAAAAATTAGTACCATACCAGTATACTTTAGATATGCTTATTTCTGAATGCTATCTTGGGTAAAATATAGCAGTCTTCGGTGATGTTTTAATAATCCGTGCTCTGATTCTTTAGGCAGTAAGTTTCTGAAGTCCACTCCGATCAAGGGAAATGTTTATACTTTATTTACTATTTGAATCCCATTCAAAAAAAAAAAAAATCAACATTACTTAGCCCATCTAACTGATAAAATAAACTAACATTTGGGGGAAATACTAATAGTAACATTTTTAGGAATCAGCTCTCAGCTGAATATTTTAATTTCAGTGGGTCTTTCATTTTTAAACCACTTAGGATGCAGTCAACTTATGCCCATTTCAAGCCCAGTGGTTAGCAGTCATTAAAGCTCTGCCTCTTCTACAGCTTCAAAGTGGATGGATTTTTTTATATACAAGATTAATATAACCTGTATTTTTAACAAAATAAGGAGTGTCATCTTCCTGGAAAAAAAAAAAAGAATCTGAGAATGAGCACATCAGAAGAACAGGATATTCTCACAAAATGTCACAATTAAGATCCAAAAGTTTGTGTCTCGCTGAGTTGTTTTGAGAAACCTGAAAAAAAAATATTTTACACACAGGGTCACTGTTCCGGTTGTTTATTTAATTAACATGACAACCCAGCATACACAGGATCTCTTTCAGCTCCACAGCTTTGCATTTTCATACTTTACACTCAGTTCAGAAAAAGCAGAAAGTCACTACTGTATTTTATTCCCACAGCAACTGGACAAAAAAATAATCTTTATTTAACAATGATTTATGATCCATTTGTGTCAATTGTGACAGTTTTCCCAACAGCTTTTCAGTTTGAGAGTTAAAAATAAAATCCAAATAAAAGCAATTTGCTTAAATGAAGTCATGCTTAAACAGAATTACATCTGGAATCCATGTATGATTTTGCAGGAGCTTGTCATTATTAAGCATCCATATTTGAGCAAGTCACCGGATATTACCTAACCATTAATTTGCCTAAATACATACTTTTTTTTAACTTTAAAAAATCTGTATCTTACAGCTCGCTTCCATTCTTCGGGTATATCTATACTACAGCAGTTAATTCAAAATAAGTTATTTTGAAATAATGCGTCTACACACAAAACGCATTTCGAAATAGCGTTTTGCTATTTCGAATGCACGTCCACACTGAGTGGACGCTGAATCGCATTTAAGGCCACCCGGAACCAGGTCTGGCAGGGCATCAGCTCAGGAGTTCCTTAGCCTCAGGCAGCAGCCATACCATCTGAGGCCTGTGCTTAAAGGGACTCCCCCCCCGCCCCGCCCCAGACAGCCAGTTCTCAGCTTTCCCTGCTTGCTTG
>CM057845.1:104876364-104887327 GCA_030068395.1 Apalone spinifera | reverse complement strand
TGGGGGGGGGGGGAGAAAGGGAGAAGAATGAAACTCTGGTGAGACTGGGAAAGGAGGTGGGAGAAGGGAGAAGAGAGCATGAGAGAGGGGAAGGGGAAACCTGGGAGGAGGGGAAGCTCAGGGCTCAAGGTTGGAGGTCTCACCTGACCAACTTGATTTTCAAGCAAACCTGCTTCTGGGTTCGCATGTGGCCTTTGATGGCCAGGCTGGCAGGTATCCTGCCATAGACAGCTGCATTCCTCAGTCTAGTGCGGGCATCATGGATGTTGGGGGCATCCCCCCCAAACCTGAATAAGGACCATGATCTCCACTCCGGACCAGGAAAACGCCCGCCTTCTCCAGGCCCTGGCAATCTCCTGGGAGCTCACAGACTGCTCCTGGGGAACGATGGAGGGCTGGCTGCCAATGGCTTACTGTGTCATGTTTTGCAGCTACTGGGTCAAAGGCAGTGACTGCTGGCTCTGGGCTGGCAGGCTTGGAGCTGGCACAGGCACTGTGGCCAGAGTCAACCCCTTTAAAGGCTCCGGGGAGAGGAGAGGGAGAGGAGTGTTCTTGGTCGAGGCTGGAGTGGCCACTAGGGCACCCTGGGAAGGCTGGAGGCCCCCTATTTCGAAATAAGTGCCTACACAGCACTTATTTTGAAATAGCTATTTCAAATTTGGCATTATTCCTCATATTTTGAATTTGGTAAAACTCAATCTAAGTGCTGCACTATTTCGAATTAATTTCGAAATAGTGGTTTGGCTGTGTAGATGCTAGTAAAGTTATTTCAAAATAACTTTGCTGTGTAGACATACCCTTAGAGAGTTAGTATGAATACTGCAGATTTAAGCTTCCAAACCACAGTGACAGCTGCAGATTAAAATTAAGTTTATTCTGGTTTTAAAAGTAGCATGCTAGAGAACTTTAAAAATCCACTGTCCTCCAACACATGAAAAGCTCAAGTCAATTTCTGTAAAAGCTGATTTGATATAACACAAAACCAGAAACCCTAGCTCTTACAGCTGAAAAGAACTTCCCAAACGTGAACTGATGCCGTACTGTGGGGTTTTGAGTGTGCAGCCAGCTCAATGCCCAACACTGCTCATGGTTTTCCCAAGCCACAGTAAAAGTGGCAAAACTCAGGTCAGTTCTACAGAACTACTCAAAACCCAAAAGGCTCTGGTGAAACTCACAAGAATTCTCTCAACTGCACTCTGCTTCTGTCTAGGAAAGCTAGGAGAGGCAGGCACTGAAACTACTTGTGGAAGTGAGGATATGAAATAAAATAGTCATGGGGAAGGATGTGGTAGTGATGGTAACTCTTCAACCCCCTCTCAACAGCTGAGAGTTACATTAGCGAAGATAGCAGCTCCCACCATTCCAGCACCCAGATGACAGTCCTCTCTTCCCCCTAAAACAGGAGACTGCTTAGCAAAAGAGGAGTAAAAAGAAAGAAAGATCCTTCTTCTCCTTTACAGCAGCCATAGAAAGGGGGATTGGAAGAGACACTTCACAGACTTATCAGGCATCTACTAGGCAGAAGTTGACCAAAAAAATGGAACCTTGGAACCGGGTAGGAAATCTATTATCTCACTTCCCAACAGTGGTTGTAGGTTTATCACCAGGGCAGCACCCTTCAATCTTTTGAGTCCCCTTCTATACCTCTATTAGCCACTGGTTAATAAGTCTGTTTTTCAAACATATAGCTATTTCAAGCCTTGTGATATGGTCTTTGGTGCAGATTCTGATAGCTATAGTGCATCCCTGAAAGTGACTTAATACAGCAAACCAGCAAAACTCACTTGCAATAAATTCATATTGCATGCACATCAAAGCAATCTATGCACAGAATACAACTTGGCCCATCTGGGCATTAGCAAGTGTTATTATACTGCATAACACCTTTGGCCCAAATTGTGCCTCTGGATGCTTGCATACAATTGCACGTTCAAATCAGCACAGCACATCACCTTGGCAGGCGACGACTCCAAGATGATAACCTCTGGAATAGATTACATTCCACCATGTAGGGTTTCAAACTGAAAACACCAGGACACAGCAAAAAGGCTACCAGCTCTACTGGGCTTCTTCTGTCATGAGCTTTAGCCAGCGCAAGGATGGCTTGACAAGGTGTAAAGAAGATCTGACCATCAGCACATTTACAAGGAAACCTACATTCATTCATTATGAATATCACTTATTCACCAGTTCCCCCCTTTTTCTTCCCCCCGCTTTAAAAAAAAAAGTGAATGTGTGGTTCCTCAAGGAACCAAACCTCCTCATCTGCCTTTGATGAAAGCTTAAAGGTATTCACTACTATAATCTTTTAGGGATCCCCTAGACCAGCAAGGGATTCTATCACCCCAACCTCTCATGTCGGTAAGCCTTAATACTATGCTGCCAATTGTCACAGGTACTTCTCAGTATCAGGCCACCACCAAAGCAGTCCCTTCTTTCCAAAGGCTACACACATGCCAAGTGTGACCCCTACAATCTCCCAAAAGTATTTGTTCATCTAAAAAAGTAGTAGTAAATAAAATGAACAATTCCACAAAGGGAAGGTAAATGTATTTTCATTGCTTATTCACTTTGGGGCTGGGAAAAAGATAAAGATGCTTCCACCAGAGATAATTTAGGGACACAGAGGAAAAAAAGCCTTCAGCTACTGACATCAGAGACTTAGTGTAAAAGCACTTACTGATAACTAGACTAACACCAGCGTAACTTAAAATTTACCTAACAGCCCGAGCACTTTATTTCCAATGTATTTTGCATTGCATTATCAATGTACTGCATTTATATTTCATTGGCAAAAAGTCAGTTTACTTAGTCCATCATTTCTACTACTCTTTGAGGTTTAAAAAAAAACCCAACAACAAGCAAACTATCCCCATTCACATTTTTTATAGCCATAGGAGGATCCCAAATTAATACACGCTATGGAATACTGAAACAGCGTTACTCCGGTCAAATTAAAGCTTAACAAGATTGAGTGGCAACAAAAATATTCACGTAAGTGATAATGGTCAATCTCTATAAGAATGTCACAAGAGTTTTGCTTCTTACACACAATTCAAGCAGGTTTTTCAGTCCATTAAAACAATATTGTTGATCTATTTCCTGATGTGAACTTTCACATCTCTAAAACAACATACAGGTAACAAAGAAGCTCTCTTTTCGACTTATAACATTCTATTCTAGGTTGGGCTTTGTTTTGTTTTGTACTGTTTTTAGGTTCTCTGAGCAGTTTTAAAAGTATTTTATTTTAAACATGTTATATTTAAAAGCCATCCCAAAGAGAAACATTTACCTATGGCTTCTGTAAAGCTAGCAGGAGCCAATTTTTCTTATAAAAACAAATTTTGTTTTGCTGTCAGCCACAAGGGACAGTCACTGAGAGCTCCACAGGTGGGGGTTTTGTTTGTTACTCTTAGTTTATAAGGGTGGCAAAAGAGCGCATGGAGAGAAATGAAACACACTCAACGTGACAATTTGGTTCTAAAAAACAAACTTGAAGGTAGTCACCCATTTTTGATTAAACAATGGCATGAGCAAGCCATGAGCCCTCTATTGAGTAATAATAAATTATGAGAAGCTAATAAAAATGTGGCAAAATCCCTAAAAATAATAAGCTATATATTTGTCATTTGACTCCACTGCACAGGATATTGTGGAGAAAATTAACAAACCCTGTGCTCCTAAATGAAAACATTAGATAAAAAGAGAAACTGATCTGACTGCTCTAATGGATTTAATACTGCATATGATAAAGATGATTTGTGATCTATTCATTAGCAAAAGAAAGTAACTACAGTATAGATCAATACAGCATATCAGTGATTAAATTTAATACAACTTGCTAGCATGTCTGAAGCGCCACAGCAAGGGGTAAAATATTCTAAACATTACATGTGATTATTGAAAGAAACCACTGGAAATGTCTGTCATGAAATAAAATGTAAACATTTTTTCTATTAATGTTACTGTATTTACAAATGTTTCTTACACCCTAACTGCTTTCACATAATTCGTAATAAAAGAGTCAAAATTGAGTCAGTTTTCTAATTTTTCTCCCCACACTGTTGGATTATATTGTAGCTATTTAACATTTGTGTTTAGATGAAATAAACACATTTCTTGTAAAATATATCTCAAGCATATAGGCTATCAGGTACTCTTCTAGCAAGTGTCAAACAGCCACAAAGAGATGTAATCAAACCATTTACAGACCTGAACTATCCACCCACACCATAGGGTTAGATGGCATTACTTAGAAAATACTTAACTGCTTATCCAGCAAGGGACCTGAAAGAAAGCTGGCCACAGTTCACCAAGTCATTTTTAATACTAATGGAAAAGGAAATATAACACCATTTGCCCAGTGGTGAAAAGGGAAACCTAGGTGGAAATAAGTGTCAAGTGTCACACTGACTCCAAATATGCTCAGTTACACTCAGTCCATTGAAAAAACAGTCTTCTGCTGTTTAAGGTTAAGTCTCAAAACTTCAGAACACAAATTGAAGTACAAAAAGTAAGTTAATGGTGTCAATCTGGAATCCTTTATGTTTATAATAAAGATATTCAATATTCATTCTGTTCATGTACTTAGATGTATTTCTCTTTCCACAGCATAAGGAGGGAAAAAAAACGTTTGCACACACACATACACACACAAAAAAAACACCTCAGTTCAAACAGACAGTTTTTACAAAATAAAAGGTAAAATAAAAAAATATATAGTGTCAATGGACAGAAGAACTAGGGTATAAAACTTCTTGATGACTTAAGTATAGTAACAGCAAAGTAGTCAAATGCTAAGATGACAACTGATCTACTGCAGGCCCCTTCTTTAAAAAAAAAAAAAAAAAAAAAACACACAATACATTAGGCAAGCGGCTTCTCCAAGACCCAAACTGTACTAAAAATATGCTCATTTTAAAAAGATGAACTCCCTTTAAGGACCAGTGAAAGTTTAATACAATTAATGCCCTCTTCCAACAAACCAAAAAAAAAGTTCAGAAATCACTGTTTATAATTGATGCTAAATGCTTCCCCAGCCTGGGCTAACCTAGACTTTAAATAACACACATACACCACAGTATTTAGTGCCAGCACAGCAACAGCTAGCTGTACTCTCGGCCAAGTTTAGAAAAATAACTGCAGCGTAAAAACCTCAAGACTTTACATTAATATAGCGAAACTTTGAAGCAAGCCTTGACTTGCTCTACAAAGGCTCTCTGATTTCTATCCCCCTTCCACTGAGCAGAGATAAAATAAAGCCGACCAAGAGTACTGAAAACTAAAAGTGTTACTAAACCAGATTAAAGTGATATTTAAAGCACAAAGATAAGGGTGCAGAAAATTGGAATTGGATAGGGGCTCCCGAACCCTTCAATTTCAGGTAGAGATCCCACTTTCCTGATTTGTGGGAAGCATGCAGCCGCCCTGGTATACAGCCAAAGGAGCCAGTAAAAAAGTTTGTGACAACTTCAACGCTTCACTTCTTTGTCCTAAACATTTTCTAGTGTCTGCTCACACGACCCGAAGTTAGTGAAAATACCCCGCAAGCTTCGTTTTCCTTCTTTCCCCCTCTCCCCGACTCCTAGATGTCTCCTGCGATTGTGAAGGTCTTTAGCGCGCCTTACCTGCTCCCTAGGTATGCAGGGCAGGGAGGTCCTCCGATGGGACTTGTTGCTGCAGCTAGACATCTCGGCAGAGATCATGGAGCTAGACCTCCTCCTCCTCTTAAACACCGGGACCTCTTCCTTGGCCAGTTGGGCACCAGAGATCTCTCGGTGCGGCGCCGCCCCGCAATGGGGCAAGAGCTGATCCGCGTACCTGGCCAGGAGAATGCCCAATAGCCCGAACAAGTAAGCCAGGTAGGGTCTCCAGGCGACCTTGATCCTCTCTAAGGAGACGAGGGACGTGGTCCTGACCGCGCTAGTCAAGGCGATCATGAGGACGCCCTGCCTCATCTGCAGCACCAGCCATGTCACAGTGGCCAAGCAGCTCAGCACCACCCCCGTGGCGGTGAAGGAGAGCAAGTGATCCTCCCCTACTGCGAACCCAATCTGGACAATCGCTTCCCCACAGCAGCAGGCGGCCAGCAGCAAGGCGGCCGTGTGCAGGCGGACCCCGGAGCGCAGCAAGTACAAGCCCATCCAGAAGAAGGCACACATAAGGCTGAAGAGCAAAGCGATGGGATGCAGCCAAGGAATCAGCTGGAAGCTGCTGCTACTGGGGAGCCCTGCGGGGGGCAACTGCAAGCCACCCGACTCTCCTCCTCCTGCTGCTTCTTCCTCCGTCGCCGCCACCTTCTCCTGCAGATCGCAGCCGATCTCCCCCCTGACCAGCCTGACCACCAGAGCCAGCAAGAAGGACAGGGATCCGGCGCAGAGAGCCGAGGAAAGTTTCCAGGAGCTCCAGATTTTCTGCAGCACCAGGTCGCCCCAGCGGAGCTGGCAGGTTGAGTCTTCTTTTTGCCCCTGCTGAGCGCCAGGCTGCTGCTTCCCCTCCGCATAGTAATACCCGTTGCACTCGGACCCTACTCCTGCCGCTGGGCTTGTCTCCTCGCCAATGCTCCGGCTGGGCTTGCCCCGGACACTGGCACGGTCGCTGGTCAGAGCCATAGTTTCAGCGTCCCCGCGTGCCCTCCCCCCTGAACCAGGCAACCTCCTACGCGCCCCAGCAGAGCGAACCTCCCCACGTTCCTCTAGAGCTTGCAAATATTAATACCCCGGCTGCAAACAGAGGCGCGAGGCTAGGAAGAGGCTTTCAAGTTAAAGCCCCGCATTTTGTAGGCGGGTGGGGGGAAATCAGCCTCCCTCTCCTGCCCCCTGCGCAAACAGCCCCTTGTTGGTCAGCTCGGTCTCCGCGATCGCTGCAGGTTTCCAATCCACGGGGTGGCCGGGAGGGGTGGCAGCTCCAGGGAGAAGCCGCTGGACAAAGTCAGCTGCGCTGGTTCATGTCTAGGCCATCACCGCTCCCCCGCGCTCCTGCTGCCCGGGAAGGAGGTGCAGGGGGGAAGCGGGATGGGGCTGCAGGAAGGATAGTCGGCTGGGCCGGGGCTTCCTTCTCCTGCCCGCTGCTCTCTGCCGCGCTCACTCTTCCTTGCTCCACGGGCGGTCCTCCCCAGCGCTGCCAGACGCGGTGGCTCGCCATGCCCCATGGCCGGGGGGAGGAAGAGTCCTGTGCATTGCAGATTGCCGGGGGCGGCAAAAATAAAAGGCAACCGGTCGGGGGGGGGGGGGGGGGGGGGGGGGGGGGGGGTTTAAAAAGTTGCTACGTTGTGCCGGGCAGAGACACGGAGCCGCAGGAGGAAGACTGCTCTGGCAGCAGCTTTCCCTCCTGCTCGGGGCGGGTTTGGCTACCCCGCTTCACGGGAGGCGAGTCCCCCGCATTAAAGAAGCCGGGGGAGAGTAGGACAAGCAGGAGGCGGCGGCCGGTGTTTGCAGCTGGGCTCGTCCGACTGCCCGGGAAACGCTGCCCCACTCCCCCCACAGCCGGGCAGGCAGCGAGTGGCGCGAGCCCCTTGGCTGCCTCGGCCCCGGGAACTCGGCGGCGTCAGATGATCCGCGCGGGCTGCTGCCTCCTGGCTGCTGCGCCGGGGCGGAAGAGCATCGCCTCAGGCCGCCTGGCGGCTTTGCACGCGCGGAGAGGTGCCAACCGGGAGAGCCTGGGCTGCCGGCGGCTGTTAGCAATCAAGCCATAAATCCGAGTGGCAGGGAGGGGGCAATTACACGGCAGTAAAAAAGTCACCCTCGTTTAGCGAGATTAATTTTTACTGCGGTTTGCAGAGAGGAGCCCAGCCTAGCCCACCACAGCTAACTGCGGGGGGTGTCGCAGAGGGAGAGCTGTGTTAGTCTGTAACTTAAAACAAAGAGTAGTCCTGGGGCACCTTAAAGATTAGCTCTATATAGTATCATGAGCTTTTGCGGGCTGCTTCATTTCAGCCCCAAGAGCCAGTTTGAGCCAGTCCCATCTATGTTTGTGGGAATCAGAACATCCCAGCCAGGTGGGCTTGCAGAAATTGGGCCCCTTTTTGTCTTACTGTATTGCAATCTGCTACTGTGGGTCCAATCGCCTCTTTCCAAACTAACTGCACCTTCAATTAAACCGATGGAACCTTGCCAACACATGTGCCTTTTGGGGAGAGCACTTGCTACAATGCTTAGGGAGCTGAAACAATTAGACCCAGATCCTGCAAAGACTTAATTAGGTGCATGGGTAGCAGGCCTCATGAGTTAAATTACACATAGATTGAAATCTTTGCAAATTTAGCAGACCCTTAGCTCTCAAAGCTACTGGACCAGGTAAATTGCTTTTTCTAAGGATACAGTATATTTAGGCCATGATAATGTAAAGCACAGAGACAGCAGGGGAACATTTAGAGCCAGGAAATCAACAGATTAGGTAAAAGCATTTTCATGCTCCTCCCCCAGCAAGTAAATCACTGTTTTAAGACCTAAGACAGATTCAGGTGGTGTATTTATTTATGGATAAATCTGGGATTTTAATGGCATGCATATCACCATAATGCCTGACTTTAATGGGCTGAAATGATAGTTCTTGTGTAATGTGTTTTTTGTGACCAGAAATATGGCATATGTACCGAGGTTGGTTTTAAAATAACAGTTTTCTCAGCTAGATAATATGTAATCTAGATTTATTTGTCATTTTTATGTTTAAAGTTTGGTGAGAGAGAAACCTGAGTATTGGTAGTAAAGTTTGGTTTTGAGGGTTGGATCCATTACAAATAATGTAATGGAGTTTTTGTTTTACAGTCAGAGTCCAATCTCTAACTTGCTGAAAAGATTTACAATTTGTTGTCAGTAGAGCAGTAAGTAAGTATTGTTTTACACCTATGGGCTGTGTCTAGACTGGCCAGTTTTTGCGCAAAAGTAGCTGCTTTTGTGCAAAAACTTGCCAGCTGTCTACACTGGCCGCTTGAATTTCCGCAAAAGCACTGACTTCCTAATGTATGAAATCAGTGCTTTTTGCGGAAATACTATGCTGCTCCCGTTTGAGCAAAAGTCCCTTGTAGACAGCTGAGATTTGTTTTGCGCAAAAAAGCCCTGATGGCTAAAATGGCGATCGGGGCTTTCTTGTGCAAAAGTGTGTCTAGACTGGCATGGACGCTTTTCCGCAAAAAGTGCTTTTGCGCAAAAGCATCTGTGCCAATCTAGATGCTCTTTTGCGGAAATATTTTTAACGGAAAAACTTTTCCGTTAAAAGTATTTCTGCAAAATCGTGCCAGTCTAGACGCAGTCATGTAGAAAATAAAAATACCATTGGGCTCCACACCATGTATGAAGGTCCCCCACAGGGCTTTTGTTGTAGGGCCAGGGACTATAGAAAAAATGGGGGCTATATGCCTATCACCTTTATTCATTTAAAAGAGATAGGCCTCTTCATGATTTGTGAATCAACAAATTCTGTGTGTCTAATGCCTCTAGTATGCACAGAATTTAGTCTTATATATCCCGTATAGGTTGAACCTCTCCAGTCCAGCACTCTTGGGACCCAAATTTTCAAACCACAGGAAGTTATATTGTCTAGTAGCATTACCAACACTTTCACTGCTTACTGAGCTCTTAGCGTGCATCTACACAGCATAAGATATTTAATTTGCGTAACACAAATGCATATATTATTTCAATTGAATTTCAAATTAGTGAATTTGAAATTTGGTGTGTCAACATCGTGCCAGATTTTGACATAACACACTATTTTGAGATATCCCTTAACCCTTGTGGAATGACAAAATAGGTATTGAAATAATGGGTGGATTCAAAAGACGAAGGGTAGCTATTTTGGGATACTTCCGGTATCCTGAAATAGTCCCACGGTGTAGATGTACCCTTAGCGGGCATTTAGAGCTAAATAACAAAACAGAACACAGAGTCAGGTCTGGTGGCTGTAAACAAACTTTATGGGACAGTGAGAAACTTGGCCAAACTCGTGATTAAGTGGACATATGGCTAACTAAAATCATGCTGCACCATAGATGTTGTCAGACCAGAGACTCTGGACTAAAGAGGTTCAACTTGTATGTTAGACAACAGCACACACAGCTGGGACCCATTACACCTATGATCTTGTCCTCCATACTGCACATCATTCATTTTAAACTCCACTTTACCTCAGCTTTATTACTTTATAGATTGTTACTCTAACTTAGTAATATCAGAAAGGCTAACAGTAAACAGATAAGAAAAACCTGTAGTAAATACATTTTCTAACTTCCCTATTAAATTTGTGGGGGAGGGAGAGGACTGGGCAGTGGCAGGAGTTTAGACATCTAGAGATAGCAATTGAGCAGGTGTTTTATAAATCACACTGGTGCTTAAAAAGGGACTGAGGGCTCCATGTAGGCTCGGGATCCTATCCATGCAGAGCTTAGTGCATGATAAAGGCCTTAGCTTAGTGTGTTTTAAAATTGCCCTGAAATTCAATCAGCTAGAAGGCATGCTACTGGAAACCAAAGCATTGCAATAGAAGGTGTTATATAAAATCACCAAGGATATGATCCACAATGTGGATCACTTAAGTGCCTAACAGCTAAATGGGCCTCACTGAAAAAGGAAACTATTTTACCAAAAATGACTTTTCCAGCATATGTGAAGCAAAACAAGACCTCTCCAAGGCTAGCCACCTTCTGTTGTGAAGAGTCTACAGAATCCTGATGTAGCTATTGATTACTTTGCCTTGGTAGGTTAATTGGATGATAGTTATTAATAGTAGTTTAAGCACCAGGTGTGAAAATACCTAGACTTCCTTGAACCACGACTCAAAATCAAAGCAGTAAGCTCAACCCTTCTGTGTTTGGAGATATGATAGGTACATTGAATTGCCTGCATTTAATTCTTGGGGGAGGAGGGGTCCTTTAAATGAGACCTTGGGAATTGTGGGCTTGTCTACACAGAGTGGCTGTGTCTAGACTGGCAAGTTTTTCCGCAAAAATCAGCCGCTTTTGCGCAAA
>CM057845.1:104847211-104876264 GCA_030068395.1 Apalone spinifera | reverse complement strand
AGGGGTTTCTTGTGCAAAAAGAGCTTATCACAAAAAGCACAGGTGCTCTGATGGTCATTCTGTGAATGACAATCAGAACTTTCTTGCACAAGAGTGTCCATGCAGCGTGGATGCTCTTGTGTAAAAGCACATCACTTTTGCGATGTGCTTTTGAGGTGTGGACGTGCTTTTGCGCAAGAAATTTTTGCAGAAGATCTCTTCCACAAAAAGCTTCTTGCGCAAAAACCCTGCAGTGTAAACAAAGCCCTGGAGACACATCCGCAGTGATTCTCTACCTCAGAGTTCCTTTTCCATTACTAGTTAAATAAGAAAACTTGTCCACTAGGTAATAAACCTCTCTTTCCAATAAAGACAATGACTAAAGCCAGGTCAACTCTACTAAGTTTATCAAGCCAGCTACATTGCTTTGGGATGTGAAAAATCTACACCTCCTAAGTTATTTAAGATGACCTAATTGCCAGTATAGACAGTGCTAGGTTGATGGAAGAATTTTTCCATCAACCTAGCTACCACCTTTCAGGGAGGTGGTTTAGCTACAGCAATGTGACAACCACTCTCATCAGTATAGTGAAGGACTATAGCAATGCAGCTGCAGTGCTGAGTTATGCAGCTGTAAATGATTTAGATATAGAGGCATCCTAAGATTTATGCAATTAAAGAATGAATGTTGTAAAAAAAGCAGTATTTTGTACATTCCTGACCCCACGATAGGCCAGTCCAAGCTGGACCCACCAACACAATGGAGTTTTTATCATGTACCAAAATGGTGGAGTCCTTTAGCTAATTCTCAACAGAACAGTTGTCAAGAATCTGCAGCTCAATGCTTACATATGTCACTGAAGTTAAAACCCACATGTACTTAGCCCAGCCTCTTTCCTCTACTGGTGGATTATATTTCCCACCTCTAGGAAACTAGTTGACTGCTATTAAAATAAAATGTCCACAGGTTCCCAAAGAATTCCTCCTGTCTCTTTTAACATAATAGGTGACAGTTTAGAGGGGGACAGAGGGACAAAAGAGAATGCTTCTGTTTTACCACTTTTTATTCCAGTTACAGCAAAAACACCTGTGACAGTCAGGCAGGAGTGGCCCTATACGAGCTGCCGGCAACTGGCGCCCTAGGCGAAATGGGCGATCGGCACGCGATTGGTGCCCCCACCTCCAAAGCCCTCAACAGCCATTTATCTTGGCGCCGTAAGCGACTGCCTAGTTCGCCTATATTGACGGGCTGCACTGCACTCAGGAACTGTGTTTGAGATGACTGTTCATGTGTTTTTGTAATTTGCTTTTTTCTTTTAATTAAAATTTTTTCACCTTATGACTTTGAGCAAATATTTGTTGTCAGCTGGGAAACACACTGTGACTATGATTTTATAACAACTGGATCTTCAGAAATTTATTAATTAAGGTATCATTTACTTACCTTCTGACAGCAGTCAGTATTTATAGAGTATTAAGGATGATACTGTTTTGGGTTTCTATAGCCACGATCCATGTGAGGACCACAAAGCACTTTACACACATATATGAATAAACTCTCACAGTGCCCCTCTTTATGGCTGTAGTACTTCAGCATAGTCCCTAGCTACATGCTGGTGAGAGGGTTTCTCCCAGTGGTGACAGTAATTCATCTCACTGAGAGGCGGTAGCTAGGTCAACAGAAGAGTTTTTCCATTTACCTAATACTATCTACAAGGGGACATAGGTCACCTTACCTTTGCCACTCAGGGGTGTGGCTTTTTCACACCCTCTGAGCAACATACTAAGTCTATCTAATTTTCTAGTGCAGATCAGCCCTGAGCCATCAAAGTTGAGATGATGTATATTTGCCATACAAACCACTGATCATCAAGCACCAAGCTAGCAGAGCAGTTAAGCACATGGGGAAGTTTTAGCACAAGTGTCCTGCTGAATTTGTGACAGTTCACTATGCATAACACATGACAATTTAAATATCAAAGTTTAGATGATACATTTGTCATATAAGCCATTGGGCATTAAGATCGTGATCCAGCAAAGGACTTAAGCACATGGGTAGTCTCATTGACTTCACTGATATTTCACGAGCGCTGTATCAAATGCAGCTTTTACATTAATTCGGTGATCCTAACCTTTTCAGCAGTTACCAGTATTCGCTTTATTGCGCCATTTTTCATTTAATTCAGGACATAACATTATTTCAGGCTGTCTGCAGTCTCAGGATATGCCCACTGTGCAAGTCTAATTTGGTTCACATTTTCAAGGTTTTCTTCACAACCATGAGGACTAAGTACACAATTAAAAATATTAAATCCTAGATTATGGAGCAGACATTTGATGACAAATACTTCCACCATTTTAATTCAGAAATGAAAATATCAATTGACTTTCATTGTAAAGTAAATAGAAATCATTATGACTAGTATATTAATAAAAATCTACATGTTAATAAAACTTAAAATAGACCGTCTCAGTTTTTGCAGAAATCTTCAAATGAGTTACTTTTTCAATCTCGAAAAAACATTTGCTAGAGGAATTTTAAGAAAATAGACACTCTCCATTTCAGAATGCATATAATTAATATATTAAGTAACTCATGAATTCTCAGAAAAATCGTTTTTGCAACCCAAGACTAAGTTTGGCAAATTTGAGGAAGCTGTGAAATGAGTATGGACCTCCATTGATTAAAATGTTTGTAGATCTCTGCTCTTAGGCAACAAAGTTAATGGATGCCCACTCTGAAGGAGCATCATGCAAGATCAGGGTTAGTGTAATAATAGAAAAAACACTTAGGTTTAATCCCTAGTTTAAATACAAATCTTTATGTGATTTTAACTATGGAGCAGTCATCAAACCTTTGTAATGAACATATAATGGAACAAACTATTAAAATGCAAACTTCTATAGAATGTGCTTACCTAACACTGTCTATTAAAGAGCAGCTAGATCTAATGCAACAGAGAGTTCACAATTGCACGGCTGTTCACTGGAAGTTCAGGCTACCATATACTGGACTACCAGTTCCATGGGAAATGATTATCAGCTCTTTTTTATGGCACCTAAGAAATGTATTCCTCTAAAGAAGAGATTTGTTTTACTTTTCCTCTTGACTTGCAAAGGCATTCCTAGTCATAGTGCAAGGAGAGCTGTGAAGAATTAAGTAAAACAGGAGATATTATGAACAAACTGAGTCCTGGTATCAAATGCAACTCCATTGAAATTAATGGGTTGAACTGACCTATAAGGACTATCTCTATAGCAAGCATTATTAAAAGTAGGATGCATTTTTAAATCCTTAGACATTATTTTTTGTTAATTTTTTTTTTTTTTTTTTTTTTTTGCATTTTCAGTGTAGAAACAACACTGGATAGTCAGGACCTTCTGTTTTTACCTGCTAAGCTAAATTAGTAACATTGGAAAGACAGACCCAGAAAATCTGATTTACTAATGCAAAATTAGCATTGGCTAATTATGCCAGAAATACACATTACACATACAGGTTCAAAAAGACTAACTGAAAGTATTGACACTTGGTACTATAGATCTCTAAAAAATATGAATCTTTAAAGTTGTGGTTAGTGGGTATTATTCAATTATTTTTGGAGAAAAATGTTCAAATCATTCCAGAAGTGTATTTTCAGTAATAAATACAAAATTTAAAACTATTTAAGTTTTTTTATCTTCACATCAAAATAATCTGAGGTATTTTAAAATAAACTTGACAATTGTTTTAATATATCTCTGGATTAGAGATTACCATTTATGCACCCAGATTACATTTTACAAATATGTAATATATCCCGGGTTCAAAACCACTGAAATTAATAGATCACTAAGGCCCCAATTTGGTAACAACATAAATGCATAACTTTAAGTCAGTGCTCTGCTCATGTGAGTAAAGTTATACACACATCTACAGAATGAGGCCAGATTTCATGTAGACTTCAACTCTACTTAAGGAATCACTTTTAACTACCTTGCCCTTGTCAGATATTTATGTGACTAACCCAATCCCTCTGCAAACATTTTTATAAAACTTAAAATAAAATACTGTATGTAAAAAACTGGAAGGTCACAAACCCATAATTGCAAGGAAATTCAAAGCTTAGGCTGAAACTGCATCTTTAACACAAACCTGTTGGGTGACAGCACTGAGAGATGACCCTGAAAACCATGTGATGTTTACTAACATGTGGTATGGTATTCTATGCCAGTTTCATCTTATCATGTGTTACAAAGATCATTCTTGAAAGAAATGTTATCAGACAACTACGATTAGTTTTAAATATTTGCGTACATACACTTGGTTTATAATTAGTTTGTGGGGTATGGTTATTTATAAACATTTGCAGCCCATTGCCAGGATTGTCTTGCAAATGAGATGTATATATTTTAAGGGCTCTGTTCCTAGTAATTCAAATAAAATCCATAGTTAAATAGGAGTGTGAATGCAGGCTGAACGTAACAGCTTGAAGTACCACGGTTCCAGCACTGTGAAAGGCCACCATAAATGACCAAACGGCCCCCAAATTAAGGTGTGTTAGAGGGAATACACTGCTTACAGAATCTGCAAATGATTAATTCACCCTATTGCAATAACTCTTCATTTGGTCCATTTTGCACAAAATCAACATTACAAACTCAACAAGCACTTTACAGGAGAGGGATCACTTGATGATTACCTGTACTGTTCACTCCCTCTAGGGCTCCTGGCATTGGCCACTGCCACTGGGCTAGAATGGACCTTTGGGCTACGGCTATACTGCAAGCCTCTTGCAGAAGAGCAAATGCAAATGGAGCGCTCATTGCATATGACCTTTTGTGTAAAAGCCAAAAAACGAAAAACAGCTCTTGTGCAAAAGGGTTTTTTTGCGCAAAAAGGAGCCATCTACACAGCACTTTTTTGCGCAAAAACCTCTTGCGCAAAAGGGAAAGGAAGAGGAAATGCAAATGAGAGTGCTGAATATGCAAATGAGCACTCCGTTTGCATTTGCTCTGCCGCAAGAGGCTTGCAGTATAGACGTAGCCTTGGTCTGACCCAGCATGGCCATTCTTATATACTTTGGACACCTAAATACCTTTGAAAATCCAGCCCTTAGCTGAAATCTCACTGAAAATCACTTTTGTAAATAGGGTTTAGGCAATGTTGAAAATGTTACTTTTGAGTTTTGTAAGCCTGTACTTCTGGGCTGCGTCTAGACTGGCATGATGTTCCGCAAATGCTTTTAACGGAAAACTTTTTCCGTTAAAAGCATTTGCGGAGAAAAGCGTCTAGATTGGCACGGATGCTTTTGCACAAAAGCACTTTTTGCGGAAAAGCGTCTGTGCCAATCTAGACGCAGTTTTGTGCAAGAAAGCCCCGATCGCCATTTTCGCCATCGGGGCTTTTTTGCACAAAACAGTCCTGAGCTGTCTACACTGGCAAATACATGTGCGCAAGAGGGCTTTTTCCTGAACAGGAGCAGCATAGTATTTGAGCAAGAACACTGACAATCATACATTAGATCATCAGTGTTCTTGCGCAAATTCAAACAGCCAGTGTAGACAGCTGGTAAGTTTTTGCGCAAAAGCGTTTCCTTTTGCGGAAAAACTTGCCAGTCTAGATGAAGCCCTGGTGTTTATAATCAATCACTTACAGAGAATTTATACATACATCTCAGTTCGTTTTATTGATGGTCTGATTTTCATTGATGCCAATTCTAGACACATTTATTTTAATATCAAATATTTCATATATATAAATAGCATTATCCTTTTAAAAAATACTGCAATATTACATTGCAACTTCCACTTTAGATATTTTCAAAGGTAACTTTGATCCAAAGTAGATGTTGTATATATCATATTCTTGTACTAGTAACACATTTTATTATAATATTAACAGTGATCATATCAAAATTGTAGGATTCACTCTTGTCTATGAGGTGCTGAATTATTTCAATTATTAATTATTGTAATGGGATTTATGGGCATCTAGCACCTTATAGAAGTGGTCAGCTTCTAGCAGAATCAGGCCCATTTGAGCCAAATTCAGACCTGGTGTAAGGAGGTGAGATTCCATTGAAATCAGCTGTAGAACATCCTGTTTGAATTTGGCTCATCCAGTCATTCATTTAGCTCCATGGGCACAAGAGTGTTTAACTTTAATTTCCTACCTCTTCATGTTTTCTACTGTAATTCATTCCTTATTCATGGTTCCTGCTGTAATTCGCTACTTAGTTTCATTCAGCAACCCCGTGAGAAGTGGCAAAGGAATATTATTAGTACATGCTAGTATAAACATTTCAGCTGTGTCTAGACTGGCGTGATCTTGCGCCAGAGCTATGCAAATGAGGCTCAGCGTGGAATATTACCGAGCCTCATTTGCATAGCTAATGAGCCTCCATTTTCGCGCAAGAAAAACCCTCTTGCGCAAAGCCATTATGCCTGAAAATAATCAGCATGACGGCTTTGCGCAAGAGGGTTTTTCTTGCGCAAGAAGAGGCAGTGTAGACAGCTCCTTCTAGTGCAAGAGCTTCTTCCACAATAATGGTGGCTCATTAGCTATGCAAATGAGGCTCGGCGATATTCCACGCTGAGCCTCATTTGCATAGCTCTGGCGCAAGATCGCGCCAGTCTAGACACAGCCTTCCAGTATGACAGCAAGACATGCTATTGCTTGAACAAAAGAACCCAGACTCTGTGACTGAGGATTGTAGCAGCTCATATCCTTTGTGAATCAGCAAAAGGGGAACTGCAATATGAACTCACTGGTGGGTTACAGCTGCACATTCTGGCAACCTTGAACAGGATGGGGAATGGGAGTAGCCTTCACAAACCTGGGTGGCTCTAATCTCAGAAGCCCGATGCAGAGAAAGGGCACTCATACTGACTGAGGGCACTGGTTGTCCAGGGAAGGTGCGTATGTTGATAGGATGATTTCCCTGGGGTTGTCACATTAGAGGTAGGAGAACAAAGGTGGGCAACTGCTGACGAGGGAACACAGGGAAAAGGGTAAAGCGTGTGACTGAGAAACTAGGAATATGTTGAGGAATGGAAAAGAATGGAGTAAGATTGACCAGGCCTATTGATAGGGCGTGGAGAAAGGTGGTAGTTGCCCCATGGCCTGGCGATTCAAGCTGCCCAGGGCTCCATGCTGCCACCACTGCTACTGCCCTCCCCCCACTTTGCCTAGGGGCCCACACACAGGCTGTCAGCTCCCAAATCTGACAAATTGGTATGGGAGTAAAACAATCAGGGAAGGAAGCATTTCAAAGTTGAGGAAGGAGGACTTTGACTTTGTGTTTAGAAACTCATCTAAATATTGCTGCTCTTTCATTACTTTTATTTCTTGGGACCATCCTGTTACTGAGGGTCAGGCCGGAGATCTTGTCAGTGCTCTCTGTGGAGTCTGTTAAATATTGCTCTAGTTTGGATTCCTATTGTAGACATATGGGCCAACAAAACAAGGGCATTCATGTTCTGTTCACATATTTGGAGATCATACCAGCCTTTGTTCAGCAGAATTACAAAGAGTCACATTTAGATCATTCAGAATCAATTTATAATCAGATTAATCCATTCATAGTTAAAGATTACTCCATATAGGAGATGCATAAAATTTGATTTAAAATCATAAAAATAAAATACAATTCAATTATGGCTATGAACATTTTAGATTATAGAAACAGATCAGATAGATGACAGATGCATCCACTCCATACTTAATACATGTTGGTGTGCTGGTGTGTTTCAGTATGTGCTATTGTGTAACTTACGAACTGCATTGGTCTGACATGACATAGAGAGGGAAGAAAGGAGCAGAGGCTGTAATTTTAGTGACACTGCAGTACAAATGCCTAGATAAATTTAAAAATTCTTCTTACATAGCAGACTTATGTAAGTGTAACCTATTATTTAATACTATTAATGTACAACTACTGTTAAGATACAACTTGTTAATTGATGTGCTCTGTTTAATGGTATGGTCACAGAAATTATGTGGGAAAGTATTTTAAATGCTTCTGTGCAAAACACAGAATTGGTCAGCCATGGATCTGACTGTCCCAGGGAGTTTGGGAGCCCCAGAAGCAAGTTGCCCCAAGACTTAGCTGCCCAGGGAGTCAGTTACTCAAGGAAATGGAGAAATTGGCACCTGTGGGAACTGGAGAACCAGAGAGACAGTTAACCAGGGTAGCCCTTGGAGTCAGCTGCCCAAGGAGTCAAAGAGGCCTATGGAATTCAACAGGCTGCAGATCCAACTGTCATGAATCAGTCATCCTGGAAGCTCTGGTATCATGTTCAAAATGAAACATTATCTTTTTGGAAAGATTTCTTTTTCTGAATTTCCCTTTTGTGGAAAATTTTGAAATGTATTTTTTCTTTCTGAATAGTATGTGGGTTTTTTGTAATGTTGTCATTTTCTGTTTAATGGAAATTCAGAGTTCATTGGTAACCTTAATAAACACAACCCCACTGGATGAGGATTCTGTACTTCAAATAACTTTTTGAGATCCATCAGTTAGCCAGGTTTTACCCCATTTAATATGGCCTGCACTGATAAGCAACTAAATTAGTGGCTTTATTTTCAAAGATACTGATTAGCCAAAGCTTTTATTGAGGTTTGCCTCTGTATGGATGTAGGTATATAATTTTAGTTTCCCAGATTTCAAGCCTTTGCAATTAGTCTGACCCTTGTGAGGTACACAAGTAGTATTACTATTTTTTCATGGGTACTGGTCATTTTAGAGATAAGGTACTTTCTCAGTATAATTGATAGATATTATAAAACATGTGTTAAGCATTTTTAGATACTTGGATGAACATGTCCACTAATGTCTTATGTTCTTAGAGAGACTGCAGCTCATTTTCCAGAACCTGCACTGAGGTTGGAATGGAAGCATAATTATTAGTTCTAAGAGTCTCAAATAGATGAGCCAAGAATGGAGACATTTAATCTTTGATTGGTTGGCTTCTGGGATCAGGAAAACAGAAAGAGGAAATGTCCCTATTTGAGCTGGCATATGCCACGCAGTCCTTGTTCAGTATCTGCCAGGCCCTTGTTGGAAGCCTGCAGCAGTTGTGCAGTATGTCTGTGGTTATTACCACAGGCCAGCCAAGTATGGCCAAATACAGAATGCATAGGAAAAACTAAAGCATATTAAGGGAAATATGCAGCTCAAAAAGCCATGTGTACAAATCAATGAAGAGTGAATTTTATATTAGAGACACAAGGTGGATGTGGTAATATATTTTATTGGATTAGCTTCTGTTAGTGAGAGAGACAATCACGGAAGAGTTCTGTTTTATTCAAAAGCTTGTCTCTCTCACCAACATAGGCTTGTCCAATAAAAGATATTATTACCTCACTCACCTTGTCTTTCTAATATTCTGGGAAGGACACAGCTACAACGACACTGGGATTTTGGATAACATATTGCCTGGATTCTGCAAATCATTGCTTTGCAGGGAAGAAATGGATGGAGCTTCTAAGGTTTGGCAGGTCAGACTTTTCTTGTGCATTATAAATTTTTACAGAAACAACATTTAGAACTAATTTACATATATTGTAAGGACATCATTCAGAAGATTTTTTTAAAAACAGGATTAACATTTTTCCTTTTATACAAACAGAACTTAAATAAAGGTAGTGTTCTGTTTTTTAAGTGATCAAAGCTTGGGCATCGTTTCTTCAGTGTTGGAAACATCACTTTTCATTTCCTTTCTATGTATAAAGCAAGGCCAGTAAGACAGCTGCACTTGTGATTTAGAGCAAGAATTTGCTGCCTTAAGACAGCAGACTCACTCTTAAAAAAAAAATCAAGGGGGAATGTTTATATTTTAATTGATACATTTTAAAGATTCCTCCCTCCCACCCCCCCTTTTTTGTTGTTGCTCAGAGCAGAAACTAGGATTCACAAGTCAGTTCAATAATAATAAAAATAAGCAAACAAACCTTTGTCAGCCATTTCTGATCCCTCTTTCATTAATTTGTGCAAAACTGTCAACATGTCAGCAAACAGTATGACTTCAGAAAGGTTTGAGGAGTATACTTGACTGAAAACAGCACTCCCTGTTACCTGTATTTCACACAAAGGCATTTAAGATTAAAATAGTGTTTAGAATGAGTGAGAGAGCGTGTGTGTGTAGCTCATGAAGTAGTGACAAAGGGTATGTCTACACTATGACTGTGTCTAGACTGGCATGATTTTCTGCAAATGCTTTAAACGGAAAAGTTTTTCCGTTAAAAGTATTTGCGGAAAAGAACGTCTAGATTGGCATGGATGCTTTTGCGCAAAAGCACTTTTTGCGGAAGAGCGTCCATGCCAGTCTAGACGCGCTTTTGCACAAGAAAGCCCCAATCGCCGTTTTAGCCATCGGGGCTTTTTTGCGTGAAACAAATCTCAGCTGTCTACATTGGCCCTTTTGCGCAAAAGGGACTTTTGCTCGAACGGGAGCAGCATAGTATTTCCTCAAAAAGCACTGATTTCATACAGTAGGAAGTCAGTGCTTTTGCGGAAATTCAAGTGGCCAGTGTAGACAGCTGGCAAGTTTTTGTGCAAAAGCGTTTGCTTTTGCAGAAAAACTTGCCAGTCTGGACACAGCCTACTGGTTTTTCTTCAGTTGTGCTATAGACTTTTGCTCTCTCCTCCTCCCGATGCACTCTGAAAACCATTAGACATATGCCCACAAGTTAGCATACCTGCCTGGTGTGTGGGTAAAATCACTCACAACAAAGGGAAGAATTAAACTGTCTGAATTAAATGTGTGATTTTGCAGATTTTTTTCCAAATATTGCTTCACGACAGATTTGAAAAGCTCAGGCTCATACAAAGAAAAAAAACCCAACTACCTCTGTTTTCTCTTCCATTTTCCTTTGTCTAGTGAATACAGTAGCAGTCCAATAATATTGATTAATCGTTACTGGTGAACATTGGGCTTAATCCTGTAGCGTTTAAGTATTTATAGTGTGTAACACCTTCAGGATTTGCACCACTAACACCATGTCAGGGTGTAAAATCACTTGACAAATGTTAGGCATGAGGCTCTGTGTCACACCAAATTCAAATCACAAAGGGAAGTGTGAAACAAGGAAGGCATTAAGGCAGCATTAAGCCATCTTTGTGTCCTCCTGATATTGAGCTACTCTATAGGATGAAGAGCAGCCCCCACCATAACTTAGACAGTTATGGGACATAAATTACAGCTGTCTCCTAGAGATACTTTATGGCAGGGGTGGGGAACCTCAAGTCCAGGTGATGGATGTGTCCCCTAGATAGCCTGGATCCAACACCCAAGGTTCAAGCTCCACTCCCAGCATTGGGGAGCCCATGCTAGTGCTCAAGCCTCCTGCCCCCACCTGCTGCCCTACTGTGGGGCTGGAGCACACAAATCTACTAGCCTGGGCTCCTAGTGTGGGAGGGGAATGTTGGGAGTGTCTTTCTCCTTCTCAGTTGGGGATCACATCAGTAAGGGTTGTTTTTGTTTTCTTCTCACTTGCGTACAGCCCACGACAGATTTTTCTGTGTGTCAGTGCCTCCCTACCCATCCTTGCTTTAAGGGATGCAGTGCAGCCTGAAATCTCCACAGGCTACACTCTGTTCCCCAACACACCCCTTGTGAGGGTGTCTTTAGAGGGCAGTCTTAAACCGACTTCCACAAAACCTGCAGCAGAGGAATCCTCCCACAGCCCAATATGGGGATTTTAAGGTTTCTTTACCACAGTTGCAGCCCTTTCACCAGGTCAGTCACTAATGCTACCCCACCAAAAGCAGAGTCCAAACTCCCCCATTCTGAGAAGACTGGTGTGTTCTGAGAAGCAGCCTATGGGAACAAATGTTATGGTTTGCAAGGAGCTGATGAAACTAACTAAAGAGGCCATCCTCACCCATGCTTACCAACAGTGGGAGGGAAGGCAAAGAGGACAATTGTTCAGGGGCCCGGTGATACATAAGGGCCCAGAGCTCCTGCCTGCTGTTGCTGGAGCCCTGTACCCTTTAAATCACTGCCAGAGCTTGCTAGCCCTAGCCCTGTCTTCTGCTGAAGCCTTGCCTCTTGGGGCTAAAATTAGCAGAGCAGACATTCCCACCTGGGTGCAAACATCTATGCTGCTATTTTTAGTTCTAAAACATGAGCCCTTGAGACATAGACCCAGTCTCTGAGACTCACTACCATAAGTTGTTTTTTGTTTTTTGTTTTTTTTGCAATCTAGGCCTACCCAATGTGGCTTCCTCAAAAACAATCCTGAGGTTGGCTGCCACCCTCTGCAAGAGCTCTTCATAGTTCTCCTTGGAATGATGATGTGACTGCCTCATCTGGTGAGGAGGATAATGTACCCCCATTAAAACTTTTGGTATCAGCAGATCTGACTTGATTTCCTATTCTGTGTATTCTGATGGGGCAGTGGTACTGCCCAGGAGAAGAGGACCGGAGTGATTCTTGTTGAAATCTGGTATTGCTATGGTATTGACTGCATGGGCCCCAGCTGAAAAGGTTGACCAGTTGGAGAGGGCCCCAAGCTATCAGCAGTCCCCCGGATAGCTGTGTCTGAGAGCATCACAGCTCCAAGACCTTTAAGAGAGTCTGTCCAGATTTGTCTTTCTTGGAACAGGTGAAGTTTTGTCTGGAACATCAGATGAAGGAGTAGGTTTAAGTTCTACTGGGGTGCTGTCGGTATTGGTGAGAGTATACTCCAGCTCTTGGACAGGGTAGGGAACCTTATTTCCTCAAAGTGGTTTCTTCTGGTCTCACAAGATCTCAGAGGAGGACTGGACCTGAAGGAAAGGAAGATTGCAGATAGGGCAAAGCAGTGGGATGAAAGTCTTAGTCTGTCCCACAATCAATGAGTTCTGGACATTGGGACAAACAGAGCCAGTGCTCAGCAAATCCTTCCTCGAGTACATCAGTAGCGTTGAATGGGAGTCCAACATGGAGCTTCTGGTTGGGAATGGTAGGTGCCAATTGATCTGCCTGTGAGTTGGAGCAGAAGCCCAGTCCTAACAGATCTGTCCTCCTTCACACCTTTGCTCCTTTACTGGAAGGAAAGGGCCCTGTAGCAGTTTGAGTCAGAGGGAGACCATGCTGACTCATGGTAAGACCCGGGTCCGGAACCTCAAGGGCCTTGACTGCTGGCCGATTAGCAATTCTAGTGACCCTCCCTGGGTCAGGGCTGGGTGGCAAATTAACAGTTAAACAGTAGTCTGAAGGGCTGCACAACCCTGAGTCAGCACAAAGCAGCAAACAAATAGTCAAGCAATCTGAAAGTCCAACGGTGCAAGCCTGTTCACAGGCTGAATCAGGGGTCGGGTCTCCTTGCTAGCGGAGAGCTGACAAGCACAGGGGACTTCGCCCCACAGAGGGAATCTGCCACCCAAAGAAAGAGGTGGCAGGGGGGCCATCCCTACTCCTCTACATCCCAGCCCAGGGCCCTAGTAGTGGCGGTGCCACGGCCATTGGATCGGCGAGGCTCTAAGCCATAATGCGCCATCCAGGTCACTGGGGCTCCTAACCACAACGTGCTGCCCAGCCAACCTCCATGTCCTCAGCCACCCCAGGGTTGGCTGTCCCATGGCCACTTCCCCATCAGGAGGATCTACCTGGCTCAGGTGCAGCTCCGTGGTGTCGGTTGTGGATGAAGGTGTCCATAGGCTTGGGGTCCGGGGCAGGTAAGGGTCCCGGCAGTCCAGCCCACTCGGCTGGGCCTTGCACGGGTCTGGAGTGTCTGGGTAGCTCTGTGGGTCCAGGCAGCGACCTCTACAGGTGTGTCCGGGGATCCAGGTCCAGCTATGACTGGGGCAGTCTAGGCCTGGGCTCAGGGCCCGGTAGTGGCCCGGGCAGTCTGACCCAGTCGTCCTGCTGAGCGCAGCTTGGCCAGGCCTTCCTCCGCTGGAGCCGGGGAAGAGCCTCTGCCCTGCTCGGCAGCTGGGCACTAACTGAGCTGGGAGCTTCCCTTCTTATACCCCCAACCCTAGCTTCCTGTTTCCTGTGGGTGGGGCTGGGTGATTCTGGCACTGCCCACCAAGGGGTATTGAGGGGCGTTTCCTCCTCTGGATCAGCGGGAGGCCACGCTGACTCACTACAGGCCCATGCAAGGACTCACCTGACTTGAAATGATTCTTTTCCTGAGAGGCAGATCTGAACGGGGGTCTATCATTATGCCTATGTTCACGTCCCTATTCTTGAGATGCTTTCTTAGACTTAATGATTTTGGCATTTGGCCCAAAGCTCATGATCAGAGGGGTGCTGCTCTGTGCCTGATGCCACTGTTTATAGGGTCCGTTAGTGTGAACTTAACTGGGGTCTTGAAATGTGAAGCTCTCATCCATTGCAGGTGACAAATACTGCACTTGATGGCAGTTTGAGCCTCCTCAAGGCAATAAAAGCAGTGCTTGTATCTGGCACTAGTGGAAAAGAAGCAGGGGGAAGAAATACAAATCTTGAACCCCTAAGATTCTGGGCATAGTCATTTTATCAAGAGGAGAAACTCCTTGAGGCAGGGAAAACTAAACTAACTACCAACACTAGAAGTCTAAAAACACTATATACTATATCTATCTACAGATCAGAAGATAGACAAGAATTGTTTTGGACACAGAAGATTCCAACACTTGCCATGCCAGAGTACGAAGGAATTGGAAAGGAGTTGATTCATACTGGTCTTTATATCTGCAGTTTGGAACATGAGGCGAACAACTGTGCATTTGCTGTCAAGCTGTCTGGATTGGCTTATGACCATGAATGCCAAGTTCAGCACAGACTATTAAGAAGCAGGGCACAACCCCCAAACTGGTTATGTGTCCCATATTTAGATTTCACCAACCATGTATCAAGAGTGAATTCCTCAAGCCTGATAACAGCTTTAACTTGGAGTCACAGACAGTCCTCTGGGGCACTCTGATCTATGTTGCCACAAGGCAAGCTTACCTTTGTAATGGACAGTTCCTTAAATAAAAAATCACAATAATATTCAGGTTACTCCCAGTCTCAAAGGACCAGTCTCTTATCCCAGGTCAATTGTGCCTCAGATCTCACACCAGAGATAATGCTTGTAGTCAACCCTATAATAAACTAACAAAGATTTATTAACTAAAAAAAAAAAGACATGAGAATTCTTTAAAGATTAAAGCAGTTAAAACACATGCAAGTTAGTTTCTTATGTTTCCAAAACTAATAGAAGCTGCTGGAAGGTCCAAGCTCTACATTTCCTTTCCGGCTAACCAAAGCTAAACAGTAGGTTATGCTTACAAGTCTTGCCAACGCCCTGAAGTCCAAGCAGTACAGGGATAACAATTTCTTTTTTATAGGGATTTTTATTCCCCCAGAGCTCAAACTGATGAGAGTAGTGTTTGTGCATCTATCCTCTTCATGGTCGTGGGGGAGCAATTCACAGAGTCTTTTGTCCATGGATGTTCCACAATGCTTGTCTGTTGTCTATGGGCCATCTTTTGCTGAGCAGGAGATGACACCTTTTGTAGTAAACTAGCATATCACACTTGGTAATGCTTCTTGATTTTTACAGTTTCAGAACAAACACTTAAATATTACTTTATAAAATGGGCTGCAGATGTTATAAGTAAATTAAAGCATGCAGCAATTTACAAGTATTTCATAAAATCTAAACACATTTTTATAAAACTAATACCTATTTTAACACATATTTTCCAGTTATGCATTTGTCAGTGTTTAGTGAGACGTGGGGGTTTTGGTGGCTCTGCCAGCATCACAGGCAATACATACTAGAAATCTCCAGTCTTGGGTATATCAAGCACATGTATACATATAAAGGATATTTATAAGAACCAGCACTGGAAGAACTTGGCCATTATGTTTCATTCCTTTCTTCTGATCATTTCCATGTTTGTTTTGTCTCCTTAGATTGTAGTAATTTCATGGCAGCATTGTGACAGTTTCTTCTTACATTGTGCCTTTTCACAACAGCTACTGCAATGATATTCATATTTCTTTAAGTGAACAGGGTCTTTAAGTGATATCACAGTATAAATAAGAATAATCATAGTAGAGTTTTCCACTAAAACAGAGTATGGAGTGGTAGGAAAAGCAACATTTTCAATGTTCTATTGCTATCAATAGCAAATGTATATATTCAAAGGAACAGAAGATATGAGTGAAATGTCAACAAGTTGGGCTTTTGAAGGATTTGAACAAACTTTTGCATGGGGTTCACATTCTCCTCTCTGCATCAGACTATGGGTCTCAAGCAAGCCTAAAGCCAAAAGTAACTTATTGCAGTCCACCGTGCTTCTGTTTGCGCACTGCAAGCATGAGATATGCATACTTTTAATGGACAACCATAAATTGGCTCAGGTTTGTAAAAGAGGTGTCTAAACTATGCTCTCAATGTAATTTGGACTGTTTCATCTTTTATAATGAGATCTGAAACCAGTCAAGTTTCTAAACAACAACAAGCACAGTACAAATGACAGCCTTTCAGCGAGAGATTAGTATTTTAGTTTTTACCTGTTCAGTTCAGAAGTGAAACTGAACAATAAAAGACTAAAATTCAGAAGAGCACTTAAAAGGAAAACTACAATAGCTAGTATAGACAGAGCTGCTACAACTGAAGACATTAACTTTAAAACCATTAAGTTAAGATGATTCAGTAGTCATGCATTAAAGGTCAGCTTGTGCCAAATGATACCACATTACCATCATATTTATTTCCTATGGGGAAAACTGAAAAGGGATCCATCACACAGAAAGGCCATCTTGTGTGGAATATTTTTGCAGGACTGGCAACTAAATCAGCAAGTGGTGTCCACATAATTTTTAAAGCTAATCATTATTTCACCTCTTAAAGCAACAACTTTTTCTTATTTATATAAAAACATATTCAACTAAATCAGTCTGCAAAATAAATAATTTTTTTCCTAATTATTTAATATGCTTTGTTGAACCACAGTCCAGCACATTAGGTTCAGATACACTTGGCATCTAGATTCAAATATACTGACCTGATTAAGTCTAACAGGAGTCTAAACGACCCTGAGAATGCTCAAGAATGACAGTTGGGATAACAGATGAATTTGTGCCAGATCTTTTATGTGCCCATATACTGTTCTATTTTTCTGGTTCAAAATATTTGCCAAGATCAAATTCCCAGACCTTCTCAGTGCCTGAGCAAATATTATTAGAGCCAGATTTGGAGCCTTCATAAAATACTGACACAGCTTGTTCTTTTATACATATCTACTGGGAAACAGATAGGATCAGACAACGGGTCACGAACCAAGAGTGGCTTGCTGTGCCTTATGCCGTTCTGAAGCTGCACATATCACAAACACTAAGAAATCATGAGAATGAATCTTATCAGTGACCCATTGTCATGGAGTTATTCAGTTCTGATGAAGCCCAAGGTCCTGCAGTTGAATGAATATCTGTCTTGAAATAAGTGTTATGCTAGACTGAAACAGATTTGGTTTGTGTTATTTTGTTCATAGAAATTAGATGGCATGCAAATAGCGCAGAACATGTAAAAGTTATAAGAAGCCATTTTTTTCCACACAGTGAATGCAATTATGGATCAAAATATGCTTAAATTAAAATAGACTGCAAGAGTTACCTCTGGGGATACCCAATCTCTCATTATATACTTTACAGCGAATTTAAACCAAAAGGACTTTGGTAAAATTTTCAAATACATTTCAGGCCCTTAGGAGCCACATTGACTTTAAATGAGAACATTTTGAACATTTGATCTCAGGTCTCAGAATGAGCATACAACAGTATTTCTGAAAACGAGAAAATTTCACCCCTTCCTGCAAATCCTTTCAAAGAATATTTTCCAATCCAGTTAGATGGATTTTTTTTCTTCTCTAGGAAATAAATAGTTCATTACATTCTTCATGAACTGCAGGTTGGATGAATAGATGTAATAATATGTGTAATAGATGTAATCAAATAAAATTTATTTTGTTTGTGATTTAATACAATGAAAATAGAGTCCATTCTTTCCAACAGCAAAAGATCTAAAAGGTTCATTCTAGTGAGTCCTCTCTAGGGGTACGTCTAGACTGTATCCCTCTGTCGACAGAGGGATGCAAATCAAGCACATCGAAATTGCTAATGAAGCAGGGATTTAAATATCCCACACCTCATTAGCATAAACATGGCCACCACTTTTTTTCAAAATGGAGTTTTTTCGAAAAAAAAATGGCAGTCTAAATACGGATCTGTCAAAAATAAAGCCTTTTTCAACAGATCCCGTATTCCTCAAAAAATGAGGTTTACAGGATCTGTTGAAAAAGGCTTTATTTTCGACAGATCCATGTCTAGACTGCCGTTTTTTCTGAAAAAACTCCGTTTTGAAAAAAGCGATGGCCATGTTTATGCTAATGAAGCGCAGGATATTTAAATCCCTGCTTCATTAGCAATTTTGATGTGCTTGATTTGCATCCCTCTGTTGACAGAGAGGTGTAGTTTAGACACAGCCTAGCAATCTAATAATATCTCAGTGGCTGGCCCCAGTAGCAGAAGGGAGAGGGTCCTGCCATCTTCCTCTTCGCTTTTATTCCACCTTCCTGCAAACAGAAGCTCAGAATTGACCTGAGCAGCAGCAGACCATGCAAGGAGCTCTTCAAGATTCTCTATATTCTGCTTCCTCTTCCACCCCAGGCTTTCTTTTCTTTTAAGTCATAGTGCATCAATTTAAATGGTTTTGTTCTTTCCTCTGGCCCAGTGCCTCACAGCACAGCCCTGATGTACCAGCACTTCATCTTGAAGTGATGTCACAGAAAACCTCTCTCCTTAAACATTTTCATAGGTGGTCTAGTGAGAGAGCATGTGGGCGAGGGCGCACCCTTGTGGGCTTTCAGGTGACACATCAAACCCCTTGATTTTGGCACTGAAACAGTTGCTTTTCCTGCAGATCAGTTACATAATAAGCTGTCAAAATATCCCAGAAATCCCATTCACATTAAAAAGAGAGAGAGAGACAGAGAGAGATATCTATGAAATCTAAGATGAAGACACAGAGGTCCAGAAAAGCAGAGTCAGTCCTGAAAGACATTCAGGAAAGCAGGTGGAATAAAAGAGCTCTGATATGATTACCAAAATAATTCAAGAACTCACTCTGACTTTTAGCAAGCATTATAGAAGATAATTTTCCAAATCATGAAGTATCAGAGTGGATGGCTTTCAAGATCAGAGCCAAGAAATGCAAAGGAGTTGCAAAGAGCCAAATCAGAGATTAGCTGAGATTGAAACTATTTCAAAACAAGATGGCCTATCTAGAGATATGAGCTGAAGATCCAAGAAAGACAATGCACTCATTTGTAAAATAAGGTAGTACTCAGCCTGAGCAAAGATGGCAAAATATGACTGAAACTAGCCCCTGTTGAGGACATGTCACCAGACAAGATGGCCTGAGCTATCAATAATATATCTCCATTAAGTATTCAGAGTTGTCTGACATCAAAAATATCTAAATCTCTTACCCAAAGCACAAAAATGAGCTTATAAAAGAAAGATAATTCACCTCCACATAAAACCACACAAAAGATTTTCAAGTTTCCTTAAGAGAAAACATAATAATCCCCACCTCCCCGAAAAACAAAACCAAACCCCCCAAAATAGGGTACTGCTGCACCCTGCACATCCAATTATAGAAAAGTGGCTTGTCTACCTTACAAGAGTCTCCCACTCTTGGATGATACAACTGTTTCTGAAGTTAGAGGCCATTTATCTCCTGCTCTCTGCTCTGGAACATCTTTTGGATTCAAGCATAGTATCTGGAACAAGTATTTAATTTGTAACAAAAGAAGTACTGTGGTTCAAGCAATTATTTTACATTTGTAACTGATGCAGCTAACCCAGAGTTACTGGGACTATCAACTGCGAAACCTGGCACAAATTAAGCACTGTCTGGAATATACGTAGTTCACCAGATGATTCCAGGCAGTTTCTAGTCAGACTTCTCACCACACTTACTTTATTGAGGAATGTTCATAATGGGAGGGAATTTTTATACAGCACTAAATCGACGAATAAAAGTCCACCCCCCCAAAAAAAAACCCCACAAGTTAATAAAAAGGATAAGGTTCTGAAATCTCTTGATGAAGAGAAGGAATGGTGGTTTCAGGTCAAATATATTTGGTAGGTGTAACATATAATTCAAAATATATAATGCTGTATATAAATATTCTTAGCTTTATCAAATTAATATTGACCATAGTTGCTAGGTTATCCTTAAGTTCTGGTATCCCCACTCTACTGATGATGAAGAATGCAAATAATACTGAAAGAGGTGCTATTTAATTTTTTTTCCATATTTGGCCAGTAATCCAAGTCACAAAATAATTTACAGATGGGAGTCCATATCAAAGGCAAAATGTATGTGTGTATTCACACACACACACACACACACACACACACACACACACACACACACACACAAATGTAAAATTATGTCTGTCCATTAAAGATAATTTTGACATTAACCACACTGAGACTATATAAAATGGAGCTGAGTTCAGATATTGACCAAAATAAAATAAAATCAGTTGAAAACAAAAACTTGTTCCAGGCTGTCAAACATTTTGTGTTAAACCCCTGATCCTGGCAACATTCCTTATATGTCATTATAATGTGGATAGGCCCATTGAACTGAACAGGACTGTATACATGAATAAAGCTAAGCAAGTGTAGGTGTTTGAAGAATTGGGGTGTAGCAGCCAAATCCAGTTCCCATTGCAATCAGTTTCTTTCCACTGAGTTCAGAGAGTGTTGAATTAGGCTCATTGTGAAAAAGCAGTGGCAAGACTGTATTTTTAACCAAATGGGCTGAGTTGCATTGCAGACTTACATTATTACTACATGAGCTCTGTTTGGCATCAGTAATTCATTAGCACATTTTGAAAGACATGAATAGATTTATATTTCAAGCATGTCTTCAAAAATGCCTAGCAATTTGGACATTCAAATATCCTCTAAATTAAATAAAATTGCTGGTACATTATTGAGTTCTGCTCCTTTCTATATTAAAAAAAAACTTTAAAAGCTTCAATTGTTTCTTTGATAATTTTGACCTTCATCTTTTTGAGGTCCAAAGGATGAAATTCCAATTAATTATGCTTTCCTCAACACTTGGCTTGCATATGAGGGTTGAGGAGGGTTTCCAACAGTGATCAAAAATTCAACTGCTAATTTTGAACTTATTTAGAGAGAGGGGGTAGTTTAGCTATAACAACATTGGAGAAGAGCTATTCCCCAGTAAATTCACAGGATGTTTTTGGCTATTTGTTCTCAGAGAGTATCCAAGAACTGATGTGAAAATGGGAAGATGCAAAGTAACTAGCAGAGCTGTGACTTTAAAATATCAGAAGTACATTAATAATGTTGCCAGCAGAGAGAAGTAGAGCCCTGGGCAGATAAAAAATGTGTATCTGCTTCCACATCCATATCAGCAAAAAATGACCCGTGGATATATGCACCTATCTCGGTGGATATGGATTCCTGCGGATATAAAGTGGATATCTGTGGATTTGCGGGGCTCTAGAGAGAGGCTTAAGCAACAATGTCCAGATTCAGATATAAACTGTACCAAAAGTTGTGGCTCTTTGGATGTGGAGTTTAATTCAGGCTTATCTCTGATAAATAGGTATATGTTGAATAACGAAGTACTTTATTAATATGGCACTGAAGCATGTGTTTATGTTTTTGCTGAATAGGATGGGATTGCTCACATGCTTAAAGTTATGCATTTTTTAAAATGCTTTGATGAATCAGGACTTTTAAAATTAACATTAGGAAGTAGGAAGAAAATATGAACAATAGAATTGAATGAGATGGAAAATGGACTGTCCACAAAATATTATTTGTAGTTGCATTGCTGTTTGCTGTGAGTGTCACTTAAGTTTTTCCATTAGTCTACTAAGATTAATTATATCTGTGTTTTCCTACCAGTCTTTTATAATACTGATTGTTACTAAAAATTGATAAACACCATATAAGAAAAAATAATGGGGTTCAACTAAGACATTAAATCAGTGAAGAATCGATAATTAAACTGGGTGAATACTGTCAAAAATATAAGAAAAAAACACCTCCTCATTAAAAATATTTTATTGAGACCCCTTAAGAATAAAAGCTGGCATTGCCTGCATAATAGAGAATACCCAGTTTTGCAGTTTATGAATATCTGTCACATAGCCTTCAGAAATTAACACATTTTTTATAATATATGGGCTTGATATAAACCTTATACATAAAGGCTGCGTCTAGATTGGCATGATTTTCCAGAAATGCTTTTAACAGAAAAGTTTTCCGTTAAAAGCATTTTCGGAACAGAGTGTCTAGATTGGCATGGACGCTTTTCCGCAAAAGCACTTTTTGCGGAAAAGCGTCTGTGCCAATCTAGACGCGCTTTTGCACAAAAAAGCCCCAATTGCCATTTTCGCGATCAGGGCTTTTTTGCAGAAAACAAATCTGAGCTGTCTACCCTGGCCCTTTTGTGCAAAAGCCCGAATGGGAGTAGCATAGTATTTCCGCAAGAAGCACTGATTTCTTACAGTAGGAAGTCAGTGCTTTTGCGGAAATTCAAGCGGCCAGTGTAGACAACTGGCAAGTTTTTCTGCAAAAGCAGCTGATTTTTCGGAAAAACTGGCCAGTCTAGACACAGCCAAAGAGATTTCATCAGCAGCTTCCAATAAAGAGAGTCTTGTAATAGAATACCGTATCACATTCCTTGGGTCACTGAGGGGCACCTATTGCAATCCGAGGCTACGTTTACACTGCCTCTTTTGCTAGCAGAGAGTATGCTAATGAAGCACTCATTAGTAACTTCTCGCACTTCATTTGCATATTCTCTGCCTGAGGCTTTTTGTGCAAGAGGTTTTTGCACAAAAACAAGCAGTGTAGACGGATCCGTTTTGTGCAAAAACCCCCTTTTGCACAAGATCTGTATATCTCCTTTTTTGAAGCATAAAGATCTTGAACAAAAGGGTTTTTTTGCACAAAACGGATCCGTCTACACTGTTTGTTTTTGTGCAAAAAGCCTCGGGCAGAGAATATGCAAATGAAGCACAAGAAGTTGCTAATGAGCGTTTCATTTGCATTGCCTCTTCCACAAAAAAGAGGCAGTGTAGATGTAGCCTCTGAGTGCTGTGTAATCTGCAAGGTGACCCTGCCTGCATAAACAGGAGTCTTCTCACTATTAAATTAAGCCCAAGAGTCAGTAATGTGAAGGAGATGAAGGTTCTTAGCTTACTTCTCCTGAAGTCCTTTCAACATAGTTCCTGATTCATTACTCCTTGGAATGGTGAAGTATTGCATCAGAGAACATTAAACAGCTCACCTGGAGGCTCTTATGAATCCAGCTCTGGCAGCATAGGAGTGTCCGCTGCCTCCTACTAGCATGGGGAAGTAGTGCATGAACTTGTTGAGGTTCTCTGAAGTTCTTCAGGAGTTCCTCTGGAAAGTTGAAGCGCTACTGTCTTCTGTCTTTCAGAGATGTCCAAAATCCTTATTCCACCCCTGACATGATTGTCAAGGTTGGAGAGGCGGGGCCTGCTTTGCCTGAAGCAGGTCTTTAAACCCTGTCACAAATCCCTAAATATTAGTTCTAAAGCACACCTACAAAATTATGTTTGTTGACAAAGTTTGAGAAACTTTTGAAGTCTTCCAAAACTGAGAAGTCTTTAAGTAACTATGGCAATATGGGAAAGTGCTACTGAATTTTATGAAGATGGTGGCTCCAATTAGGCATGTGAAATTCTTACTGATGAGAATGAGCGTTTCATCCATTTACACTAGGCCTGAACATGGTCCTCCGGCCCTGGTCTATACTAGGGAGTTATCTTGAAATAACCCCCTCCCTTATTTCAAAATAATAAGCTGAGCTTCCACACTACCAAACCTATTATTTTGAAATAATAGGATGGTTATTTCAAAACAATAACTCATGTTTTCCTTGGGGAATAAGCTTATTTCAAAATAGTTATTTCTGGAGTTATTATTTTGAAATAAGTTGTTTCAAAATAATTTCCTAGTGTAGACATGTCATACATTCCAAAACTGGTGACACACTTCTAAGATTGGAATAGTGAACAAAGCTGTCATTTCATTAATATTAAAAATCAAGAGCATCACAAAACATATCATAGGACCTTAATTTTAATAGGCACAAGCAGCAGGCATATAAAGATATTTATTATATGTTGTGGGATAATCAATATATGAAGTAAAATCCACGTGTATCTCCCTTGGTTGTGCTTGACTCTTTTGCTAATGTCATTCATAGTGGAGTCATTATCAATAGCACTCCAGGAAAAAAAACTGTTCTAAAAATTGGGCTCAAGAGGCTAAAATGAGTTTATATACAATGCTCATAATGATTACTATAATTGTTGATTAAAGATCCAAATATCTTCATTCTGATCAGACCAGTAGTTATACAGTTTTGGTAAAGTAGAACTGACTTTTAGAGAGTTGGTAGGAATAATTTTTCCTCCATGAAAAATTATAACAACATGAGAAAGTTCTGATTTATTATTAACATAAAGAACTTTGTATTGCCCCTCAGTGGGATTGTGGTGAAGTAAAATATGAACTAACCTTGTAATGAAAAAGCTTTCAGTCCAAGTATGTTGAAAAGATAGAGGATAAATATTTATTAATTTAGTCACCCTTTTTTGTGTATTCAGAATTATGCTCTCCAGCCAGCAAGACAGAATCTAGCCAAGATTTTGACTATTAACTTGATCCTAAATAAGAAATAAGTATAGGTATTCTGCGGTATGTTCAGATTGTATTATAACATTGCCTTATGAAACAGTTTTTAAAACATAAAATTACTTATATATTTATAATAATTCATAGAATGCTGGGGATGTTTAAAAAAAATGAACATTTCCCATATACACATCTATACAATTGAAAAGCCAATTTTTTGTAAAAAAAATGTATGGGGGAGGGAGTAAGAGCGGAAAGAAAGAAAAAAAATCTACCAGCTCTACAATTTTGTTAAAATAGCATAACTAGTACATAAACTACCAAGAAGGAATGAAAGTTAATCTAACAGCTAGAACCAACAGCAAAGTGTCAACAAGCTTCTAATCAGTTAATAATTCTCACTCATACTCCAGCATTGGCATATCTCAACTGTAATTTATCAGTCAAATGATGTACAGATGCCAGTAATTCAAGGATTATGCACAGTCCTCACTCAAGAACAACAAGGAATTGAATGTGTAATTGCATTTGTTAGTCAAGGTTTGAAAGAAACACTGACTCTCCTTTACATTTGGATGGTAGGACTGTCACCCAGAAGTTCAATAGTTATTTGTTTTATGCTTCTGTTATAGCCCTTTTACTGATAGAAACCTAATAAACCACTTTAATTCTGCTGATCACAGTGGGAGTCAAGAGGGCTTCTAAGCTGTCATGATGATGAGGGTTGTATAAGAATCTTTCTCAATCTCTTTATATAAATGAATTAGATTAACGAATTACACATTCAACATCATATTCTACCGAGATAGGGAAAATGCTAGTACTGGTGACGCTCTTCAGGTAATCTCCATACAGGAGATCTAGGAATAAAGAATGGTGAGCAAAGGGAGTTTGAAATGACAACACACACACTGTTGCTTCAATAGGACAAGGAAATTGATCAGGCACAAGAACATCCTCCTTTCCCCCTCCACTGTATTCATTAGACACAGATCCAAGCCTCAACTACAGTGACTATGGAAAAAAAGAGCATCTGACCTTCCACTGTTATGTCTATTGCCAAGCTCTCTCTCATAATTACAAACTTTATTTTCAGCAGGTGAGAAAAATGTACCTACTAGAAGAACTGGGCAATTTTTGTGTGTGAACAGTTTAGTTGCTTAAAAATGCAGTTTTAAGTCAGTTGAAACTATCTGTAAATTCAGGATGAATTTGGTAAGTAGCTTTGGCTGGAAATATGAATAAGTTGAAATGGTTTGTTTGCCCAGAAGGTTTTTGCTTCTTTTCAGAGAGAACAACCAATAAATTGCCATTTCAGGGTGACCCAAAATGGGGAGGAATAAGATTTTTTTTTGGTTCTACCATCAAAACAAAAATGTATTATTTGTCCAGCTCTATCAATTAATGATAAAAATGCATTCAGACAGCCATACTGCCTGCTTTGGTTCCAAATAGTGTAGTTATACCCAGGCAACATGAGATCATGTCAGCATAGGGCAAAAGTCATAAGTCATTTTTACAGTGGTTGTGAAGAGGGATGAAAACTGATTTTGGTTTACACAGCTTTATCTGAAGGAATTTCAGCTGTTCAAAGCACAGCTTGAGTACATCACTTCTGAATATATTGTACTTACAGGAAACAGTGCAACACATTTTTGTGTGGAAACCAACTCTTGTTTACAGAATACAGTGCAAAGAGCTAAGCTACAATAAAGACCGCTTTAAAACTAACTATGGATTACATACGTATGTTTTGGTTCCAACATACTGGGAACCAAATTATAGCTCGGTTCTAAACATACATCCTCATTGAAGTAAATGGGATTATACACATGAATGAAGGACAAAAGATGGCTGTACAGTGCAGCACCCACAAACGTTTGTCACGTACCAGTTAGAGGTGGGGGAGAAACTCTCTCATATCTGGATAAAGAGGGAAAGAAAGAATCATCGAGTTTGTGAAAAGACAAAGTGAAGCAATAACCAGTTACGCACATTGGATGCACTCTGCAAAGCTCCCCATGGAACCACGATACCATCGTTTAAAGATAAATGTTGAGATGTAAGCCTCCTTTTCATTACATTTTTTTACTAGACATGGTGAGGTTATTGTTCAGACGATAACGACGTTTGGCTATGTATTTGGATCAGAACTTTCCAGAGTCCATCTTTAATTATGATTAAGCTGTCGTGTTGACCACTTTGGTAATGAACAGCTCTATCATCCCTATGCCACATATTTTTTAAATCCAAGGGTATGTCTAGACTACATGGCTCCGTCGACAGAGCCACATAGATTAGTTTATTAGACATACGAAAATGAAGCGGCGATTTAAATAATCGCCGCTTCATTTATATCAGAATGACTGCTGCGCTGTGCCGATCAACTGTTTGTCGGCACAGCACGGTAGCCTGGATGCTCCGCAGTCGACAAGGGAAGCCCTTGTCAACCTCACTCCACGAGGCATAACAGGGCGGTCGACAAGGGTTTCCCTTGTCGACTGCGGAGCGTCCAGACTACCGCACTGTGCTGCCAAACAGCTGATCGGCACAGCGCAGCAGCCATTTTGATGTAAATGAAGCAGCGATTCTTTAAATCGCCGCTTCATTTTCCTATGTCTAGAAACCTAATTTACATGGCTCTGTCGACGGAGCCATGTTGTCTAGATATGCCCCAACTGTTTAAAAAGATACTTTCCCTGGGGGCAGGTTATCCCCAATTGCCTATTGCAGAGTTTCTTGCACCTTTCTCTGAAATTTCTGGCACTGGCTACTGTCAAGAAGCAGGACACAGGACTGGATGCACTGCATGTCTGGCACTTGACAGTGGCTATTGCCAGATGTTTGAGAGGAAGTGTATTCCTGTTTCTAAAACCCCATTCAAAGTAAATTCACTGTAAAAACAAAACAAAACAAAACTATGTTTACTGTCAGAAATGGGGAAGTTTCATCCTCAACCTAAATTGCTCAGAAACCAAAAAATTACTAGTTTTGCATGGCTCTGGGGCCAGCTCTCAAATACCCTATTTCTACTTAATTATATCAATGTACAGCAGGGGAATTCATGCTGTTTGTAGTTACCGTAATAATTACTTACTCCTGCAGAAAAGCAGCTGTGTGCTGGCACTCAGACCCCTTGTCACTCGCTGCTGCTCACTGGTGTTAGCATACAATGTGACAGGGTACAAAGTGAAGCTGCCTCATTAGCATCTCTTAACTGAAAAAGGGTAAGATTTAAAATGAATCCATCTGTTTTCAGTGCTGCTTTGTTTATGCTTTCTAATGTCGGGTTTTTGGCAGTCCCAGCCACTATCTATTCATCAGTGTTGTCACATATTCATCTAGCCACAGAATTTTGAATAGGAGTATTCACTTACTTAGGCAAAATCCCTTTTGGATATTTGCTTGCGTCCCCGGGTATGAGTGCCAAACTTTTATTTGCAATTAAAATCTTTAAAAGAGATCATGTGGCGGTGAGGAGGCTGGGAAAGAAAAGGAAGGCAAATTTGAGGTGTGATTGATGGCTTCTGAGTTGTAGTGTATAAGAGTGAGTTTCAACTTTTCCCATACCATGATGCCCCACCCCCCACACTTTAAATGCTGGGACCACCTTCTTTCCAGACCCCGCCCCCATGGGGAGGAACTAGTCATGACCCCTGGCATCCACATTTATGGTAGTACATCTCATACAGCCACCTACAAAGCTTTTTCCTTGTGATCTACTGAAATGGAGACTGCTTATCTGTCACTGGAGGCTCTTTAAGATGTGTGGTCCATCTCTGTGTTCCATACCTAAGTATGCATGTGCATTTTGTGCCTAAGGCTCTAGATTGGTAGCAAGCTGAATCTGCCAGTCCGCAGCTCTGCAGTCAATCTCTTTGTGCTCTGATTTGAGTGTGTGTGGTTTATTGTGCACTTACACCTCTCTAGTTCCTATTCAAATAATAAATCCAGTAGTGATCCACATCAGAGAGACAGAAGAGACACAGCTGGGTAACTTTAATTTCTTCGAGTGCTGGTAGCAGTTTGTATTCCACATGTGGATGATTGGTAAGAAGTATTCAAACCAAAGCAGAGTGCCAGGATTCAGATGTCAAAGAAGTCTTGTCACTGCTGTCCCAACAGCAGAATCTGCAAAAAAGGGTCTGGACACAGTGCTTCAGGAAGGTGTAGATAGATCTCCAAGTAAACACCTTACAAATGTCCAGCATAGTCTCAAAGTGATGCTGCTGAAATGACCTGAACTCTACTGAAATGAGCTCTGATCCCATCTGAGAAAAGCAGATGTGCTAACTGATAGCAAAGGAGGATACATCCAGAAATCCTGGCTGTTCTGTTATGCCCAAGTGGAAAAACATCTCGGCTACGTCTACATTGGCGCTGTTTTGCGCCAAAGCTATGCAAATGAGGC
>CM057845.1:104772675-104838257 GCA_030068395.1 Apalone spinifera | reverse complement strand
TTTTCCGTTAAAAGCATTTTCGGAAAATCATGCCAGTCTAGACGTAGCCATATGGGTTTAGTTAATTCAAACCTTTTAGCTTTACTAAATGAAACACAGGGTTGCTGGGTGTGGTTGAGGTTGGTCTGGTATAATTTTGCTCAAACCAAGCAAATACAATTAGGGCCATGCTGAGTTTAAAAGCTCAGCACATTTTGTTGCAGTCCTTTCTAATCAAAACAGAGGCAACATACAGGGGGCATACACAGGTCACATGCCCCCACAGATTTGCTTCCTGGCTTGTACTGAGCATGCTCACACAGACTGATCATGTTTGGTGACACTGCAGAAGCTGGCTGCCCCCATTCTGGCTTTCTTGCCCACTATTAGCAAGCACAGGCCATCTCTGAAACAAATTGGTCTTCACATTTATTTATTGATTTATTTTTACAAATGGTAAGCTTTTCTTTCCTTCTCCTGCCCCTCTCATTCTTGCCAAACACAAACATGGTTGGAAGGATTTTATTTGCACTTTTCAAAAACACTGCCCCTTAGGCAGAAACAAGAAATGGAGAATTTCAGCCCAAATGATCAGTGTCCTTAAATGTTCAGAGTATGTAAAACAAATAAAGAAATTAAAAGGGGCAATAGCAGTGGTGGCGGTTGGGACCCCCAAGTCCTTTAGCATTGCCAGGTCCCCCTTGCCCCTCTCCGCCAGTGGGCCTGCAGATATAGTATCAGCATGAGAGGAGTTTGTTAAAGAAAAAATTATGGAGTTTTATACGTTTTTCCTACCCTTGAAGCTAACTACCAAGTAGATTAAACACTTAAGGCTAAAGTCTGTCTTTGGTTACATCTAGGCAAGCCTTAGTGCTAAAAATAAGCAAAAATGACGTCTTACATATAAATTAATAATCTCTACACGGCCTGAGGATTGTAACAATCTTAACACTGTAGATTAAGACACAGCAAATGAAATTGCTCTTGGAATGTTACAGTTTTCAATGGTACTGAGAAGTTCTATTTTTATTTTAAAAACTACTTATGGAGAGTAGTTAAGTTTCTGTTAAATTAAGAACCCTTTAAAAAAAATCTCTATTACTGTTTAGTATATGACATTGATGGTTTTTCTGGCTCAAAATATTTTACTGAGTCCCATCTGAGCCTATGTTAGGTTTAGGTTTATATTCTTTTTAGGTAAAAAAACCAATAGAAACCAAAATGGGAAAACTTGTTAAACCAATCAGCCCAGTAAATGGAAAACAACTGAACTCTTATTTTCTTGCCCCACAAAAGTACCATCACCTTGACAAAATTATCTTATATTCTCATTGCACAGTCACATGGTTATCATTGAAACTCTTGAGACAGCTTTTGTGAGATGAAGTCTTTTCAGTTATTAGCATCTGTTACAACTAGAACATAGTACAACAAAATGTAAACCTAACCATTGGTATATTGCTTATAGAGAAGGGAATGAAACACTGGATGGAGCATAGGACCAACTGCCAGTAACTCCTGACCTCCAGGTTCTGATTTTCTCTGGGGTCTTGACAAGTCACAGCCTCTGTGCTCCACCTTCCTACCTATGAAATGTAGCTGGTTCTACTTGTCTCTCTCAGGAGTATTGAGGTTTGTCATCTAATGACCTTTAAAGATGTCTGAGTAACAACACATTGTACAGTTTGTCAGCCATCTTGTCCAAGTTTCCATTATAAATGGAAAACTTCTACTTAGCCATCCCAGCCCCCAGAAAAAAAATAAAGATATTGTATCTGCCGCAGCCAACATTTGCCCCACTCAACTGACCATGGCTTGCTTTCCCCCAGCAAACCTTCAATCTATGGACATGCTAGGTCTGGCGCTGGGATTTTCCTGGACCAGCCAAGTCCCTTCCAAAAGGATCCAGGCCTCTTTCTCACAATGTTGGATTCCTTTATTTTTTTTTTTTTGGAGGCTGGAAATTAATTTCCAGTTATACATCTTCCCAAATACAAGTAATCTTTCATAGATATCAGCTTCCTCATCCTAAAAATAAGAAATTCTTCCTTCATTCACTAGCTCTGTCCACTAATTTGGTAGTTTAATTAATTTTGACTTAGATTAAAATGAAGTGAAAACACAGTTTCTCCGCCTGAAATACTATTCTTAGCATGGGACAGAGTGCAAGGGGACATTCCCTTGTGTCAGGTCCAAGGATAGTCTTGTAAAGGAGCATTGGTTACCTCACTGTCCCGGCAGGACGTCATGTTAGCTCAACAGATACACACAATAAGGTAATTGAATCAGATAGGTCGGTAGAGCAAATATCTGCTTGACAGCATGTGTGCTGCATTGAAGAAAAGGGAGTGGTTCACTAGGCTGCATTCAATTTTTACATGTTCACGTGTTCTCACCTACGTTCTCCCACGTATTTCTGCCTATTCAGTTCATATTTCAGCACCACTCCTAAAAATTACAGAATGTCTGTGTGAATGAATTTTTAATGGATTGGGTTGAAAAGGTCAAGAAGCAGGGCCAGGAAACAGTCTCCTTATCCTGCTACATGTCTAGCTTGGCTTTGAGACTTAGTGGGCTGAGAAGGGAAAAATAGTAAGGGTTGATATGATAGCTGGGCATGAACGTTGCTCAGCGGATAAGGGAAAGGGTTAAGTTAGAATTGTACATTGCATACAACCATTATTTGCTTTTAGAAGAAGCTTGTTATGTTTTGTTTCAAGACAATGTGGTTCCTAGCAGTGTCTTTATCTTTCTTGTTAAAAGCAAAATACGATACCGTTTGGGCTGGATTGTGCCCTCAGAGGGAGGGATAAGAGGGACCATGGGAGCTATTGCTCTGGGAGGCCCATGTGTCCAAGGCATAGACAGCACAGGTCAAAGTGCAGTGTATTACATTTATCTGTGGCGACCAGCTCTGTAGCAGCTGATTACTTCATCATCTTTAATATATAGGGTGATCATATTTCCCAAATAGAAAATGGCACAGCCCGAGCTCCTCCCCCGAGGCCGTCCCCCCAAATACTGCTGCTGGTCACTGGAACTGTGCATGCCCCCCTTCCCCGAGCAAGGCTGTTGCTGGAACTCTACCATTACCACCCCTCTCTCCATGCTGGAATGCTGCCTCCTTCCCTCTTTGTGGAGGGCTGGCATTTCTGCTCACTCCCTCACCACATTCCTCTGCACCTGCCTTTTTTTGACAGTAGTGGGCATTTGTCCTATTTGCTCTTGCCAACTGATTGACTTGGGAAGAGCAAACAGGACAAATGCCCCCTCTTGGGGGGGGGAGGTAGGAACATCTGGGATAGGACTTAAAAAGGGGACTTTCCTGGCCAAAGAGTCACGTATAGTCACCCTATTAATAGAGCTAGCCCTTACAGTGCTCCTGTGTAATAGGGAAGTGATATTATGGTCATTTACAGATGGGGGACTGAGGCACAGAGTCATACAGAAAGCCTGTGATGGAACAGGGAAAGTGCCATTTCCAGAGGCCAGTCAGAATTCAAGCAAACAATTCAAGTGATCATACTGGCTCCCCAGCACTATATTCAGAGTGCAGCAAGCTCTATGCATCTCATTGAGGTGGTTTATGTAGAGCACACCAATTGTAGAGTTAGTGTGCATTAAGTGCCTTACCAGAGTTAGAGCACCGGGAGCTGATTTACTGTGCAGTAACTTGCCAGTGTAGACTTGGCCTTAGACCTTCAGGAAAGGCCAAAAATTGAGATTTAGTCCTGCTCCCTGTGCAAAGTTTCAGGATGATCAAGTTTCCTTGTTCTGTTTCTCCTTTGTACCCTACACAATGCCAGACACCATCTGGTTCTTAATAGTTCTATTAAGATAAACCCCATAGTTACCTATGTAATTATTAAGGGCACGTCTACATAGCAGCGTTATTCTGAAATAACCGTGCAAGCGTCAACACAGGAAACTTGCTATTTTGAAATAATATCAAAATAACAAGCATCTTATTCTGAATTCTGTAACCCTCATTCTATGAGAAATAACACCTATTCTGAAATAGCTGTTTCAGAGTAGGGCATGTGTAAACAGGGCAGCTGGACTTATTTCAGGGTCTCCAGGGCTACATAAAAAAGGGGTCTCCAGGGCTACATCTTGACTGCAAGCCTCTTTTGAAAAAGAGCATCTAGCCTACAACCAGTACTCTCGAAAAAGCAAGCCGCTTTTTCGAAAGAGAGCACCCAGGTAGTCTGGATGCTCTCTTTCAAAAAAAGCACAGTTTGCATTACATAGCGCCTTTTTTCGAAAGAGCACTTTCGAAAAAAGGCTGTCTGCCTTGTAAAACGAGGTTTTCCACTGTCAAAAAAACTGCTGCGTTCTTTCGATTTACTTTCGAAAGAATGCGACAGCAGCCTAGTTGCAGGTAAAGAGTTTTTGAAAAAAGGCCTCTTTTTTCGAAAAATCCCTGTAGTCTAGACACACCCCAGGAACACCCACAGGTGCCCTGCTGGCTGCTCTGTCCACACTCATCAGAACTCCATAGCTTCTCTTCCTCTGAAGCCCTTAAAGCTGCAGGCAGAAGGGAAAGGGATTGTGGCATGAAACAGGCCCTGCACAGCTTTCCCTGCTGCAATGGGCAAGCCCAGCATTCCAGCTGAGTCCCCACAGCTGCCAGCACTGCCTTAGGCAGCTCCCAGGGTTCTCCTGGACATCATACAAATCCATGGAAGGCCCTACCCGCATGCTCCTGGTCTGGCTGGCACCTTCCCATGCCTACTTGTCCCTGGGACGTGGGGGTACTGAGGCTCCTCCCTGGGATATTTGTTCACCTGCTGGAAAGGGCCCAATGTCTAGGCCTCAGGTGGCCTTGCTTGAAGCACATCGACTTCATCTGACCTGAGGTTTTTCAGTCATGGCTCAGAGATGAGGGCTAGGCTTCATGCACAGTGTCTCCTGAGATGACTGCCCTTCTCTTTGTTCTCCAGAGCTGGATCAGCTGCAAGAGGGGAGCTGTCAAGGGGCGCAGCCCCTCGGTTGGGCTCTCCCTCATTCTGGCCCAGCAGCTTAATCTTTGAAAGTCTCCCCTCTTGAAGTAAATTCGGCCTTCTGGCCCAGTCTTTGAGAGTTCCCCCTCTTGGGGTAAATACGGCTTTGTGGCCTAGTCCTTGGGCCTGTGGACCCTCCTGGACTCTGGGGCGCTGCAGAGGGGCAGGATGGGAGACCCGGGCCCTTCCACTCCAACAGGTCCCAGACCAGGGCCCTATTGGCAGTGACTCAGTCCACTGCCTGCTCAGCAAGGGATTCCTCCCCGCAACCTGCTGAGCACTCAGGGTTCTATTGCTCCCTGCCCTGGGCTGCTTCCTATCTCCCCACCGTCCCCCTGCGGTTGTACCTCTCCACGGTCTCTGGGGCCAGGGTTGACAAGGAGGGTGGGGCTGCGGCATTGGTTCCAGCTGTGTGGACTCCTCTCGGTCAGGAGCTGGTCTTGCCGGTCCTTCCCCTTTGGCTAACAGCTCCAAGTGAGCTGGCTCAGGGACTTTTATAGTGCGGCTCACCAGTGAGCATGCCCTGCAAGGCCATGGGGGAGGGGCACTCTCTGCCAGCTGGACCCTCTCAGTGAGCTGGGCCTTGCCCACAGGTTCATTTATAGTGTGGGGTGGGGCTGCCCCATCACAGGAGCGGTCAAGACCTCCTGTGTCATCCTCCTGACCCCACGTGATCCACCAGTGCCAGAGAGCCCATGAGGACCTCTAGAAGGAGCATATCGCTGCCCTGTGAGCCCTGGACTGGCAGGATCAGATACTGGAGGAGGATCTCCAGCTGCGCTGCAACACATGGTAGGAGCTGCTGCAGTAGGGCCACTCCATCTGCATGACCTTCCACATGGTCGTCTATCAGCTGGTGGCTGCTTCCGTGACAACTTCCATCCCTCCGGCTTCTCTCCCTAACACCCCTGTGGCCACCAAGGGCCCCACACACAAGGCGGTGGCACCACTCGATGCAGGCACCACTCCCAGCCCAATCCCTGAGCCTCTCCTCCCCATCCCAGGTTCTTTTTCCAGTCCCTCCCCAGTTACATTTACCCCAATAAAAATCCAGAGTCTATTGTTTCCAAAACCAATAGACTTTATTGTCTGTGTAGCGGAGAGGAGGGAAAGGGGGAAGAGAAAGGTGGGAAGGGAGGGATGTGGGAGGAAAGGCAAAAGAGAGGCAACGCACAGGCCCCTTGTTGGGAGGCCCAGGAGAGAGTGTCACTGGTGTCCTTGTGTGAAACTCTCCCTCAGGGCCTCATGGATACACCCAGCCACCTGAAGGGCCGGCTGGATAGCAGCCATGTGTCGCTGCTCAAAGGCCCTGACGATCTGCTCAGTGTGTGCCATCCCCACCCACCCCAGCAGGAGCGTCTCCCAATTGCTTTCACAAATATTGTGAAGGACACAACATGCCGCCACCACCGGGGGGATGTTCTGCTTGCCAATGTTCAGCTGGATGAGGAGGCAATGGAACCTCCCTTCGAGACATCCAAAGGTGCCTCAACAATATGGGTCCTGCTGATCCTGGCTTTAAAACATTCCTTGGTGGGGTCAAGTTGTCCAGTGTAGGGCTTCATAAGCCAGGGGAGAAGAGGGTAGGCTGTGTCCCCTACAGTACAGACCAGCATGTCCATGTCCCCAACACTGATGTTGGGGACATGGACAGGGATAAAGGTGCCAGTCAGGGATAAAGGTGCCAGCTTGCAGCTTCTGGAAGAGGCTGGAGTTTCGAAAGACACATGCATCATGCACCTTCCCTGACCAGCTAACATACTGGCCGCGGTGGTCAAGGAGGGCCTGCAGGACCATTGAAAAGTACTCCTTCTGATTAATTTATTCAGATGCCTGGTGGTCAGGGGCCCGGATGGGGATGTGGGTGCTGTCAACAGTTGGGGAAGCCGGCGATGATGGAGTCCATGTTGCCCAGGATGATGATCCTGCACAGCCAGATGGTGTTGATGGCCCTGATCGCCTGTAGAAGAAGACAAACAGAATCACACAGTTGCCAGAGCCCTTGGTAGTTCCCCAGGGCCAACCCCCCCCCCTCCTCTTTTTTCCCCCCACACCAGGAGCAACCCCAACTTGACCTATCCACCAACAGGGCTTTGTGAAGGTGGGACTGAAAAACCTCCCAGGGAGGGTCTTCCACACACTCCCAGCATCGTCCCCCCCTTTGCCTAGGGAACCTCACTCCAGCAGTTCAGGTCACCACGCTGCTGGGACAATAGCACAAGAGCACCATACCTGCATGATCACGGCCCTGACAGTCTATTTCCCCACTCCAAACTGGTTCCCAATGGATCAGTAGCTGTCTGGAGTGATAAGCTTCCAGATGGCAATGGTAATGTGCTTCTGGAGGGGGATGGCGGGTCTCACATGGAGGGCAGGGATGAGCCACTCATAGAGCTCCAAAAAGGAGCATTTCTGCATTAGGACATTCTGGAGTCACTGCTGGATGATCTGGTCCCACCTGTCGGAGCTGGTGTCCAGTCACCAGAAGCAACAGTGCACAATGTGCCGGGGAAGGCAGGTGGAGTCGAACTGCATGAGCAGTGCCCAATGAGAGGTGAGGAATTGCCCCACATTGAGCTGGGAGGCCTGTTCCTGCAAGGCCAGGAAGACATCCTGCAGAAACTGCAGCAGGAGGTGCACTAACGCATATAAAAGCCACCAACTGCTGGGAGGCAGGTCTGGCTCCATGGCTAGAGAGCTGAGGTATCTGTAAGGGCAACCACAGCAGGGAGAGAAAAGGCTTTGCTGTCCTACAATGAGGTAGGCAAAGGAGAAGAGCCTGAAACACGGCTGTATGGGGGGGTCCCTTTAAGCTAGAGCCTCAGCCTCAGGCAGCAGCTCCAGGAAGAGAGTGCTGTCCTGATGCCCTGCCTGAAGTGCTTCCGAGTGGCCTTAAATGCGATTCAGCGTCCAATGAGTTTGGACACTCTATCTCAAAATAGAGCAGTGCTATTTCGATGGGCATTTGCTGTGTAGATGCACTATTTTGAAATAAGACATTTCAGAGTATTTCCTCCGGAATAGCTTATTCTGAAATAAGCGTGTAGTATAGATATGCCCTCAGAGAATAAGGCTACATCTACACTGGCGGCTTCTTGCGCAAGAACTGTTTTGTGGAAAAGTTCTTGCGCAAAAAGTCTTCCACAAGAGTGCGTCTACACTGCCATGTGCTTTTGCGCAAGCGCGTCTATGGCAGTGTGGACATTCTCTTGCGCAAGAAAGCTTTGATGGCCATTTTAGCCATAGGGGTTTCTTGCGCAAGAAACTCATGTTGCCTGTCTACACTGGCCTCTTGCGCAAGACGGCTTATTCCTCATGGGGAGAGGAATAACTCTTCCGGAAGAAGCCCTGTTTTCTGATGCTAGACTGTAAATTTACTTGCGCAAGAACGCGTGTGCAATGTAGACAGCCGGCAAGTTTTTGCGCAAGAACAGCTGTTCTTGCACAAGAAACTGCCAATGTAGACGTAGCGTTGTGTAGCTGTGGAATCACATCTAATATATTACCAACTTACTTCATGCTTCTACTCAGTGACATTGGTATTTTTAAAGGACTGGTCACAGTACTTTTCTACAACTGATCTAAACAGTTTCTAGCTGATTTCTGGGTACTTTTCTTAATAAAAATGTGTTGAGAGTCCACATGGGCTTCATATGGTATGATTCGAAGCAGCATTAACTTATGGAGCAAATCCTGCTCAATTACTGCTTTAACAAGTCTCAATGAAGCTATAAGTACTAAGTGTATATGTAAAGTAAGTACAATATACTATGAATAATCCAAATATCTTCTCAAGGTACTCACAAGTAGCCAGTTGTCCTACTTTTTATAGCATTGCCCTAATTTTCAGCAAGCCATTCTCTTTTCTGCTTCCTCTAAGGCAGGATGGCCAAATGTCCTACTTTTTGACATTAAATCCTACTTCTCTTTCCTCAGGGAAGATAACAAAGAAAGTTACAACACAGAGACAAAATGTAGAATATTTTTCCAATGTACGTCTTTTGAACCTATGAACACTGATTTTTGCACTAAACAACATTCAAAACTAGAAGAGCTTTTACTTTGGCTTTGTTCATGAATTCAAATAATGTCCTGAGCTCTGGATTCTGCTCACACAATTCAAAGCATATTGTAAAGATTACTTCATTAAACCTAATAACACTCATGTGAGGCAAACACATGACATACGTTTTTGCAGTAAAGGCAATAATGGAACTGGAGTTATCTATTCCTTTCCAGACATCATCCTTCTCAGGTCAAATTGAGAGACACCAGCAGGATTGCATGGGAAAGTCCCAACTATAGTTGTGTTGTGTATACTGTCCCAACTATAGTTGTGTTCTAATCAAAAAGAAAACTCTAACTACCACAGCTGTCCATCTGGCACCTTTTACAAGCATTTAAAAATCACAAAGACCAAAAAGAGCAAAAGAGGTTGGAAAGTTTTTATATAAAAATAAATGAGGAAACATCCTTCCAGCTGGGTTTTTCCAAGATCCCATTGTTCTATTTTTAAAATGCTTTAATAAGTTTAGTTTCCTTCATAAATTTGTTATGTAAATTTAAAGCAATTAAATTCATTTTTACATAACAAAAAGTGGTTTGGCAGAATTCAGTAGTTTGTGTGTCTGCATTATATTATGATATCTTAGAGGGCTGGTTCTTCCCCTCCCTTCTCCCCCAACATTTATAGCAGCTTTTTGTAATCTGAAGAGGAATCATTTTAAACCCTGGCAGGAAATGCCACGTGGTGGTATATGATGAAGCCCTTAGATTTGGTGGCTACAGTTATAGATTTTAAATGGAAATATTTGAATTTTGTATATATGTGAACGTGTCTTATTGTTTTCATATTCTTTCCTTCCAACACATCTTTTTTTCGGCAGCACAAGTGCCTTAGCTGTACTGTATTGAGCATGGAAACCCTTCTCAGAGTACACAGTGAAACACGGGAATGACTGGAAATGCTTATGCAGCTGTAGAAGAGAAATATGAAAATAAATTTGACTTTTAACAACTCCCCTCCTCCCCCCCCTAAAAAATTAGGCCCAGAGACAAAACTGGCCCTCAATTAATCTTATTAATTTGAATACCTCAGTGGGTCAAATTCATACCTGATGTAACTTTGCTGACTTCAGTAAGATGGTATGGGCATAATTGCCCCTGAATTTTAACACTAATTCTGCACTTCACAAGAAGAGAGACTCCTTCAGCAACATGTATGATGTAACCATTACAAAGAGAACAATATGGAGAGACTAGTTCACAGTGAAAATAGCATCCTAGCATAATTTGTGCCCAAACTTTGCCCACAGCAATGTATTCTATGCCAGCTCTTAGCCAAGGTTAGAAATTTTCTGAAAAATCTGATGGCAAATGTGATATAACATTTGGGAAATAAAGAATTAAAAAAATTAGTGCTCTTTCACTTTCTGAAGATTTTCCATCTATTTTTGGCTCCTCCTAACACCAGATTGGCTTGGCCAAATTTGTTTATTCTGTTAATTTTCCTGCATAGTTATGCTTTTAGATTGATTTTGAGGGGGAAGCTGGGTGTAGCACTATCCTGGTATTAAGTGTGCTTTTCATTTACATAATAAAGTCTTTGTAGCTGATGCATATATTACAAATACACAACAGTTAGATGCACACATAATAATAATGGTGTCCATCCGTGGCAGACTTCACAAAGTTTGAGGACTCCAATAGCATCTTGTTATGTGCTCATGGCCTGATGATGCTCATTAAATTCTGGATGGCTAAGATGAGAATGGGCCTGATTAAGGGATGACATATAGTGTGCCAGGGTATCATAGAATACTAGAACTGGAAGGGAACTCGAGAGGTCATCAAGTCCAGTCCCCTGCCCTCACGGCAGGATCAAGCACCATCTAGATCATCCCTGATAGATGTCTGTTTAACCTGCTCTTAAATATCTCCAATGATGGAGATTTCACGATTTCCCTAGGCAATTTAGTCCAGTGTTTAACCACCCTGACAGTTCGGAAGTTTTTCCAGTGTCCAACTTAAACCTCCCTTGCTGCAATTTAAGCCCACTGCTTTTTTCATAATCAGAGGCCAAAGAAAACAATTTTCTCCCTCCTCCTTGTGACACCCTTTTAGATACTTGAAAGCTGCTATCATGTCCCCTCTCAGTCTTCTCCTTTCCAAACTAAACAAGCCCAATTCTTTCAGCCTTGCCTCATAGCTTATTTTCTAGTCCTTTAATCATTTTTGTTGCTCTTTGGACCATCTCCAATTTCTCCACATCTTTCTTGAAATGTGGTGCCCAGAACCAGACACAATATTCCAACTGAGGCCTAATCAGTACAGACTAGAGAGGAAGAATCACTTCTCGTGTCTTGCTCCCAACACTTCTGTTAATACATCCCAGAATTATGTTAGCTCTTTTTTTTTTTTTTTTTTTTTGCAACAGTGTAAAACTGTAGATTCGTATTTAACTTGTGGTCCACTATGGTCCTACATCCCTTTCTTCAGTTCTCCTTCCTAGACAGTCACTGTACTATCTGGGAGGACTGCAAGAGGGCAAACCATTGTGAAGACATTTCCCTGGTATGGAGAATGGGAAAGACAAAGCTATGTGGGGGTGGACAAGGGAACTACTGCCAGGAATGAAGTCCATTCTTACTCAGCATGCTTGGTCATCTGGGACTGTTGTCATTGGGCATTTCTAAACATTTTTCAAAAGACATAAAAATAAATTTTGCAGGAAAGTTTTAAAAGAAAATGTTTGAAATGTTTGTGTGTTGTTGGTCCCACCATACTAGAGAGAAGATGGGTGAACTAACCCACCAAATCCCCCTTCTTGTTCTATGACTGCACAATTGTTCACAGGCAACTTCACTTTAAATGGTCTCTTAATGGGTGGAACAGATTGTTTCCTGTAGGTAATTAACACATATTGTATTTAGCTCTGGCTGAGCTCCAGACCTGAAGAAGAGCTCTAAGTAGCTCAAAAGCTTGTTTCTTTCAATAATGGAAGTTGCCCCCTCCCCTTTGTCTCTTTAAACAATTACAGATTAAAATGAAGCTACATTTTGGAAAAATGGGAAATCCAAAGTTAAATTCCTTTGAAAAGGAATAAAAAGGAAATTATGGAAATATTCAATCCAAGAGACACAAAAAACCTCCCATATCTTGTTACTCTCATGAGTTCTAGTAATTTGGGGACATTTATTTAATTAGTCCACAATAAGCGCACATGACTTTGTCTAGAGTAGAACAGATTTCCTGATGGTAAGACGGTAATTGTATTGTGGTTCACCATGGCCAGCTAACATTTTTTCTTATTAATGTCCTCTTTCATATGTTAGTTACACAATGATCTGACTCTAATAAAACATGTAAAATCAAACCAAACCCATACACAATAAACAGAAATAAAGATTGTATCATTATGCTGCAATTTTTAAACAGAGCCTCAGGAGGCAAGGCAGTGTATATAGCGCCGACAGCAAGGGCGTGGACACGGGAATTCTGGATTTTGTGACTCAGTGTGTGTGATCATAGGCAAGTCTTTGTAACCTTCCCACACTTCAGTTTCTCCATCCGCAAAAATGTATGACATGCCTGCCTTTTACTGCATATATCTCAACAAAACAGTTCCAATAATCAGCATCATACACCGGTGGGTGCTTACTTGCAGGGATAATACAAACAAGATCAGATGGGTCTTTTTGCTCATAGCTATAGGGCGTTATTCACTAGTTTTAACCCTAGTGGTGAACACTGCTCTTCAGTTCTAATTTCAACACAAAGCTGCCTATATTTTTAGTTTGGGCTCCCTTTCTAAAGGTTCAATTTGCTGTAGTAAAATTTGTATCCACAAATGGAACTGTGAGGGCAAAACTGAGTAAGTGTACTTATAATGCAGTTTGCTGGATTTTCCCACCAGCAGCCAGTGCTAAAGGCAGTTAAGGCTAGATAAATTAGGACTGTCTAGACCTTTTCAACTTCCACTGAACTCTGAAGGAATCTACCTGAAACATGTTCACATCAGCCTTCTCTTTCATTCTCTAAATCACATGGAACATCAGCAGCAACTACAAGGAACCTTCACATATATCTGACAGAAATATCCACTCAGCACAGAAACAAGAGCTCTAGTTCCCCCTCCCTGCATTTTCTGTATTGCCTTTGGTGATGGTTCTCATGCATTCCACCTCTCTCCTACCACAGCAACTCCTCAGCTACCAACGCTTCCTGCCCATTATGCTTCTCCTTGTCTCCCATTTCTACCTCTCACAGTTCCCATTTTCTTTACAAATGCCCTACCCTTACACCAATTCTCCTTTTCCTTCCCCACAAAAACTCAAAGTAAGTTTTTCTGTAATATAACAGCAATTGTTATATATGTGCAACACAGAAGCAACAAGATAGAGGGCTAATCATCACCCTGGTCACTTTACTTACAGTATCCATTTCCCCACATCCTTCAGCCATTTGCACTTTTTGCAAACATTCTGGAGGTAGAGCTTCCAAAATCCTTATATTGCACTTAGCGGCTTTAGGTGCTATTATCAATAGCCATCACAATATTTTATCACAGTTTAAACATGTATGCAACATTTACTGCTGGAATTTTGATGGCAACTCTTTTGAAACATTGCTCTAAAAGGAAGAACCACCAGGTTGAAAAAAAGGGAATTCTATACATGCTGCTATATAATTCTGTCACTGGGTTAATCACCAGGAAAATTAAGCATGCACATATTGTCTAAATCTTGTTCCCCACATTAAGCCCAAGCATCTAGGCTTAGCACAGGGTGGTTAGTGCCAGCTAGCAGAGACAGGGGCTGATTCTTCAATTTGGCATACAAAGCATACATGTTTATAACTCAGAATAGTTGCATAAACTAAATGAGACATGAATTAATAACACTTTAAAAATGAACTAAAAATAAAGATTAATTTATCACCTTGAGCATATGTTTAAGTAGACAAGGTAGATAATGTGATATGTTTTATTGGAACAAGAATAATTTAGAATACACAAGCTTTGGGGCCACAGTCCCTTTTTCTGTATATATTACTGTATAAAGATTAAAAGACTTATTCTTGGTACAATACAAAGATGGGGCAGATAATGTGATACCCGCTGCCTTTTTCTTGAGAACCAGCACCAGCTACAAATATCTTTTACATAGTGAGACTGATACTCATACTTTCCATTATTTTGTGTAAACCTCTGTGCTATTAAAACAAGTCTTTCAAAAATGGTGGTGGAGAGTTCGAAGAGGTAATTTATATACCAGGATCCTGGGTGGCATATAAAAGGCTGGACCCTTTAGTCTTTTGGCAGGCAAAACTGATAGGGTTACTTATGGAGTATTTACTTAATTCTTACTTAACAGGGCTACTTACAAAGTAAGATATTATTTGATATAAGGTTGGAACAATATGAATCCAGACCAGCTCAGTGGAAGTCTAAGATGAGATGAATCAGGCTACTAAGACCCCAATCTGAGGGCCTCTGTGGTTTCAATAGTTTACCTGAATAACACCTGAGCCTAAAGTGAATAAGAACCTTAAGATTTAGTCTTACAGATATTTCTGGGATATTTTCTAAACTTGACTTTGTATTTTTCTAGGTTACGCTATGCCTTTTTATAGCTTTGATCATAAAACTAGAGGTGCAGAGAATCCTATTTAATATACTGAAAAATAAATAAAATCCAGTTGTGTAGCTTTACTCAAGTTCTTCAAAGACACACAAACAGATGTCCCTGCTCTTTTATAGTGTTTGATGTCTAAAGCCCATCCACATGGCATTCAGTAATTTCTCTTTGCCAAGTACACCATTATGAGTATGTACAATATGGACTCTAAAAAGGACTTGACAGCAGGTGCACATCAGGTTTTGTTCCTCACTGCACAGGCTGTGGAGTAATCTAGCTGTGTGAGAACATGACTGGGCCCATTATGATAACATAGTTCTAAGTGGCACATAGACTGAGAGGAAAGACAAGCAGGAAGAACTCTCATATAAAACATGAGCCTGCAATGCGCATGGAGAGATGATGTGTGAATACCATGTCATGAGAACAGCATCTGTTGGGCAATTCCTTTTGATTTATATCATAATGCTATTTTGTTTTCCAAATGTTTCATTGGCCTTTTTGTGTGTCACATTAATGTCCACACCTTTTCCTGTCGTGTTTGCCTGCCTCTGGTGATGCAAAGCTTTCAGAAGCACCCTTTGACAAGGAATTTGGCACCATGTTCACATAAAACTATTACTAGTGCAGACTTAAGAGGAAGAAAGTTCTCTCTCCAAACTGAAAGGTTATAACTCCTTGTTCTCATGAGAAGTAAGGCATTTCCTATGAATGTTGCTAATCCCAAGATTGGACCAACAGCTGCAGGGCAAGCCAATAGTGAAGAGATGTGTGCAGAAACCCTTTACAATACCTATTTTCATGTTTAAGGTGTTGTAACTGCAATTATACTCTCTCTAAGTTCTATCACTGTCTTTATTTAGCGAGAGGGGAAGGATTATTGACCCAAACTAACAATGTGAAGCTTCTCCACTTGGAAACATGAGTTCAACTCACAACAGTCAATTCAATCCTTTATTTTTTCAAGAAAATGAGGCCACATTTACATCTATGGGCACAGGGAAAGCCAATTAGTACTTATGTAGAGCTATCTGTACTAGACAAGGGGACAGAATTAACTCCAGGGAGGACACAATCTGTTTGGGGATTCACAAAAGGTCCTGACAACTGAAACAACCTAGGCAAAGCACAGACAGCCAAGTTGGGTCCAGAAAGACTAACTTTTGGGATGGTTACTGACTGCTCTGAGAATCTTTGTTCACAGGTCTCATTCATGACCGCACTTTTGCTCAGTGCTTTTCTGTTCTCTTCACAATATAGTACAAGAGTCTGCAACCAGGACCAGTGCAGCCCTGGAAGTGAATCTGACTCTCAGATTTCAGTGAAGATTTTTCCTGGTTTCCTTAGCTAATTTACCCTCATGCCAAGATAGTGCAGTGAATTGCAGGCAACGTCTGGAGTTGGTCAGAACATTTTAGCCAAAATGAAATTTCAGCAAGTATGGTATTTCTTGAAGCCAAAATATTTTGTGGAGATGTTTCAGTTTCTATGAAATTTTCACTGGGAAGGTTTAGGATTAGGGTGAAAAAAGCGAGTGTGTTGTGAAAATAAATTCATTAATATTTGTGAAGTACTTAGAGACATTAGTGATGAGTGCCATTAAAATCTATGAGGAAATTCATAGTTCTGCCTGCAGACCAGGATTTGAATAGTGTGCAGTAAATAAGATCTGCAGCCACTCACTCAGCAATAAGGAGACAATAAAATAATGATTTCCTGTTCATTTAGTGAGCACTGTCCATTCTGTGCACTGAATGAAGCAGGGATCATGTGGAAAAACAGCATATTATCAGGTATTTAGAGACTGCATAGTAATGCATACACAGAAGGCTATTGATTATTGCCCAGGCAACTTTACTTCTGCCATTTCCTAGCTTTGAGTGCTTGATTTTGCAACCTTAACAGTGTTCTTTTAATATAGATTTGTGTGTGCATTCTTAGGTTTTTAAAATGCAAACTGAACTCCTCCCCCCCCCCCCCCCCGCAATTCCATTATGTGGCATCAGCATGGTTGGAACCTTTAGATCAGTCATACAGATTTTGGTCACTTAAGTTATCATCTTCTAATATGGATGAGCTCTAGAGGGGAGCAGGCTAGGTTGCAGAGCAGAATTTTACTGACATCAGAAGAATGGTGAGAATTCCAGGGTTCCATTCCAGGCTCTGGAGGTGAGTGTGCTCTAGTGGGCCCAGATTCTTCTGAACATTGACCCCCAACCATATCCACTTCTGTCCTGCCCCTCCAACCTGTCCTTGTCTTAGTCCTGTCTCTTCACTAACCAGAACTCCTTTTCCTAATCCCATTCTCCTCATCCACCCAGCCCCAGTGTCTACCCTTGAAGCTTCTTCCCCATGCCAGTTTCTTTGCTAGACTAGTCCTACTCTCACACCTTCAAATCTCCTCACCTAATGTGACCCCTTATAGCCTTGCTGCTTGTCTCAGTCCCCCATTTCCTTTCCCAGCTCCAAGTGCTGGTCTCCTTACCTAAGCAGTCCCTCTTTCCCCATTGCTTAGTTTTATCATCCTTTCCCAACAGCATTCATCACTCTCCTTGACCAAATATACTTCTCTCCTGGGCAAGTTGAGCTCTTGTTGCAGCTGCTTTCAAATCAGGCAGCTTCCCTGTCTAATGTGCCAAAGCCCAAGAGAGGGGTCACTGAAAGAACAAGAGAATTTTCCTGCTTTCCATTCATGTGTCCAGATCTGGCACAGCATGGAGAAGCCTCCAGGAATGTCCTGCTCAGCCTTTCATTGGAGCATGTCGTGTGGATGGAATCTAAATGAAATTTAGCTACTGAAGTCCCTGCTTCACATATGCAAACTACTCTTTTTTAAAGACTTGTAACTTGGCCAAATGTTGCCCAATTTTAAAGGGAATGGCAAAAGGCACATCTGTAACATAAAGGTCATCCTGCATCAAATGTCAAGTTCCTGCTCTGGCAGCCTCAGGACCTGATGGATGCAGAACCAGAGAATTTACCAAACCATGGGAGGTCAATATTGTAGTGAGTGGGTCTCTTTTTATTTTTATTTTGCAAAGGAAAATAAACCGAACAATGCTTGCAATGCTGCTTAATAATGTATGACTGTACAGATACACTCTATATAAGTCTATGCTTAGCCAAGGCTTATTATCTCTCTTCATAACAAAGTGTTAGTGTGTTACATAATTTTACTGGAAAAAGGAAATAAGCAGATAAAGCATAAAAACCATGCTTATACTTAGTAGCATTATCAGCACTTCTCCTGCTTGCTGGTCTGTTAGAAGACATTTAGGGCTAAATTGGAGCTAAATAACAGCACAGAACACTGAGGGCCAAGACTGGTTGGAGTAAACAAACTTTATGGGACTATGGGAAACTTGGCCACACCCATGATAAGCAGACATCCAGCTAATTAAAAACATGCCAGACCAAGGATGTTACCAGACCAGAGAATTCTGGACTAAAGAGGTTCAACCTGTAGTAAGATACAACCTGTGAAATGTTATTAATAGGAAATGGCTAGAGAACTAAATTGCTTTATTTAAGTTATTTATGTCCTTATTTTATGCCCCTCTGTCTATTTTGTCTTATAACTCCTCAATCCTCTCTCCTTCTCTGGAAACTGATCTAGAATATTCTTGAGAACTCATTTATATTCTTGGCTTCTATCAGTACTTTTAGTAATCTATTCTGTGTTTATTATCCTGTGGAAAGTAGCTATGACTACACTGGCTATGTAGTGTATGTCTACACTGCAGAGCTTTTACACTGCAGAGCTTTGGCTATGTCTACACTGCAGAGCTTTTACAGGATACTGGAGGTATCCTGGAAAAGCTCTGCCATGTCCAAGGAATGCGGCCCCTTTTTTGGAACAGTTTCCAAAAAAGTGGACTCATTCTTTCAGCATCCCTGTATTCCTCATTATATGAGGAATAAGGGATGTTCTGAAAGAGGTGGTTTTTCCAAAATTTGTCCCCGTGTAGATGGGACAAATTTCGGAAAAGCCTCTTCCAAAAAAAAAAAAAAAAAGAAAAAAAAAAAAAGGCAGAAAAAGATATGCTACCAATCGTGAGGACAATTTGTTCACCTTGTTGTTTCTGCTGATACTGTTGAAATACATCTCAACTGATGTGATGCATGCAGTCGATAGCAACAGCCATGAAAAATGTTTGTTGTTAAACCTGAAACCAAACTTAGTGGCTGCATCTTTTCTTCTAACCTCAACCCTCAGACCAAGTTTGTCAAAAGTAGAAATGAGCTTAAACCAAACTGCTGCATCCCAGAGTCCCTCACTATTGGGGAAGTTCAGCTCCAGAACTAAACTTTACTTTAGACTGTGTTTCCATAATGGATCAAATCAAAACCTTGGATTTGACTATCCATGAATTTTGGGAAATTCTTTGGTACTTACATGGCCCCATTGCCATCATGTCTGAGCTCCTTGAAATGGATAGTGTATTTATCTCTACAACACCCTGCTGAAATAAGGAAGCACTATTACTCTATTTTATAGAATGTCACCCAGCTATTATGCAAACATATGATAGGCCCAATGCAGTGGAATTGCACGAGCTTGCATCAGCTCTGAATTTGAACCAGTGAGTTTAGCCTCCTCCTGAGGTCTTCACTCATTGTTATTCTTTTCTGGTGTTTGGCCAGCTGCTGGCAGACACAGAAACAGAGAGGCAGGACACATGGGATCAAGTTATAGAGATAGCTCAGACTATCTTAATGTAAAAACACTCTTCTGGCAATGCAGCACACTCACCATTGTAACTTATAACAGAACCCTAACTTGTGATTTGTATTCTACATACAGACCTAAATTTTAGAGGTATTGAGCACTTGCAGCTTCCAGTGACTTTGTTTGGAAGAAGGGGGGAGGACGGGGCTAGCATCCTTCAGAATTAGACCCAGGACTTTAAAATGGAAAAGAAATGAAAAATCAGTCTATCATTACAGAGGTAATTGCAACACTAGTAAGCGAGCTGCACAAGTTGTGTTCATTTTTAAGCCATGAAATGTCACCACCTACAAGGAAGTAATATTTCAAAGTGTTATTTTACAGTCATTGGAAGTTCCACTAATTTACAAGATAAATGCAATTCTTCTCGGAGACATTAGGTTCATTTTTTATTTTTGGTTCATAAACAAAAGATATCAGGAAATAACGGTGAAAAATATGAAGGCCCAAATGATGTTCCCTTCCAACACCTGGGAAACGTCCATTGTATCACAACAGAAAAAGAGTAAGACATGGATGTTTACTGTATTAATAATGACATTTTGTACTAACTGTCCTTAGTGCCTTTCATCCAAAGATCTCAAAGTTGTTTATAACTGTGCATCTTTATAAGATCCATGTTTGTTTCATAATAATTAATAATATCTACTATTGCTAACATAGTGCTTTTCATCTAGATTTGTAAATGCTTTTAAATGCAGAAGTGGGCAACCAGTAGAATTATCATTATCCTTTTACAGACAAAGGAACAAGGAGGTTAAATGACTGGCTCAAGGTCACACAACAAGTCAATAGCAGGGTCTGGAACAGGTCAGCTGCATCAAGATTTTCAAAAATAGAAGCCTAAAAGGCCTATGTAGTCACCTTATGATTATCCAAAGTGCAGAGCATCCAAAACCTCCCACTGATGTCCGCATTTCAGACAAATCAAACAGCTTCCTAAGCATGGATTCAGAGGCCTTTTTTCAGGACTCTTGATTTTTAAATTGTGGCCATTTTGCCTGCCTAAAATTTCGCTGGCTATTTCAATTCTATATGCTGTTTACTTCCTCTCTTACAAAAAGTTAAAGAGCTATGTGGGCTAGGAAAACTAGGTGGAGTGATGTATGACAGGAGAAAGATAGCTTTCAGGGAGTCATGACAAAATCTGTCCGGAACAGAAAATAATTACAGCAATGGTTCACAGAAACCTTAAAGAGCAAGGAAACAAATATCAACGACTGAGCCAAATCAACATCTTAAAATGCTCAAGGGCTTTAGCTATATTTTTCTGGATGTTTTACAAGAAACAGAGTCAGGACAATAGTTTGTATTCAGTGTCTGAACATTGAACACAGCGTCTTGTGAAAGCTCAGCCATAGTATCCAGTTGTAGTCAGGGCTAGTGAGAGACTTCGCCAGTCCCTGGGGGGATATGGCTCCAGGCATTCTGGAAGTGGCAGGACTTCAGGCGGAAGGAGCAGGGCTAAGGGCAGAATCCCTCAGTACCTCCGGACTGTGCCGTGCCTCCCCCAGCCAGTCCTCATCGCTCACTAGATCTCCCCATGTGGAGATCCAGCAACAATTTAAGAGCCTGAAGCTGTGACCTGGAGCCTCCAGGTCTTTTAAACTGTCAGGCCTTGGCGTAACTGGGGTAACCCCATTCGGCCCCATCCCTCCTCCATTTGCGGTCCTGCTCCATTTGTGGTCCTAGTTGTAGTCCTAATATGGTACTAGTAATTTAGGGTCTAATTCCTACCAGGATCCACACTGAGTGGCACTTTCCTTTAGAACTCAGTGAGAATATTTGAGAAACAAGGTGCTACTCAGTATGAGTGGAGGTATCTCAATCAGGCCCATAATTTAGATTTATAGCTATTATATACCACAACTAGCGCAAAGGATCCACATTGGGGCAGAGGCTCTGAATTAGATACATCTCTGTTTCTTAATATCATCTTCCCCAAGAGCAGCAATTAAGAGAAGAGAGAAAACATCAACCCTCTCCTCTGTGCATGTGACCTACTGAGATACAGGAACAACTAGGTAGAAAGTGCAGGACACCGTGGAACATTAATAGGAGAGAAGCTTAAATACAAGATTTTTATGAAATACTTGGAGTTTGGTATGTGGGATGCACACAAATAAGACAAGTTACCATAAACTCAGTTATAATAGCCATGAAATAGCTGGCTGGAATTTAAGTTATGCTGGCTGGTTTATTACAGGTGGGGCTGGTAGCTCTGCTTACTATTAAGGTGGTGCAACATTTCCCATTTATAAAAGTCAGTTTTCAGTTCATTATAACACTGCCAAGCTTTAACCATTGAGGCTGAAATTTTCCATGCTGGGTTCCTGCCTCAGGCTGAATTTGTTTCGAAACTTTCAGCCAAAATAGTTCAGCAGTTTCCAAGAATACAACTACAGGAAAATATGTTATTTTGCGCCCATGTTAAACATTGATGGCAACTTTGTTTTTGTACATTGCTAGCACGCCCATGCTTTGAAACAAGGGCTTGAAATTTGACAGGGAGTCCAAGTGATTTGTGTGTCGGGGACATGCCCATGAGATTCTGACCAAGTTATAGAAGTCTTTGAAAATGTGCAATTCATACAAGCATAGTAGAGACTTCTAATATTGTAGCAGCTAAAATGTTGGAAGAGTCCACCGTCAGGGAGCAAGTTTGAGTCTCTCTCAGCTCCTGGTGCAGACCTGATTGCACCTGCACCACTCCCACCAAGAGACACAGTGCTTCAGTCCAGAGCTACAGGGAGAAGACAGACACTTACTATATTGGCTGCTCTCAGCTCTTCTTGCCAGGTGTGGCCAGGCCAAGGTTGGGCAAAATATGATCTGTGGGCCCACCTAGCTGTGGGATCTGGCCCACCAGAGCCGCAGCTGGCTCCCTGCCTCCCCCGCCTCCCCCGCCTGGCACTCAGGAAAGCCAGCTTCAGGGCCATGTGTGTTTCTGAATGTTGAGAGCCTGGAGGGAGGGGAGACAGATTCTTATGCTGTCCCCACCCCCAAAAGCTCCCATTGGTTGGTTTCCAGCCAATAGCAGCTGCCTGTTTACAGGACAGGCAGCATGCGAAGTGCCCCTCTTCCCTCATATCCCAGACTTACATCATTCAATTCAGAAAAGTAAACATGGCCCCTGCAGCTTCCCTGAGCAGTACATGTTCTGGGGACCCTGGCTTAGGAACCTGCTGGGCTACTGGCTAGGAGCCAGGTAAAGTCTCCCAGCCAGAGCCTGTCTCTGGCACCCCAGCCTCTCCCTCCTTTCTGCTTCCCAACCCCATTAACCCAAACCTTCTACACCCCTGCTCCAGCCCCCAGACACCTTCCCAGACACTGCATCCCCTCCTACACCCCTCCTCAGGTTACAACCCCCTCTTAGACCTTGCATCCCAATTCACTTTCCCTGGCACAACCCAAATCCCTGCACCTCCTCTGGCTACAACAGTTGTATACTACCCTGGGGAACAGGTTTCTCTTCCTGCCTCTGACACAGAGTTCATATGTGAAGCTGGGCAAGTCACTTTACCAAAACTTTTCACAGATGGCCATTAATTATGTGTTCCTCATTTTCTGGGTGGCCAACTTGAGACCTTAGGATCTGTTCTGCAAAACTGCTGAGCACTCATAGCTGAAACTGCAGTTAATAGGAGCGAGGCTTCGAATATGCAAAGTGTTATATAATGCTAAGTATTCTAAAAAAGTAGGCCCATGCATCTCAGATACGGCACCCTAAATAAGTGGAAGCTTCCCGATCTCACAGAAGAGTTGTGGGGCTAGACTCATGAATGTATGTGAAGCTCTTAGATGCTGTAGTGTGGCGTGTGATGGGGTACAGCCACAGAAGACACCTTGGGATTGTTCCCCAGTGAGCTGATCATACTACTGATGCTGGTCTTCTTGCTCTCTGGGGCTCCCCACCATGCTGTCCTGCTGGGCCAGATCCTCTGGTCTCCCCCAGACAAGGCACAGAGTTGGGGTTACTGCCCCTCTGCAGAGCAATGCAGACACTGAACCACTTCAGCTCTGGGAGGATGCAGGTCTAGGGCTCAGCACCCAGGAAACCAACATCCAAATGGGACCAAACCTACCTAGATAAATCTGTCTTTCTATGTGCAAAGGTTTTACATAGGTAAGCTCCTTTTATCAATGAAAGAGAGTGCTTACTCCCCCCTAGATTACAAATATTTACTGATAATAAAAAGCACATGTTTAGTAAGTACAAAGAGTAGGATTTAAGTGATTGCAAGTGAAAATAGACAGATCAAAGTAAGTTGCTAAATTAAAATGAATAGAAAACATATATATAGTTCTAATTCACTAAAACTTATTGCATACAAATTTGTACCCTAAACATCTGTTCTTATTTCAGGCATAAACTTCAAGTCAGAGACAAACACTTTTACTTGGGTCTCCAGCCCTTTTTAAAGTTCATTGTTTCTCCAGAGTGTGTCAGGCAGTTTCAAAAGCCAGCTGAAGACAAAAGGGGATTGCTTCCTGTTGCTTAAATAGACTCCCCCTCAGGGTGGAAATGTTTTATTTTATATTCCTTCTTCTGTGGAAAAATACCAGGTTTGAAATGTATTTTAGTACCAGGTGTCATGGTCACATGTCTTTCTAGACCAACCACCTTCTGGACTTACAGGACAAACAAGGCTGTTTACAAGTTGTTGAATTGATCACCAAGCCATCAGGCTTCCAGGACACCAGTTATGACTCTCATGAGCAGTTTTAAAACTGTAAACAGATGCACCCTTCATATATCTAACTTCACATACAAGAATGATATATGCAACAAAATAGGATATACAGCTCTAGCAGATTTTAACATTAAAATGGATCGGTAACATGAAATATTTGTTTAAAGCATATTTATACTTATAAGCCAAATTTTATAAAGCATGGGGGAACCATCACAGTGAGAACCTTAAAAGAGCCCACGAGGAAATAGATAATTCTGTCTTCAAAGCAGGGCTTGAATAATGTGCAGTAAATATGGCCTGAAGCCGCATACTGAACTATGTAGATTTAAATTAGTGCTGTCCATCCTTTTTTCCAGGGGTCCTCTGGAAAAAAATAGTATGTGATCATGTAATTAAAGACAAAGAGGCCAAATGTTTTCCTAACTTTTCAATCTTAATAATGTTCTTTTAATACAGTTTTTTTTGTATGTGTGTAATATTATAAATGGCAGTGAATTGGGTAGTTTCTGCATATACAGATATAACCTCTTTCACTTGATTTAACTCTTCCTTTAATTGCCTATGCACAGTCAAAGCTAGGTCAGGCTGTAATAATGAGCATAAACTTGGATGCACAAGAGCATCCATGCCAGTGTAGACGCTCTCTTGCGCAAGAAAGCTCTGATGGCCATTTTTATCATAGGGCTTTCTTGCGCAAGAAATTCATGTTGCCTGTGTACGCTGGCCTCTTGCGCAAGAACAGTTGCACAAGAGGGCTTATTTCTGAGTGGGAGCATCATAGTTCTTGAGCAAGAAGCCCTGATTTCATACAATAGAACGTCAGTTTACTTGTGCAAGAACACGCGGCCAGTGTAGACAGGCAGAAAGTTTTTGCACAAGAGCGGCCACTTTGGCACAAGATCATGCCAGTGTAGACACAGCCTCAATGTTTGCTCCTATTTAGATGACAAACAGGAATGTACTCATTTCTTATACACTGAAATTTTCATGCAGTCCTGTGGTACATGCTCAATATAGCGGTAACTGGGTGAAACTCTATGGCGTGTTATAAAAGATATCAGAATAGATGATTTAATAATCCCTTCTGGTCTCATAATCTATGTCAGGGACCTGCAACCTTTCAGAAGTGGTGTGCCGAGATTTAACTTATTCACCTGTACATATGGGTCCAAGAGCTGGTGATACTTTTTAAAGTCAATAATAGTTCGATTTACAGCAGGTGCATTAATAAATGAATTAAGATGCACATCTTACTGTTTAGTGTGATTCTTGGCTTTACTTTCCCTTGATGAGTTTTCCAATCTCAGGCTCATAGTTTGATACTTTAAGCAGCACACAGCCTCTGAGTGTTCAGTCAGACATCCCAAATAACTTTCCCCTACTTCTACCTCACCACACAGATGCCAGCATCCACCTACCCTCCTCCCGCCCCTCCCCCCCCCACTCCTGTGGAATCTGCTTCCCCCAGCCCAGGTGGGGGCTGGGATAAAGTTTCTCAAAGTAGCAGGCACCAGCAGTTTGTCCTGTCCTAATTCCCAGCTAAGGCACAAATTATCCACTCCTCTCCCACCTCACAGCACAAACTACCTCCTGCTTCCACCTCACCACAATGCCAGCACCCATCCTCCCCTTCTTTCCCCCACCCACCTCATGCAGTCACACATGTGCTGCCCTTGTCCCCAGCTGGGTTGTTGGGCTGCCTCTGCCCCACTACCATGGCTCCATTACTTTGTGGGGGCTGCTCCCCGCTGCTGAGCCAGCACACGTTCTGCCCCCATCCCCGGCTGAGTTACCTGTCCCACTACTGCAGCTCCATTACCAGAGGAGCAGCCACGTGGCCCAAGCCCTGGTCCCAGCCACCCAGGAGCAGCCTCCTGCCCTGGTCTTGGCCCTGCTGCTGAAGGAGCAGCCCACGTGGCTCAAGCCTCAGCCACCGGAGCTTGCCCAGATTAGCCCCCACACATACACCACCAGCAGCAACGGCAGCAGCAGCTCACCTGCTTTCACCAGCTCACTGCTGCTTCCCCCAGATCACTTCTATGATGGAGTTGGGCAGGCGGAGAAGGGGGAGAGCACCAACCACTGGCTGGCACACAGACCAATCTGCAGCCTCTCGGCCTGCCCTCCCAGAGCTGGTGCTGCAACTACACACCGACCACAAGGCTCAAGCAGCAGTACAGGCTCTCGCTGTGCAGGGGAGGGGGAGCGGGGGGCTGAGCTCCCACACTGCATGCCAGTAAAAATTGGCTCGCGGGCTGCCTGGGGCACACAGGGGTTGCCAACCCCTGATCTATGCCATGACTCCCTTCATTAAAGTTTAAAGCACAGATTTAGCTAAACTCTTAAACAAACACATGCTTAACCTCAAGTATGTGCACAAATGCCTTATTAAACCGGGGCTACAATTAAAATGTTTGGTTTAGTTTACCACGCTATAGGACAAAATGTAGGGTTGTCGGGTAGCATGACATAATAGTGCAGAGACAGAACTGTAACTTTGAGGTGGTGTTCTCTTTGGTGAGGCCAGCATGATGATGAATTATCAAGAAATTTTCGTTGCTTAGGGTTAGAAGCACACAACTTGGCTGATGGTATGGGTTTCTCCAGTGCCTTTAAATTAGAACAGCAGCAAAAGATTCAGATATTCAAATCTCTGGCTTTCAAACTCTTCCAAGCTTCTTGGGGTTTAGTTAAAACACTCACTAAAATTCTTCAGTTTATGTTTGTGATTATACCATTGTTAGTAGAAAATTGCAGATTTGTTGCTGTTGTGGTTAGTTAGCTGTGCCATGGAAAACAAACCCCAACATTTCTACTAAACGGCAGCTCCTATGCATGTGCCTATCACCGCATGGGCATATGTATTTCATTCATGCATCAAGTGTTCCAACAATTGTGTGGATGAAACCAGACAATCATTATGCTTTCAGATGAACTCATGGAGCAAAATGGTGATAAAACCATGCTCTCATCCATAGGCTAACACTTTTCACAAAGCAATCGCTCCATAACTGACCTCTTAATCCTTGTCCTCAGAAGAAACCTGCCCAACTCCTTCAAAAGACAAGCCTGGGGACTTAAATTCATAATTATGTTGAACACTAAAGACTATGGACTTAACAGATACACTAGCTTTATGACTCATTACAGCAATTTGTAATATACCCTACCGCCTACTAACCCTTAATTACTGACTTCATTTTAAGTGGTCTCCTCCAGCAATGTTGCTCAAAGTTTAGCAACATGGGGACCCCCAATTTAATTTAAAAATTTTCACCAGCCCCCAAGCCAGCTTTTAATTTTCTCCAGGAGTGCTCAAGCTTTGCTCAGCTCCAGGCCATGCCCCTACTACACTCCTGCTCCTGCTCTTTCCTTCTTCTTTCTGCCCCTCTTACCCAAACACACCCCATCCCTGCTCCTCCTCCTCTCTCCCAGCGCCTCCTGCATACTGCTGAACAGCTTTTCCATGGTGTGCATGAGGCACTGGGAGGGCGGGAGAGGAGTTGATCAGCAGGGCCAGCGGCCCCAGATATGACTCTCAGACCCCCGGAAGTACCCTCATGGCTCACCAGAGGGACATGGACCCCAGTTTACAGCTTATGTGAACTCCTTATGCTTAACAGTCTGCATTCCACTTTCTATTTACCTCAGACACTCAGATGCCAAATCTAAGGAAGAATTCTTTGTTGCTCCTTTCCACCAACAGAAGTTGGCCCAATAAAAGATATCATCTGCCTTGTCTCTTACATCCTGGGACCAATATGGCTATTGAAACACTGCAAATTGCTAAATGGCAAATAGTCAAGCCCCTTTTAACCTAATGGCAAGCTCCAATGTGAGACGTTCATAAAAATGTAACAATGACCTATGTCAATAAATGCTGATTAAAAAAGATGCAAAAGGGAGACAAAGACAGAATTAGGCCAAACAAAAAAAGCCTACTAATGTAATTCAGGAAGTGTGATAAGATCATGCCTGGTGAACAACAAAAATGTAGGCCCAGAAATCAATGGACCAATGGTGTGTTGGAAAGGAGACCTAATTTGTGAAAAATAATGATTTTTCATCTATCATTATTTCATCCATCACTCCATTTTGGGGAGAAATCAAGAAGCTGACTGACAAGAAGCTAAAAGCTTCATGACTATAGCTCCCACACCCAGCATCTCTTGAGACCTCAAGATTCACCATGACACTTCTGGGCCTTCATCATTCTTACACCTAGAGATGTCTTGGTCAGATTCAGCCAAAGAGAGGGACTCAGATGATTATCGCCACCTCCACCAGCACCAGCCAAATCCTGAACAGAACATTACCTAGGATATGAGATTTTGCTCATCATTTCCCCCTCCCCCAATCACGTGTCTTTTCCTTCTTTCCTTATTTTGTCTCTCTTCTGTTTCTCTCCTTTTGTCTTAGACAAGGCTTTGTAACTTAGCTGTAAAACCTGTGATCAAACAAGTAATGCCCTCAACAGCCTAATGCTAGTCTAAGTTGTGAAGACAAGGAGTGGCTAACAAGACCATGCCTGGGTTTTTGAGCAGTAAGTTTGCAAGTGAGAGTCAACACTAGAGACAAAAGCTGCAATTTCTCCCTTTGCAGGTGAAGCACGGATAGCACATGAAGCAGAAAGTAGCATGCACAGTAAAATACACAATTATACAACAGATCTAAAGAATGCACTAATACTTATGAAAATGAAGAAAAAGGAGTGAAGGCACTTTATGACTGAGTGTACTGGATTGAAAACAAAAGATGGTGGTTTTCTGGCTATTACCAGCTAAAGGGGACACTATACATGAAGTCAATCCAAGCGTGAGTCTCATACAAATATGAGTTTGGAAGGATTGCTTCACAACATTGAACTTCACATTTTTTCCAATTTTATCAACTTACTCATAGAAATACTATTTTTACAAGTGCAATTATCATTTTTTTCCCTCAGCCCTGGCCTCCTCTCTGTCAATAATGAACAATTAGTGATGAAAGGTAAAGATATTTATGTAGTTACATGTATATTTGTCATATTTGAATGAAAATGTCCATATTTAGAGATAATCTTTTCCCCATACCTCCTTTATTTATCAACCTCTTTTGGTAAAATTTGAAATGAAGACAGTTTTTTTTAGAGACTTCTCATATTGCAATGCCCTAGCCCGTAGTTTGGTTAGTTTATACCATACTCTGGCACTGCTTAAGCAAATCTACAGAATACCATAAAAGAACCAAAATCTGGTTTCAAGGACTTCATTAGCATCACTCTAGATTTAAATTGGTGTAACCAAGATCAGAATCAAGCCCCTCCCTTATTCAGTTCATTTTTATTACTGTTATGACTTGGAATCACAAATCACAACCCACAAATTATTTTCAAATATAATCTTGTAAATGTGTCACCAATCTCTTTTCAGTGTGAAAATCTATTTTTTAGTTATATATAGGAATTTTTCTATCTACAGCCAGAATGTAATTCATTTCCCTATCCTCAATTGTATTTTAATTCATCAATCTCTTTCTTTCAACATATCTTGCAGGGCTAAACAGTCTCTCGGTACAAATATGAAATTCACTAAATTTCCACATTACAGATTTTATTTTGTATAATAGCTTATTCTAAAACATAAGCATATACAGAATAGACCCATAAAAAGTGGGGAAGAATATTCCCCCATGGATTGTGAACCTCTGACAACTGCTTCAGCTCTTTTGTCTCACGTGTATTCTTTGGCCCTGATTCAAAGCCCATTGAAGTTGGGTGAAAAATTCCCATTGAGGGCTTTGCGTTGGGCCCTTCCCTAGCTGCCTAAAATAGTCAGTGAAAATGTTTGAACAGAGAGCATTTCAAGTTAGCATCCCTTAAAGCTTTTTCATTTTCATTTTATGATCTTAAACTAAACTACTCTGGTGTCTCGATTTCACCCCACCACCACACATTTATTTCAAAGATAATAGAGCTTTGGTGTTTGATTTTAATTAGAGATAATAAACCTGTAGATGCTCAATGCTGACTAAAATGTATAGTTCATAAGAAACGGAAAAATACAGATTCAGGTGACATCCATCCTAAGACTTTTTTGGCTGTAACTATAATCAAATCATGCCTAAGACCATGAGCCCATAAATCTTACTCATGTGAGTTAGTCCACATTCATGTGCATGGTTCCTTTGAAGTTAACAGGAGTTATGCACATGTATGAAGTTTGCAAGCTTGAGCCTTTAAGTCCCAATCCTGAAAATGCCTACAACTATGAAAAACTTTTAACATGTGAGTAGTTGCATAAAACGAATCTGGGTCTACTCAGCATTTTGCAGATGAGTAGTCCAATTTAACTCATCTCTGAAGTTTCTCCAATGCATGAATGCATTCAGGATCAGGGCCTTATTTTGCAATTCTAAGAGTTGACCTTATATATAAAATGCCCGAAAGCTTCAATATTCTTTTGTTTATCCTATTAGTCCAATAAACTGTCCAACTGTCAATTTTTTTGAAGAAATTATTCCCCAGTATATGCTCCCAGATGTTTTCTTACATGCTATTTTTACATTCTTTGAATTTTTCTGCATGCCTCTTATTTAATTTGCAATGCATTTAAAGTACTAATGTGTACAATCAAGTGTCAACAACCATGTGAAAATGAATTGGCTTACGTTGTCACAGAAGAGAGACCTTACTGAAAAAGAAAGATGCTTGCTGTATAAATACAACTTACAATTCACTAGTCACCTGTTCCTAGGTAAATGCTTTCTTCACATATAAATGGATGCCATGCCAATAAGCAGCTCTGCATGTAAGCAAAATAACATATACTATGTATCCATTAATGGGGGGCAGGGACTGTAGAAATCCCAAGCAGTTTTTTTTAATAGATCTCTTAAATCGTGAGGCAGGGTTTGGAAGCTGTGGAGTGGGGAAAACTATTATCCCTTCCCCAGGATTTTGTGGAAGTAGCATAATACACTTGGCCATTAAAAATCCATGAAAAGTACTATAGGAGTGGATTAATTTGGACATAGGCTAAAGATGATCTTTGAGAGACCCTGGCTCCAAATTCATTACCAGTGCCATACTTTTCATTGCAGATGAAAAGAAAAATCCTCTGCTAAATCCAGTGCTGGGCAAGTGTAAACAATGGGCCAGATTCTTGATTGTTCTAACCCAGCAACAATGGAACTATGCTGAAGTCAATAAAACAATGTGGCAGAAACGCCAGCTGTGAAGCTGACCCAATATTTTTCAAATGCTTGAGGAGAACGTGTTAGAATGAAGCGGACATCTGCACTGAGAACCATTCTTCTGGTGTTTTGGTAGGTCTCTGAAACCAGAAATATTTGTATCCCATTTTTATTTCTGATGACAAATCATACTATGTTGCTTTACTAGCGTGATCTTGTCTTATACTATACTATTAGGGTCACAACTTTTATAGAACTATGATGAATGTTGTACAACGTATGCCTTGTGAGGTATCATGTGAAAAGTCATAATCCAGTAAACACTGTTGTCCTGCTAAGATGTGTCTAACAACATTATGTGCAAAGTTAAAAGATTTTACTCTATGACTATTACCTAGAATTACAACATATTTCAGTAACACAAACCATTTTCTGAGGGAGAGAGAAAGACACATTGGTATGCCAGCTGTTGTTTAAAAAAAAGCTATCACCTGCTTAAGCAGCCATTCACCAATAGGGATGAAGGTGTAAACAAAAAAACCCCCACAAACATTTAATCTCAGAGACAGTTCAGATCTCACCTACACAGGAGACTGTTTGTCTGCAACCCAGACAGAGATAATCCTCAAAGAAGACATAAAAGAGAGAGACAGTGGCCTCCATTTCACCTCTCCTCCTCCCGTCTGTCTGCTCATGACATTAACAACTTTCAAAGAATTGAGCTAAATGGGGGAGTGGTCCCAGGCTGCAAGGAGATGCAGACTGTGAAATTTACAACAGTGTACGGTGAGACACAACCTTTGCTTTTAAGTTCATTCAGCTTGTCAAGTTAGGTATTAGCTCATATCTTACCCTTTTCTTTTGTAATCTGACTTTTTATGCATTATCCCTTGTAATCACTTACAATCTGCATTTCTCTAGTTAAGCATATTATTGTATGTTAACCAATCTGTTTGGATTCCAGCATGTGGGCCCCTCCATTGGGATAGCAAGGCTGGTGCATATATCATTTCCTTAGATGAAAGGTCAGATTTTTCTGTGATCTCGCATTGTTCATTAGTGTACTGGACAGTACAAGAAGCAGTACAAGCTGAAGGCTGTGTGAACAGGTCAGGTATGATCTTCTGATGGTAAAACAGTGTAAAAGGCACCCAAGACTAGAGAGTTACACAGTTGCTCAACAGTCCAAGTTGTACCCTATGGAATGTCACAAGATGGCTGACTCCCACGGGTGCTCTGGGGCTGGAGCACCCAAAGGAAAAAATTTGCAGGTGCTCAGTACCCATTAATATCTAAAGTTCCCCTTCTCTCTCCAGCGGCCATATTGACCAACTCCTCCCTCACCCTCCCACTCCAAACAGCTTTTTTGTGGCATTCAGGATGCTCCAGGAATGAAGGGGAGGAGCAGGTATGGGGTGCACTTTGAGGAGGAGATGGGTGGAGCAGGGTAGGGAAGAAACAAGGCAGGGTGAGGGCTTGGGAATGAAATTGGGGCAGGGGTGGGAAGGGACAGGTGAGGGCAGGAGTTTGGGGGAAGGATGGAGTAGGGGAGACCCTGGGGGCAGAAGGGAGTTCAAACACCCTCGCCCTCAGCTAATGGGGAAGTTGCATCTATGCCCAGCAGCATCCAGAAGGGACTGGGAATGTCTGAGGTAATGCTTATGCATTGGGTAGGATGTTGGAGAAAAAAATACATGTAATTCTTACTGAAGTGTTGGGTTGATAGCTCTAGAATATGTACTGCACAAGACATACACATGCAAACTTCTCAAAATCATCTACAATTGTGCCCTCATCTTTGACTCTGCTGACTTCTAAGCACAGGGGGGTGACCAAAGAGACTTCATGTACTTCCCCCAAGTGTTTGCTCCACCCCTGCAGCTCATTCAAGTGCTAAAACTGAAGAAGTATGCCCAGTTGTGACACTGAGCTTTGTGGCGTGGACCATGTTCCCTGGACCCGTCATTCTTTTCACACAAGCAACCAAGAAAAAGTAGTGCCTATGATCTTTGAGAGAAATGTGGAGAATGAAATTAAGAATGAAAGACCAGCTGCTGACTCATCAATTTAAATAGTGGATTATACAACCTAACACAGACTCCATGTCTTTTCAGCTTTATTTACACATAAGGTAAAGGTAGTGTAAGTGGAAAAAACCATAAAAGTGACAATAATGAAAGATCTGAGAATAAACAACCAAACATTTGCACACTGTAAATTATAAATGCCAAGTAGAACCTCTAAATGACTTTTGCAATTGTCTTCAATATTGCTTGTTGGATTAATTAGTTATGAGGATTAATGTTAATGACTTAATCAATAAAAATGTGCACTTTTATGTTTATGTATCTTTGTAAGCTGATAAGGACTAAGTTACACCTACTCCTCTTATTTGTATTCTTCTGGAGAGCAGATATTTTGGAAATACTCAGAAGTGTTTTCATTAGCATCCATTTTATGGGAATAGTAGCTCACACCGTATATTTTGTAAATGATGTAGGTATATAATATACTAATCAACAAACTTAAAACAAAAATTTTACTTTGGTCATGCCATGTTAGGGTTGGAATACAATTAAATGAACAGACCCTGTGCTGAAATAAAGATATCCATGCTCAGGCAAACTTGGCAGAACACAATTTATGGTGCCAGCAATTTTCTGTTTTCATTTTTTACAGTGGGGAATATTTTTCTTTCAACACAAGCCTTCTCCCTCATGAACCAGAATTCTTTGCAACTTGAAGTCATAGGCTGTGTTCATTACCTCATATTCTGTTACTTTGGAAATGATTATGTGGATTGCTGACTTTTTTATAGCCATTTTACAACAAACCTGATATGAACCACGCCGCCCAGGGGAGTCCAAAGAACTGAACTAACTATACACAACAGGAATGGTCTTGGTACATATACACACTGCTGCTCTGGCACAGTTCTAAAGGCAGAAAGTGTCACTAAAGGGGTCAACCACTATTTAAAGGGATACAACACAATTCCCATGCACTACATGGGTTATTATGAGTGGATGTGCCTAGTTTAGCAGTTGTCATGTCACAATGGTAACAAAACACCAAGAAAGAGTTGCTTCTTTAACTCAGAATTGGGTGTTGGTTCAAAAACTTAATAAACTTGGGAATGCAGAGGTAAGATAGACTTTCAGGGCCATATTTTTTGCTGGAATGAAAAGGCAAAACCCTTGTATGAAATCCATAGACTACACCTACTGCCATGAGAAAAAATTTAGCCCTCAGGCTTTAGAAAAAGGCCTACTCAAAAGCATGTTTATTCTCAGGTCTGTAGCTGACAATATATTGACACAGATTTTCTCCTGCATTTTATATTGTTACTGCTAGCTTAGAGCAGGAGAGTAAAATTTAAACTTTGAAACTGAAAAAGTAATTATAAAGAATATAGCCAGAACAGCCTGAGTCACCTACTAGATATATATTTTATTTAACAGTCCTTTGTTGGTTTTATATTGCGTGTGGGGAGGACCCTGCAGGATACAAAAGAAATCTGAAAGACATTGAAGCTGGCAGAAGATCACGGAAAACAAGCATGAAGAAGGCTAGTATTGATTACAGAGAGGATATTAAATATAAATGGAGATCAGCTTTTTTTGCTTCTTTCTGAAAAGAGCTGCTTTGGACTGTACATTCTCACTGTGGGTTACTAGTGATTATACCATACCTTCACTCCCCACTGAAGATCATTAAAAGAGATTAAGAAAAGAGAGAGCATGCCAATCACCCTTCCTCCATCCCCACCCTCCCCCCAACTGGGGTCTTGTGTCCAACTTAGAGGCCATAAAAGACACTTTAATAGGCCACAAAGCTAGTTTAACAGATCCTTTGGGAATACTTCCAGTGCAGAGACAGTATAGAGCTGGCATAGAGACTGTGATAACTTATGCTATGGGCCACACTGGCCCTGGGAGCAATCCAGAATCCAGGAGAGGTGCCAAGGTGCATAAAGCATCAGAGAGGTAGCCGTGTAAGTCTGAATCTGCATAAACAATGAGAAGTCCTGTGGCACCTTATGGACCAGTGTTTCCAAAAGTGTGGTTCGCGGTCCAGTACCAGTCCTTAGAAAAAAAATACTGGTCCTTAGAAAAATTATCACGCACGATCCTATTAATTTGAGCGTTGGGGTAGCAGTACCCTGCACTGCTGAGCGCAGCAGCGTGGCCCTCTTGGGAGAGAGCCCGTCGCTACGGCGTCTCTGCTGGGCATGCACACCGACGCAGAATGCCCCGGCGCCAGACGCAGCCGGGGGAGCTGACGCCGGCTGATAAAGCAGCCAGGATTGGGGTTAGGAGGGGGGCCGGAACAATCTGCCAGACAGGCAGGGCCAGCAGCACAGTTTATTTGCATATTCATCATTTGCTTAATGAATATGCAAATAAATGTTACCGGTCCTCCAAAAGCTTGTGAATGGGTTTATTGGTCCCCAGTATCAAAAAGATTGGGAACCACTGTTATAGACTAATTGGAGCATAAGCTTTCATAGGCAGAGACCCACTTCGTCAGATGCATGTAGTGTAAATTCCAGAGACAGGAATTACTATACAGGAGCATGAAAAGAAAGGAGTATCAATCAAGAAGAAGGCCATAGATAACGAGGTCAATTCAGTCAGGGAGGAGGTGGCCCACTTCTAGCTGCTGATGTGGAGGTGTGGATGCCAAGAGAGGAGAAACTGCTTTTGTAGTTGGCTAGCCATTCACAGTCTTTGTTTAATCCTAAACTGATAGTGTCAAATTTGCAAATGAATTGTAGCTCTGCAGTTTCTCTTTGAAATCTGTTTTTGAAGGTTTTTTTGTTGCAGGATGATTTAAAAGTAGCCATCCTGTGTCAGACATGACACTTCTGAGAATAAGATCCAGTGCCAGAGCCCACTTCTCCTCTCACTTATTCTGGCTTAACTCTCTGGTGAATTCAACAGAGTCACTCCGTTGATTTACAGAGTGTGAATTCAGGGACATAGCTCTGCTCCCATATGGTAAGAAAACTGCATTGCTGAAAGTAAGCAGTGATAGCCTACGGTAATATGTCGAAAGAAGCAATAGTGCCTGAATATTTTCAAATCCACTAAATAGCGTATCAACCGTAAGTTTTGCAGGACCCTCTGCAAAAAATATTTGTAGGACTCCATTCAGCCCCTTCTTCCCCAGCCTGCCTTCCCTAACCCTGATGGTGATGCATACACCTGAGAGACAGCCACACAACCCACATAAAAGAAGATTGGTCTCTAGTCATAATTAATGGGATGTGGCAACTGAGGGGTTTGGGAAAGATTCTTGGGTTCTGGGTGATGGAAGCACAAACTCTCTCAAAACACAGGGCCATGCACACTTCCATTTGTTCCCTTAGGCAAAATCCAGCCCCAGTATTTGTTTGTTTTATATTAGTCACTAAAATTTTGTTCTCAGTTACACCAGTGCAAATCCGGAGTAAGTCCACTGATGTTATTGGGAGCAGAATTTGGCACATTATTCCTGTCATTTGCTAAGCATTAAGGGAGCATTTCTTTTAAATTATGAGTATTCTAATAGTTTACAGATGGAGGATGTCACAAGCTCAGGAATTTTAGAACACACTGGTAGAAAGCTAATTATACTGTTCTCAAAACAGTTCACTTCATCTACAGTTCTCAGTCAGCTCTGGTCCTCAGCAGCTACCTCCCTGTCCACTTCCTGGTATAGAGCCATTAGTTGCCAGCACCATTTCTGGTTTGTGTGGTTCTAGAAACCTGAAGCTATATTAACTGTTGAGACAGTATTCACAGATCAGAAGGGGAACATGATGATGCATTTCCTCTCATCAGACTAGTCCCAGGTCCATCCCTTGTTCTAAACCCCAACCTCTTCCAGTGCACAGACCCCAGCTCACAAGGAGCAGTTCAGGGGAGGCACCAAGTTCCCCATCTCTTCTACATGGAACACAGATCACAATCTGGACTAGACTGTGACCTACTGTGAGAGAAGAATCAGATTCAGTGAGTGCAATATTAGTTCATTTTAACTCTTCCCTTCTCCTTCTCCTCTCCTCAAATGTTTTTGAATGGTTTAAAGATGATTCATAAAAATGTATATCAACTATAGAATTGTACTTTTCCTCCTTGTTTTAAAAACGTATATAACAAAGCTTCCACAACTTTAAAGGAAACAAATTGGTGAGTGATAATAGTATTTATTTTGTTCTAGAAAAGTTTAGCCAACAGAGATGGCTTAGGAAGGCTTTTCATTAAGATTGCTAAAGTCACCCCACTGGTTGAGCTATACAAACCATGCATGGTACCCTTCGAGCATTGTGAAATTAAGTGAAAAACCAGACTAGAGGTCATCATGAAATGTATTTCAGCTGCAAAGTAAGGAGGAACCCAACTCTGTTCCAAAACACATAGAGGTTGTGGGATTCTCTGGAAACGCACTCCAATAAGACTATAAAATCAAAACCAAACCAAAACACTTCAATCCCAGGTCTACAACCAGAGCTGCACTGACAATCATGAGAAGCACTGACTTTTGCCTGGGTTGGACTTTATGGATCTGGTTGCAGAACTGGGGCTTTTATTTGTTCTTTGAGATGTGCCAAAGCTGCAAACTTATGATCCAGATCCAAACAGCCACAAAATCTGGAGTGGTTCATAGTAAGGTTCATATTTTGTTTCAGCCTTTTATATAGGTGGAGATGAGCTGTGAGGTTTGGCTCATATATCTGAACTTAATCAGAAGTTTAGAGATGTTAGTTTCCAGGGTTTCTGTTTCGGGCCATACCTGTTTGCCTTCTTGGCATTATTTTAATAAAGAACACAAGGTTCAATACCATTATTTCCCTCTCCAACAGAAGGCGGACAGGCCGGAGTAAGGGCATCATTTAGAGTTATGTTTCTCAACTGGGAAATGATAAAAGAATAATATATAACTGCACTTGGAATACAGTTTGTTAAACAAAGTCTTTTCCAGAGGGTTGTTTTTAAAACAGGATACATGATCAATAGCAATAGGCTCAAAGTGCAGGGTCTTTTTAAATGCAAAGAGGACTCATGGAATCCTACATCTTGCACCAGCAGGACTCACAAAAGTCCTATACACACTCCCCATATTGTGACCCCAATATTGGACACTCTGCAGAGTAAGTGTTGCCTGATGGCACAGTTTTAAGATTGGAAACTTGGTTTCAGTTTTAAAATACTCCTTTGATCATGGTCCATGAAGCACTGTAAAAGTTGTAATCTTTGTTTTACTATTTTTCATTTTATTTCTGTAGATTTTTAAGACCATAAAAAGGTGACTATCCCAAGCTGTAGGCATCTGTGGCATTCCATTAAAACCACAAATCATAACATCAAAACCAATCCAGTAGTAAACTCTAATGTACAGCTAGAAGCCCCCAGAAGCCAACAATTCCAGACTACTTAAGTGGGGGATTGATTTCCTCATAGGCCCTTTTAATATTAACTGGGGGGAGGGGGTTGGACTTGATGACCTTTTGAGGTCTATTCTAACCCTCTGATTCTATACACATAAAAAACACAGAGCAGTGGGGTTGTATGTAGCCACGATAGATTGCACTGAGCTACCATTGATATATATAAACTTAAATGTTTACTGTTTACTTCTACTTTCACTTTACATTGTAACTTTGGTTCACCCTCTCAACAGCATAATGATCAATATTTTAGGAAATCAGCAGAGAACTCTTTTATTGTGGACTGTTATATCAATGTTGCACCAACTTTGAGTGCCCTTGCTGATCTTAGGGGCAACAGCATGACACACAGTTTCAATCTCTGAAGCAGACAGTTCCCAAGCTTCTTAGTGCCTTATGGCTCAAAACCTTAATTTAGCCAGTGTAGAACATGATTATGGGGAAAAATCCTAAATTAAACAGTGAGCATCAGCTTCTAAATATATTTAAAGACGTAGCTCCAAATAGAATGGTTTTGAAATACAGATTGAACCTCTCTAGTCCGACACCATCAGAACCTGACCGAACAAGAGAATTTTCTGGACCAGGGGATGTCAATATTGTCCAGCTGTATTACTAACACTTTCACTGCTTACTGAGCTGTTAAGAGGACAGTTAGGGGTAAATTAGATCTAAGTAACAGCACAGAACACTGAGAGTCAGGACTGGTAGCTGTAAACACACTTTATGGGACCGCAGGAAACACACGCCACCAATTAGATGGGTAGATATAAAACTTTCCCTTTACTTCCCCGGCCTACTAACATCAGCTAGACACCGGATAAGGTGCTGTATCATCTTAGTAAAGAGAGAAACAGAAAGCTGAGAAACTGACCAGCCTCAGGAGGACATCACAACACCACCCATTCTCTCTCACTAACATGCCTCTCTGCCTTATAGATGTGCTAAGCAAGAAGAGGAAGAACAAGGTTAAGCCCTGCAGAACTGAGCGGATGCTTGAGAGAGAAGCAAAAACTGTCAAACACAACCCTTTGAGGTTGCTCTGAGAAGAATAAAGGCACTTGAGGACAACCATGCCCACTCTATCCATGGCTGAGAAGGAAGCCAACAGCAGCTTGTGGTCAATAATATGAAAGATGGCTGACAGTTGTATTAATGGTCACGGTTTGGTCATGAGATCTTGACCAACATCATGAAATCTTCTTATATTGGAAGGGATCATAAACCAACACCATCTGCGTGTTTGTGTGGCACCCAGATTGACAATGCCGTTACACCTATTACTTTTCAGGAAGAACGGCATTACGCAAGAGGGTTTTTCTTGCGCAAGAAGGGGCAGTGTAGACGCTCCTTCTTGCGCAAGAGCTTCTTCTGAAAAAAATGGTGGGTCATTAGGTATGCAAATGAGACTCGGCGATATTGCACGCTTAGCCTCATTTGCATATTACTCGCGCAAGAAGCCGCGAGTGTAGACATAGCCCCAGTGGGGCTACTGGGCGACTGAGATGTTTAAGGAGCACTCAAGAATAAGGCCAATGCAGAGAAACTAAGTTAATTCTACTAACTAGATAGTCTGTAACCAATCATTTAAAATAGTTTTTATGCCAAATGACTGAAGGATAGCTTACGTGACATCAGTTTTTAAGAAGGGCTCCAGAGGTAATCCCAGCAATAACAGACTGATAAGCCTGATTTCAGTACCAGACAAATTGGTTCAATCTATCTATAGTGAAGAACAATATTGAAAGACATATAGATGAACACAATTTCCTCAGGAAGAGTCTACATGCTTTTTGTAAAGGGAAATCATGTTTCATTAATCTCCTATATTTCTTTGGGGGGGTCAACAAGAACGTGGATAAGGAGGGATCCAGTGAATTTAGATTTTCAGAAAGCCTTTGATGAGGTCCCTCAACAAAGGCTCTTAAGCAAAGTAAGCTGCCATGGGATAAGAAAAAGGTCCTCTCATGGATTGGTAACTGATTAAAGATAGGAAACAAAGGGTAGGCATAAATGGTCAGTTTCCAGAATGGAGTGAGGTAACTAGTGTTGTCCCTCAGGGATCTGTAATTAGGCCAGTCCTATTCAATGTATTTATGAGTGATCTTGAAAAAATAAACAAGCAGTGAGGTGACAAAATTTGCATATGATACAAATTTACTCAAGATAATTAAGTCCCAGGCAGATTGCGGAGAGTTACAAGAGGATCTTTCAAATCTGGGTGCCTGGGTAACAAAATGACAGATGAAATGTAATGTTTATAAATGCAATGTAATGCACATTGGAAAACATAATCCCAACTATACATATAAAATGATAGGGTCTAAATTAGTTGTTACCACTCAAGAAAGAGATTTTGAAATCATCATGGAGAGTTCTCTGAAAACATGCACTCAGTGTGCAGTAGCTTCAGGGGGTAGCCGAATTAATCTGTACAGGTAAACTGAAAAAAACAACAAATAATCTGGTAGCACTTTATAGACTAACAAAACATGTAGATGGTGTCATGAGCTTTCGTGGGCAAAGCCCACTTCTTCAGATGACCAGAGTGTTGGATGTCTAGGACCAAAATAAATAGGGGAGATGGGTGGAAGTCAAAAAAGCAAACATTAAGAATAATTTAAAAAGGGATAGATTATAAAAGAGACAATATCATATTGCTGTGGTATGCCCACAGACTATTACAGGGTTCCAAAAAAAGCTAGATAAATTCATGGCGTTTAGTCTATCAATATGGACCCAACTGACTGACCTGTATGGTACATCAGGGAATTACCATATGACTGGATATACCAAGGGAGATGTAGTCCAGTCAGGGTGCCTGATGCACCCATTCTTCCCTATGTAAAAAACTGTCAGTTTGATTTCAATATTTTTATATTTTCAACTGATGTTTATTTCTAAGCATTTTTTATTTTATCCATGTCAAGGTTCACAATTGTGCAAAATTAAGGGTTTTAAACACATTTTAAAATGTTTATCAGTATAAACTTGCACAGTTGTGGGAAATTGTGTGGTCAGACAATAGACATCAAGTAATTGCTTAATGACAGACACTGAGTTTCAAAATGTTAAAGCTTTAGGCACTAAAAACACAAACTGTCATCGCCACATGTCAAAGTATACACATAAATAGATCCTTACATCAAACTCTAATAAATTCTCAGGCAGCATGTTTCTTACTTTGCCTATCAGCTAGTTTCATTATTATTATTTTGTCAGTTTATGGGTGTACAGTCAAATTGACATTTACGGATATTAATTGAATCTTTCTAAGCCTGCCTACAGCCAGGCTTTCTATTTATTATTGAGATTACTTACCAATAAAAATAATTGCTTATGTGGTGTGCAGGAGCATGCCTTTGACCCAAGAGCAGCTTCTTGTGTCCAGGCACATTGCTGCAGAGGTCCTTTCAGTCTAGCAACATGTCTAACACAATTGGGCACCACGACAATCTGTCATTTGATGTGGCCTTGCTCTCACACTAAGTCATGACTTTGCCTATATACTCGTTTATGGTAAACAGAAAAACCCCAAGGAACTCAAAGTCCAAGGGTCTTGGACCTGATCTCTCTACCACCTGTAACCCTTGACTGTTTTCCCCCTCCCTTCTTAGACTGGGAAAGAGGTAGGTGAATCCAGGACCACCTGCTCCACTAGATTGCAGCTCAAGGCCCTTTTCCAGAGCAGCCTTTTAAGGGAGAAATTAACCCTTTTCAAGTCCCTTGCCGTTCCCTGAACCTGTCGGCTTTCCAGCCTCTTGCCCTGTTTCTCTCTCAGGAGCTTTGTCTTATCTGGTGGTTCATCACCAGTTTGTTGTCTGGAGCTTTTCTCCACTGTCCCTCTGCCTCTCTGGTAGCCATGCTGCCCTCCTACCATATAGGCCTTTTATCCTCACAGCTGCTGTGGGGCTGCCAATCAATACTGGCTAAGCAGGCAGTAAGCATTTTGTTAACTCTTTGTGTGCCAAACCAGCATGATAGTGCAAACCCCATACAATTGCATCATAAGTAAAATAAGTGGATGAAATTTTACTGAACACATATAGCAGAAGGGAAAGTTGCAAACCCTGCATCAGTCCTCAAAACAGCCTCCACAAAATAATGGCAGTCCTTGGTCTTCACTATACTCAAGCAACACCATAATTATTAGAGGGGTAGCCGTGTTAGTCTGGATCTGCAAAAGCGACAAGGAGTCCTGTGGCACCTTATAGACTAACAGATGGATTGGAAATCTATCAATTTCATGAAAGCTTATGCTCCAATACATCTGTTAGTCTATAAGGAGCCACAGGACTCCTTGTCATCATAATTATTGCTTATATGGTCTGGAGAAGTATGCCGTTGACTCAAGAGCACCTCCTTGTGTCCAGGCATGGTGCTGCAGGGGTCCTTTGTGTCTAGCAAAACTGTTGTGCAAAGCATTACTGGTGTATGAGGAAAGCACATACCACAAAACAGGAATCTAGTCAGTGCAGTAGGTTCCCCCCAATAATAAATGAGTAGCACAAAGACCAAGGGATGCAAAAATAAAGCTTTAAATTGGATGGTTGGCTGTTGGAAGAACATATACAATAGTTAACAAGGCAGATAAAAAATGGGAATGCAGATAGATTCAATTATGTTTTAGACTGCATTCTAAGTTGTGGTTTCACAAGGACTGGAGTTACACCTACCATGAAGGCATTTGGCCCAATAAATAGTTTATGTAAGTTAAAAAAACAAAGTTAATCGAACTGGTCAGAATGATTGGAACAACAACACTTTTTCCACTGAAAAATGGCCTTACTTAAAATTTGGAATTCTTGCAAAAGTATTTTTTTTCAAGATTTTCCATTTTTTGATGAAACTGGAAAATTTGATTCTTTTTGTTTTTCAGTTTGGCTGTATTGCTTTTCTTTCCCCATCCCTCTCCCTTATTCAGTGACAAAATGCAAACAAACAAACAAAAAAAAGAGGAGGATGAGAAGGCAGGGGGAATTATAAAACCAAAAATAAGAAAAAAAAAGAAAGCTAAAATATTACACAACCAAATATTAGACAATATTCACAGAGAAATTAAATTAACAAGAAAATTATTCCTGTTCTAAACCTGTAAGTGAAAAATCACCTAAAAACTTAGGGTTTTTCTTGTGATTTTCTTTTCTATTTCTTGATTAGCATTACTTATCATCCTAATAACTGAAATGATTATGACTGTTCCCCAAGTCAAATGACATGAATGAAAATGAAAAAGTTCCAGGTGTTACAACATGTGATAGTTTATCTTCAACACTGAGCTGCCTGAGCATAGAACTCCAGGCAGTGCACTGGCTTGCTAGATTCAATTAAGATTCTAATTCTGATGATCAAGACCCTCATTACCTTGACCCTTGTTATGTATGAAACTGCATGTGTTCATGACCATGCCCTAATACAACAGCCATCTTCAGTGCGAAGCTGACAACAGCTAGAGTGAAACTCACATGGTGTGGAGAACTGGAGTTTTTCAACAGCTAGATCCTTCCACAAGGTAGGAGACAGTAAAGAAAGTGCCTGGTTTCCCCCAATAACTACTATAGCACTTACAACAAAGGAACAAACAAACGCATTCACAAGTACACCATCGGAGTATTGCAGCAGCTAACAATCACTGAGACTGGTATGTTTGCTTTGTTCAAATTTGCTTCTGAATGGGGGAGTGTTACAGAATGATCATATGAAAATATCAAAGAGAAATACTTACAATTCGGTAAGTTCATGGAGGATCAGTCCATCAATGGCTGTTAGCCAAGATGGTCAGGGATTCGACCCCATGCTCTGGGTGTCTCTAAGCCTCTAACTGCCAAATGCTGGAATTAGACAACAGATCACTTGATTGCCCTGTTCTATTCATTTCCTTTGATGTACTTGACATTGGACACTGGTGGGTGGCATTGGCCTGTGGTGTATATTGGGCTAGATGGACTGCTGGTTTGATACAGTATGGCCATTCTTCTGTTTTAGTGTTCATCTCTGTCATTCTGTCAGAATGGCCAGACACCTGGTGATAAATCCCACTTGTCTCTCAAGACGACTGAAGCTATTGAGATAAGATAAGCATACAAAACAGCATCCGGTATAAAGGCAGTTGAATCACAATCCCCAGATCATTGAGAACGGAAAACTTTTCTCAAGAATATAACAGAGCCATTTTAGAATAGAAGCCTGTATCTGAAAAGCCAGAGATGTTGCCTACTGCCTGAACATGAGAAAAGATACTTGAGACCTGATGAACATTTGTAATACCTATGGAGAAACACAGGCCAACCTGTAAAGAGACAGTGAAAATACACAGCCTCTCCCAACAGACCATGGGGCAAAATAGGAATGGACATTCTCACCACAAACCACACAAAATATCTTGTTACTTCAGACTTGTGGGGACTAAATGAACTTGACCACAATGACCATGACAGACAAAGCAATGGAGCACGTCAGCAGGCATGGTATCCCAAATGATGTTGTTTTAGACAATGGAATCCTGTTTAATTGTAATGTGTTAGTGTAATTCACTTGGGAATGAATAGTAAACATATCATTTCAACCATCATCAGCCAAATGGTAATGCCAAATAGGCAGTTAAAATTGCTAACTCTATTATCGAAAAATGCAACAAGCCAAGAAAACATGCAATAAGCCATTTCTGAGTGGAGAAACACTTCCACAGAAGGCCTGTTGAGAAAAAGTGACAACCCCGGGTCAATGTTCCCTCTAAGCTGTGTGGCAGCACAGCTTCACAGGTGAAATCAGCCCGACCCAGTCAGAGGTTCAGGGCTCCATGCAGGGAGCTGACTGACTAAGCAGGGTTGATTGATCATCACCTGTGAAGCTGTGCTGCCCTGCAGCTTAGAGGGAACACGGCCCAGGTCATAACTATCTGACCACCTCTAAGTGCAACAGGCAAAACTTCTGAGAAGACTCTCCTGAGGTAGATGAAAAATGATTTAGTAGAAGAATTGCTAAACTGTGAACAGAATTCCTCTAAAAGCCCTTATCTGCAAAAAATAAAAAAGAAGACCATAGAGTGTCCCATATATGTCCCATTTGAATAAAAAAAGAAATGTTATATTAGTCAATCATTTAGGATGACACATGTACTTAGGATGACACGTGGACTAAGGTATTAAGTCATGAGAAAATTGCTAAACAGTAAAAACCAAGGCTAAGTTTTGTTAGTTTAAGGTTCACAAGGATAATTAAGTGATTATTAAATTAATAATTTACAACAACTTTGAATGGGGAATAAGAAACAAAATACAACAGCAAAAGTAACATCATCAGGAGCTTCTTCTTCTAAGTCTGTTTTGAAAGCCTTCTTGATTCTGTCTGAGCAGTGCTAGGTTGTCTTACCTATTCCTCTGGTTTTTTTAAATCTTTAATACTCAATTAAATGTGATTTTCTAAAGGATGCAAGAAACCAGCCTAGATTGTAATATATCATACCTTCCTGCTTCTGTTACAATCAAAGATTAGCTGCTGCTTGATTTAACATCAGATAGCTGGCGCCTTGAATCTGTTCTGGAAGAAATTAACAAGCATTCCTTATTCTCCATGGTTTCAGTATGTAACTTTCTATTTTGAAATTTGGTTTCTTTATGCCTACGAGGCTCATAAAATCGATACTGTAGATTACAAGAGATTTCGTACTCCTCCTGCCAATTAATTTACAATTTACTTTTGCTTCTTAGCAACAATAATAATATTCTATCTCCTGGTTGGAAATGCCAAGTAGACTGGATGGTGATAATACTAGATAGTTATGACTGCATAATCACTTTAGTACACTCCAGTGCACTCTTTTATCCAAGTAAGGACTCCAGCAGCATTGCCCTTTTTAACAAGTTGTCCCAAGATATAGTTTTAGTGATTCAAAGGACAAATCTCTGCTGTTTTGCTCATTAATTCTTTCAATCTACTTGTGGCATATTTTGGCTTTCCTCTTAATTGGCTTCTAAATCCAGTTTTAATGCTATGATCAGGTTTTATGTCTTTCTAGCACTCACTCGTACTTCTATGGTCTTGACTTCTCCTTATTTCCTGATCATTAAAAAACATTAATTCTTTAAGATGGTTTCTGCTACCTGCTTGTTTGTTTTATAGGTGAAAAGTCCATTTTATCAACTCACAGTAGAAAATCCAGAAATGAACATATTCTATACAAATAAAAAACAAAAGGGGGCTCTGATAGGATGCTTGTAAGGCCAGACAGCCGAATGGTTAGCCGACCTGATGTGTGGGCCCTAACTTTTCTGATTGGATGGTAGAGGTACCTGTTTCCTAACCTTAGGCCAGGAATCTTCCGGTTTTCAAATGCATCTGGACCTGAGCCCTTAAAAAGGTGTAAAAGGGGGACTCAAGCCCTCCTTCTCTACCAGGTTCCAACCTAGGGTCCTGCATGAAGCAACACCGTCAGGGTCCTCTTGGCAGAGTCTATTGGGTAGCAGCCCTGAACTACATCCTATCTATATTCCTTCAGATTAGAGTAGAACCCCTATAGTCTAAACACTCTGTAGTGGCTTGCCTGGAATAGTGCCTTCTTCTGGACCTTTCACAGCATCCTGCCCTGGCCTCAATCCCTCTGTGCAGGGCAGATGTAAGGCTGGAAGAGGCCTTGCCCTGCACTGTCCATATGGTCAAATGATAAAAGTTCACTTGCTGTTGCATATTCCCCGGTCATCTCAACAGTCTCTCTCTTGGTCAATGACACAGGGCTTCTTCCTGCCTGTGAGATTCATAATAAACCTCCCTTCCTATAGAAGCACAGAGCTACCTCCTGCAGCCAGTCAGCCCTGAACTGAGCCAGGCTCTTTCCATTTCTTCCCCCTCTTAGCCTGGCATCACCTGCAGATGTTGCAGGAAAGGGCTAGCTGAGCCCAGAGGTTATATTACTCTTGTTTCTGCTGGCATGAGGTTTCTCTGCTCCATCACAGCAACACTAACTTTATGTGCCTTTAGTCACCGTCCTGACCACTTTGCTTGAACGTTGATTCCTTTTCATACTCCCTTGGCTTGGTCTTCAACTTTTAGATGGCTCTTCAGAGTAGGAAGTGCTTCTTTCAAAGTGTCTGTAAAGTACGTATCGCTCCTGACTGCTACCACAGCATAAATAAATACTAATAATGTCCTGCTGTTCCAGCACATAACCTTACAATGTGACACTGGTTCTGCTGTGACAATGTCCTGAATGTGACAACAGAAAATTGTCTTCAATCCTGCCCTCAGAAGCCTCAGCTGAGGGGAAAAACAACAGCTCCTTAGGCACCACAGGCCACATCTTTGAAGCCTGCTGCCATGCTTTTGCTTCCTGACAGTAGGAGTAAAAGGATTATACCATGGAAGTGTCTTGCTGTGGCATATTGCATTTAAAAAGCATAAGTAAAATAAGGAAATATACATTTCAAAACCAGTCAAAAATTGCCAGAGAGTTGCTTCACGGAGAGAAATTGGAGGTAGTCAGCTTTCCCACACAGGTTTCCTTTCAATTTCAGACTCTAGCATATATGTGTGTGTGCATACACACACACACACACACAAGCAAAATCTCTCCAGTAGCTTTTGCATGATATTCATTCTCTGCTGGCATCATCAGATATTCTATAGTCTATAGACTTGAACTAAAGCAAATACTTTAGCGCAAGAGGCAGCTGTGTATTTCTGAATGGATGCCTCTTATATCCTGTCAGTTTTTAATTCACTGCTGATAGTGCTGTAAATATGTAGTTACTGTTTTTGCTATCATTTTTAAAATCTTCTTCGCGGGCTTGGGTATTCCTAGGTTTCCTCTGTCAAGACTTTTTATTCCACACCCTAAATATTCTGTATCCAAAGATCCGCTCCCATTGTCCCATTTATGTCCAGGTGAGGGGACAATAATTTGCCTCTGAGTTAGCAGAGACCATTTAACTATTAACCAATAAGATCACCACCTGCTAATACTGTAGGATGTTAAAAGCTATCAGCCTGTTACATCCTACAGTATGTAGGATACTGTAATAGATTAATTTTAATAGATATTAAAATTGTGAAGCTGTACAATTAGTTGTTTACCTCATATTGTAAATATGCTTCATACTGCAAACAACTAATTGGATCATTTAGGTATTGGTGTGATAGATACTAGTAAAAGCCTAAGATAGAATTAGGAATGTAACTATAAAGAACCAGACCACAGGCACATGGACAGTACTCCTATATCCTGACTCCTGTATTAGCTAACAAATACTGCAGAAGAAGATGTACAACCCACATCATAAAACACTAGAAAACTAGGCAATTATTAGAGCTGGGCGGGAACTTGATTTGGGTGGGAAATGTCATTCTCAGTTATTTCCCTATATCAGTGTTTCTCAAAGTGGCCCGCAAAACCACTTTGAGAAACCTGCTAACTGGCCGTGCCAGTGTGTTTACTTACTGGTGCTGCGGCCATAGAGCCTTGGTTTCCATTGGCACCAGTTCACCATTTGCAATCCAGAATAGTCACAAGAAGTGGCAGCCCGGCCCACCGTGGGGAGGGGGCAGCTGCACCAGGAAGAGTGGAGATCTGGGGCCTAGGCTTTCCATATTGCCAGCCACTGACCACAAGAAAGTGCCCCCCTACCACAATTCCCTTCCACCCGGCCCTTGGCTATAGCACAGTGGGGGAGCCTTGCCATCCAGTATCCCCCCCTTCCCTAGAGTATCACCGGGTCAGGGTAGCATTCCCCCCTAAGAAAACTATGGCTGGACTACCTAGCCACAGGTCTCCCACCCAGGAACCATGAATCAAGGCTGGGCAGTGTGGGCTGGGGCTAGGCAGCACATCCCTTCCTCTCTTTGCAGAGGAACCTTGCAGGCCGGGGCCAGCCAGCATGAGACCCTCTGGCAAAGGAGCAACATGGGCAGGCCAGCATGTTCCCACCATTCTCCCCGCAGAAAAGCCATGTGTGCTGGGCTCAGGCAGTTCAGCCCCTGCTCCCCAAGGAGCTGCCCCGCTTCCTGGAGGAGCTGCTGGCTGAGGCTGGGCAGTGCAGCCCTGTCTCCTGTCTCCCTGCGAGGAGCTGCAGGCCAGGGCCAGCCCCACCCCTCCCCCAGAAGAGTCATCAGCTGCACCTAGTGCAGTGCAGTCCCATCCCCCCGGGAGAAGCTGCCAACCAGGCAGCATGGCCCCAGGCATCTCAGGGAGCTGCCGTTGCTGGAGCAGTGCCATCCTTGCTGCAGTAGGCATCCCCAGTGAGCCCACACTGGCCTTCCAGCCCCGACTCCTGTATCCCCACCCTCTTCCCTGAGCCCCCACAAATACCTGAGCAATGCCAGTAAATCCTCTAGTATTATATACTACTACCCCAGCCCTGCCTTACGGCTGTGGTGCAGCGGGCTGAGGGGCAGCAGAGATGGGAAGATGCGGTGGCGAGGTAGGGCGAGCGAGCGGGCTGCACAAGGGTCAGGCAGGGTGTGGGAAGACCTGGGAGGCCCCAGTTTGGGGGGGCCAAAGGAGGGATGGGCAGCGTGTGGCTGGTAGGGACTTATCACCAGCCCCACCACTCACAACATCTCCCACTTCTCTTTGTCCCTGGGCCTGATGTGTCGCTTGGAGAAGTCATCATGCTGCGGTAGCAGCTGCTTGATGGACCGTGAGGTGCTGCCCCCCATCATCCCCACCTGCTGGACAGGCTGCCGCAGGTTACAGGAGCAGCGCGGAGACCCAGCCTACAAGCCGCTTGCCACAGTGGACACAAGTCTGCATGGTACCACTGCCGCTGCCAGCTCCCTGCCGCACCTGTCGGCCACTTGCTGGAGAGGTGCCAAGCCCTGTCTCGAGCCCCCGCCAATTGCAGCCCGAAGGGAGGGGCCCCGGCCATGCTCATCACTTCTCACTCATTCTGGCATTTTCTGGAAACTTCGCAAATCTTCTCAAATGCTCTCTGTGACAGACAGCGTGATGGACACTGCTCCTTTTATAATAGTAATAGATTTAAAAGAATTGAAACAAGGTTGCTTTTCAAGCCTAACATTTGAATATTCTGCTCCATAAAGATTGAACTAGAATGTTCTGCTCTGGAATTTACCAAAATGAAACTTTATTCAAATCCATATGCAGGGTCGGATTAACACTGCTGGGAGCCCAGGAATAGTAGATTTTGTGGGTTCTCCTAGGCTCCAGGATGGGGGGAAATAATGGGTTTGGTGTGTGGGAGGGGACTGCCAAGAAGTGGGGTGGAGTGATATATATGGGTGTCCAGGAGAGGGCTGAAGGTATGGATGCAGTATCTGGGTGATAGGGTTCAAGTCTGACAGGGAGGGAGGATACAGGACTGGGCTGGGGATGCAGGGTCTGGGAGGGTGCAGGAGGAGATGGGATTGGCTGCTCCCCTCACCCCGCCAGGCAGAGTTGCATCATGCAACTGGAATGCAGCCCCTAAAGCCCTTTTCATAATCCAGCCCTGTCCCCATGAAACATTTTACTTTCAACAAAATGGTACTTTCCTTCAGACAGATATTCTGTTGGAAAATTTCTAACATTAATTCCTTTCTGACCTCCTTCCCACTACAGGTGCTCAGATGACTTGCTAAAGCACGAGAATTAGTTATTCATTAAATTTATTTTCTAATACTACAATTCATAGATTCACAAATACTAAGGCTATCAGGGACCACCGTGCTCATCTAGTTTGACTTCCTGCATTACACAGGCCATTGCTGATACTTCAAAATTTCCATAAACCATGTTGTACAGGGCCACACAGCCAAGTAAGAAACCATCCATTTGCACAGAAATTTAAAATACTGCAATATTTACCAGATTCTGCTTGAGCAGTACAACTGCATGTGTCCTCCAGCTGTGATTTACCAACAAGATTTCAATATAGTAGTTAAATTGATTTCAATCTTGAATTTTCTTGGTCCAATAACCCTTAGCAAAAAAATCAGTTGTGATGAGTCTGAACAAAAATATTAAATCTGAATATCTCAAGAGTTGGGAAAGTTCAGTTCTGTATCTCAGCCTTGGAGTCCTATTCCAGTCAGTCAATCTGTCTGTCATTACAACAGGCCTTCATTAAAGGATGACACTAGAAATCATTGGCAAAAAGCCTTTACTGTTAAACGGGTCCAAGCAATAATGTGCACACAAAATAAAGTTGTTGCTTGTTTTTAAATTTGTGTAGGGCCAGTGGCAGATAGACTCAAGACAACTTAGTTTTGAAATGAAAATTAGAAAATTCTTGTAGGAATAGGGAGTAAACAGACGATGTAGGAATAAAATCTCAAATTTCCCCTTTTTTCATGAGTAGACAAAGCATGTCCTGTGCATATCAGATGGTCTATCTGGAAGGATGCCAAGATAAACAGCCCTGAAGCACTGAGGGTTAAGCCAGCATATACTCTCCATCTGAACAAAATGTTGATTCACATGATTTTTTCCCCCTCCCTGAAGCGATCGAGAAAAAAGGAACAAAAGTGAAAGGTAGTAAAGCTGTTGTGAACAAGCCCATCCCTGTTCTCTGGAAAGCAGGAATGTGAGGATTCATTTTTAAAGAAACTCTTGAACAGCAAAATAAACAAATCTAGGACCAACCTCCACTCCTTTGCACTCCATGGAAACCCCAATGAAGTCAGTAGGATAGTTAGGGTATACCTGAAGGCGAGCTTTGCCCCATATATGGTGCTTTACACTTGTTTTCCATCCCCAGAACCATAGGTTTAAAAATAACTGTTGTGTCCTGAAAAATTACCCCACTTCACTATTCTGAAAAATAAAAGAAAATCCCCAGTTGGAAACTTAAAATGTTAGCTGGTTAAAAAAAAAGAGTTCAGAAATGATTCCATTGGAGTTCAAAAATTAAAACCTTGTTGGAAAGGATTTAAAATGTTTTAAATCATATTTTTATACTGTCAAATGTGGAATAAGTGGAGCATAATGAGAACAGACTGATGGTAATCAAATTAATTCATTCATTGTATTAAGACATGCATCTATAACTCAGAGATGTTTCTTTATGTAATACAGAATAGATTTACTGCAGTTAGTTACGCTGTTGAAGAACTAAGTGAAACAGTCAATCATTTTAGTATTGAGCTAAGCAACATTTTAAATTCTGGCACTATTGGACAAGAAACACTTACCCACTCCTACAATCTCTATGCTGCTAAAACCACTCCTGACTTCAATGGGAGATTTTGCCTGTATTGGAGGCCTGATTTATCTTTGCCCTAAAACTTGTGTAGTCATTTATACCAGTGTGAAGTAGTTGAGACATTCTGACAAAAATATATTAATAGCATTATGGTACTACCTTGAAACAGCCAACCAAGATGGAGTTCTCATTGTCTTTAGGCACCATACAAACTCAAAGTGAAAGCCAGTTTCTGCCCTTATGAGCTTACCATCTAAATATGAATCCCCTCCTAAACTGACAGATATTAATGCCATTCATACATCTGACTTTTCCAGTGTGCCACATTTTACTGGGCCAAATTTTGCAGTCTTTACTCTTGAGTTTTGTGGGAGCATGAATTGGGCCTAAGTACTTACTTTGGTAACATGAATGAAACACAGAACCAAAGGAACAAACTGGGGGCATAGTAAATAAAGGTACATGGAGTAGATAGATGGTGGATCATTTGCTCCATGTCACTATCCACCTTTCCCTGCCTGCCAGTACTGCAGACGTTCTGCCCTGGCGCCACAGACCTTCATGGGCATCTGATGAGTAGGGTGGGGGGGGCATGTCAGAACAGTAGTAGAATATCACAGTAGGCTACCCTTTGAGCCTAGCAGATAATCAAGCTCCAAGAAGCACTAACTTTCATTCATGCCTTCATCTACGTAAGAGAGTGAAGGTATGTGCAAGCAAAGAAGAACTAACAAGAGCCATGTTGAGAAGTTGGATAGCAGTCAGTGAAGAATATCTGGCTTTCTGCTGTGCGGTAGCATCTTTTCCCAGTAGACTCCTGGAGTTCACAGAAGGATGCTCCGCTGCCTCCTTCACAGCCCCACAAGTCTTTCATCCCAACTGAAGCATTCACTAAACATACCAGGATGTGAATTTAATGTAGTTTTCTGGGCAATCCACCTTGTTTCTGTGGTTTTTACTACTAGAGAGGGAAGATTTACTCTAGCCCTAAGCAAGGGCTTTAGGATTTATCCTAATGCAGTCACAGTGAATCTTGTAGTTACTCAGCCTTATTTATAGCTGTCATAGGCCATCATTCTGCCTGCAACTTACCAAAAAAAAAAAAAAAAAGCGAGCGAGCAAGAGGCAACTTAAGAAAATAATTGATAATATGTTTTTATGGTTTATATCAATGCTTTCAAAATTTACCACAGCAAACTGGTTTGTTGTTTTTGGCTTCATTCTTCGACCATTAAGAAAGTGGGTTTTTCTGTAATTTTTGGCAATGATTTATTGAGTGGTGGTTACTTTAACATTTTTACTTTAAGCGGTTACAGTGGCAAGGCAAGTACAGAAATGTGTTTTGGTCGACTTCAGGAATGTCATGGGACTTGAGTGCATTGGGTGTAGCACTTGCAACAATTGTTAGTGTATGGATGTTTGCTTTTAATTCCTGCAATTTCTGGCAACTGTACAGGAATATGCTTCTAAATGGAGGATGAAAAGCAATGATCACACATTTTAAATAAACCAGGGTCACTAAAAATAAGTTAGGTCAGATGTTGATAGAAAGCTTTATGTCTAGTGATGGATTATTTATTATTAATTATTATTATATGTATAGCAGAAGTATCCAAAACCCTTAACAGGAAGCAGTTCTCATTGGGTTAGGTGCTATACAAATATAAAGGAAGCCAGAGTTAAATCTTCCTTATTTACTTTCTCCACATCAGTCTTGATTTTATAGACCTCAACCATATCTCACTTCAGTTATCTATTTTTTCAAGCTGAAAAGTCTCAGTCTTATTAATCTCTCATCATATGGAAGCTGTTCCATACCCTTCATTGTTTTTATTGGCCTTTTCTGAAACTTTTCCAGTTACAATTTTTGTTGTTTTGTTTTTTTGTGATGGGACAACAACATCTGCATGCAGTATTCAGAAAATGGATGTATCATGGATTTATACAGAGGCAATATGGCTTTCTGTCTTATTCCTAACATTTATTAATGACTCTCAACATTAGGTTTAGTACAAGAATTATAATGGTTGCACTTAAAACTTTCTGTTTGAAAGTTCTTAGTATGTTCATCCAGTACTCCATATTATGCAAATAAAAAGTTTATCTCAAACCAGTAAAAACTTTTAAAATGCTAGAAAGATTTCTGTTGTGACCACAGTAAGTCTGTGTATAGTACATATACATACTACTGTCTGAGTTTGTTATATACTTGTATCACCGTAAGTCAGGAGTGGGCAAGAATCCGGCCCATGGCTGCCTCATCAGTACGCTTCTTAGAGAGCAACTGCAGCCACTTTAAACAGCAAGCTGGGCAGGGAGGAGAAAGCTTTGCGTGATGTCCCTGCCCCCTAGCAAAATCCCCAAGCTCCCATTGGACAGTTTGTGACCAATAGGAGCTGAGAAATTTTGCTGAAGGCAGGGGCAGCGAATAAAGCCTCCTCCCTCCCGTCCTCCCTGTGCTGGAGCAGAGCCATGGGGAGCAGCCTGCCCAGCGCACAAGTATGGAGCCTGTCTCAAGTACCTATAGAGCTACTGGCTGAGAGCTGCCTAGGTAAGCACCCCCCCCCAGCCAGAGCATACCTCTGGCACCCCACGTCCTCTCTCACCCCAACTGCCAGCCCCAGGCCACTACTCAAACCCTCTGTATCTCCTCTCCCTACATTCTCTAGGCCACAACTCCCTCCCAGACCCTGTACACTCTCCTGCAACCCTCCCCCAGGCTAGAATCCTCTCCTGCACTCATAACCCCACCTGGATTCTGCTCCCTAAGCTCCTGGCCCAGATCATAACCTGCACCCAAACTCCCTCAGACCCCACACTCCCTCCTGCACCCCTCTATCCCTTCTACATCCCACCCACCATCCCAGACCCCAGGCCCCCTCCACAGAAGTTCTTGACCTCCTTGACCACTTACCAAAATCTTGGAGTGGCCCCCATTGAAAATTATTGCCCACCCTGCCCAGAAACCACTCTCTAATATGATTATTTATTTTTATTGGCCAAAGATAAGAAAATGTGAAGGAACCACTGTTGGAACATGGCTATTTTAATTAAAGAAGGAACCCTTTTTTTCCCCCAAAAAAAGTTGGCGAAGCATCTTTCCTGCCAAAATCTTGTTGCATTCAAGGCACAAATTTCAGTTGATTTCTAACAGCAGTAGTAAATGATTTATGTTTAGATCTTTCTCTTTAAACATGTTTGTTCTTTCCCTGTGGTACAGCTGCCCACAGTGATTTCGGTACTGATGTGCAATATGCTGTTTCATAGACAATATTTGAAAAACAACTCAAAGGTCTAGACAATTGGAACAGTATCGTGTTTGAAAAACAAATTCATGAAAATGTAGAGATTATTGCAGAGAGATCCATATTAATCTATTATATATTTGGAAGAGTTTGTCTGTCTGTCCTACAACTCCTTCTAAACACTAAAGTTTAGAAGTTTTTCCGTTAAAAGTATTTGCGGAAAAGAGCGTCTAGACTGCACAGATGCTTTTGCACAAAAGCACTTTTTGTGGAAAAGCATCTGTGCCAGTCTAGACACGCTTTGGCGCAAGAAAGCCCCAATCGCCATTTTAGCCATCGGGGCTTTTTTGCGCAAAACAAATCTCAACTGTCTATGCTGGCCCTTTTGCGCAAAAGTTTTGCGCAAAAGGGACTTTTGCCCGAACGGGAGCAGCATAGTATTTCCGCAAAAAGCACTGATTTCATATAGTAGGAAGTCAGTGCTTTTGCGGAAATTCAAGTGGCCAGTGTACACAGCTGGCAAGTTTTTGCGCAAAAGCGGCTGCTTTTGCGGAAAAACTTGCCAGTCTAGACGCAGCCCAAGAGCAAGGACCACCACATTCAGTATGCAGCTTCCTCTTATCATAACTCAAATCAAGGTCAGAGTTTGGTTGTGCCACGAAATGGGATGTGCTTGGAATAGGATTGATTCTCATATAACTATATAGAAAAATGACAGAATCACTAGGAAAGTGACTGTGAAAGTGGCTGGTTGCAGGTGCTTCTCGTCTGGGAGTGCCCCAACTCTGAGCCTTCCACCCTCTAGGCACCTTTTAGGAAGGGGGGTTACATTGCCCCTTCCCTCGATTTGTACGGGAACATTGTTGGCTGTTCCCCTTCTTCAGGGAGCGAGGGGAAAGTACATAGTTTGCTGCATTCCTCACTCTGGCTGGGAAGTGCAGGGGGCAGATGAACCTGGACCTGCCCCAGCTGGGAAACATGCCTCCTCCACAGGCTGTGCTCCCTGGAGCTGCAGTAGTCATGGAGAGGCATTTCTCATCTGGCCGAAGCTGCTGTGGTGAGAGAGGGCTGGATTGTCCTCTTTCCCCAGGGCTGCCTGCCTACTGAACCCCTCATCCGTAGCCCCACCCCAGAGTAATAATTTAAATGAAGCATGTACATTTTCCAAAAAACAAAATATAATTGAATTAAGGACACAAGCAATGCCAGGTAAGTCTTCTAGTCTACTATATATTTTAGACAGTTTGTGTTTCTGTCTGTCTGTTCAGAGCCACAGCCCTGACCCTATGGAGTGTTGGGGGAGGGGGGCCTCAAACTTCCCCCTCCCCTTCAGATTCATACGGAGATGTTGCTGTCTGTACCCCTTTGTCACTGTCAGGGAGCGAGAGGAAAGTCAACAATTTGCTGCATTCCTGACTCTGTCTGGGAAAATAAGAGTTTATAGGGATCACAGACTCATAGATAAAGAAAAAATATACTTGATGTAATTCTCATTCTAAAAAAAATTGCTAAAAACCAATTAAATGGAAAAATTGTAACAATCCCTTTTAAAAGAAATCTGAAATAAAAATTAACTCCATAACAGTAGCACTGTATTTTTGAAAATTGCAACCATTTAAATAAAGCATTTACATCTTCCTTTTATTTTCCAAAAATCCCCAAACAAACAACTTGATTGAGTTAAGGATCCAAGCAATGCTGAGTCAATGTACTAATTACACTATATTTTAGAAACTGAATGTTATGTCTTTTAGTTAAGCAGGTTTACACTGCTCTGGACATAGATTTATGGTCTGATTTCCACAGTGCGTTTTTAATGTTGAAGATAAGTGACCCACATAACCTTCTACATCAGAAATCAACTTATTTCATCTGAGAAATGGAATTTGTCTGGCACTGACTATCCAACTGCTGGAGTTATCTTAATCCCCTCATATCAGAAACATGATAGTCCTCTCCCATCACCATGGTCTTTCGATCCATAAGACCCTGCTTAGCCTTTGTACTCGAGATAATGACATAAGAACATAAGCAACTTTTACTGTGGAGTATAAACAACAGCATGAAACCCCATGAGAGTGGGTTGATCAGTGTTGGTCCAATCTTGTCAGTAATTAATGCAGTTTGAAATCCTCAGATTAGAAAGTCAAGGTATGGCAGTATCATAGTACTGCTACATGCTGATATGGCAACTCTATTCAAAAGAGCTCAAGGCATGTAAACTGAATTGGTGTTGTCCTTATTTAACATGCTCAAAATACAGAGACGCAGCAAGGTTAAATGACTGGCAGAGTTACATAACAAGTTAAGAGACAATGCAATAGGAGTAAAATCTACCAATTCATGTCTCTTGCCCCAATGCTGGATGGATATGGAGCTGGATTCTGCTCTCATTTACAAGAGTGTAACTTCATAGGCGTCTGGATAGAAACTAAGTATAAAACTCTGGGAAATAAAAACAAAGATGTATGGCATAACTCCATAATTCACCCTATTTTTAGGTAATCCACAGGCTAGTGTGTGTTAAATATTCTGCTTTATGCCTGATCCACAGCATGGATCCTGTCTGCTAGAGCCTTCAGCTGCATAGCCTGGCTTTTTCATTCAAGCTATAGCAGTTCATGCCATGTCTAGATCTGTTCAATTCCTAGCATCTGCTCCAAAATGGTGGTCATCACAGTTACAAAAGTGCAGCTGAGAGGAGAATCTGGACTTCTGTGTCGCTCATCTAACCATGGGGGACCTAAATCTATTCTCATTCAAACCAATGGGACAGGATGGCATCAGAGTTGGCAAGACTCTCATTAAGTCTCAGTAGTGAGATTTTGACAATTTTGGATTATTAAGAAAAGGAGAAGCACCATACTATTGTAAGAGTTATGCAGCAAAATTTTCAAAAGCACCTAAGGCACTTTTGAAAATGGTATTTAGGCACTTCTGAAAATGTTACCTCTACTGGTTTAATTAAAACCATGTGTGTGCCATACTTCAATATCCACAGTTTACAGGACACAGATTGTGGAGTTCTGAGCATTCTTCATTAATGCTCAGAACTCAGTAGGCCTAACTGTCTGTCCTCTCTCTCTCTCTCTCTCTCTCATAATATAGGGGCATTGGCATTCCTCCTGATTTATAGCAGTGTAGGTGAGAGGAGAATCAGGCTCAGTAGGAATAGAAAGCACTCAGCACCTTCCAGAAGACACCAGAACATTGCAGGATCAGGGCTCAGTTGAAGAATATTTTTTTCTCGTTTGACTTGAATAAAAAAAAAAAAAAAGGTAGCAGTATAGTACAAACACAAATTAACCAGTTTTGTCTCCTGGATTCAAGAAGGAGACAGGAATCATGCAAACTTTAACTTCCCAGGGCTTTATGTAAGAACATTCTAGGTTTCTGTCCAGTTGAACTCAACACTAATTTTCATCCTGAAGTTTTTTAATACCCACAATATTTCACAGCAAAATGCATTTCAATATGCACAGTTTCTTCTTGGTTTATGTGGCTACCAAGAATTTTGCATGATTTTGATTAAAAATTATAAAACAATGTCATGGGATAGTTCTCGGTGAGTTTTTTCTGCTCCCAAAAGAATAAGTCACACTCCCTCCCTTCACCAATTCATGCTTTATTGTACTGTGACAGCAGGCCATTGCCTGCCATGCAGGCAAGTCGAGGCTAGCTCCCCATCTTCTAGGAGGGACAGGAAGCGACACTAGAAGCAGTGTTTTTGCACAAAAGAAAAATGTCCACACTGTTTGTTTTTGTGCAAAAAACCCAGCACAAAAATGGATTGACAGAAAATATGCAAATGAGATTACAATTCATGCAAATGAGTCCCTCATTAGCATATTTTTTGACCAGAAAACTTGTAGTGTAGACGTAGCCTCTACGTATCCATGTAGATGTCATGTTAGTAATACCGGTATGAAAAAAGTACATGGACAGATACCAGCAGAATCTGGCAATCCTGCGCACGGGGCACAGTAAAGTAAATCTCTCATGGCCCGCACATAAACCCCGATAGGCTGCATGTGGCCCAGGTGTGCAGGTTGTCCACCACTGATATTGGTCCAGTCCCGATTAACATATATTGGTTGAGATTTAAGTGACAGAGTACTGCGTCAGCTTCTGGGTTGTGACGTTAGAAATTAGACTCAGAACAATCCAGCACTGGCCTTCAGGAACAGACTAGAAGTGACACAAATGGTCTTTTCCTTCTCTAATTTCAATGGTTCTGTTAAACACTGGAGAGGCAGGAAGTTCAGTTAGCCCCAGCACCACATTTGCACAGGTGGAAGATAAGATACAGAACTATGGTAGCATTATCATTAGACTGATGCATACCATCCAAACCTTGTTCATGTCAGCAAGCAGAGAACATGAGGAGCAAACTGTTTTGTGAGCAAGACACTGACTTGCATCATTTTCCAGACTTTTTCTGGTTTTAACGGGAAAAAAAAGTCGTCAAGACAAGGAACAAACTTTTTAAAAGGTGGTGGGTAAGGCTAGGAAAAGACAAGGAGATTGAGACTTTAGATTTTTTTTGCTGTAAATATTACAGTTTTTAATAACACTAGTTAATCTCCATTAACTTTTCCAAGATTTCTTTCTAGCATCTAACAATAGTTATTGGAACTTATCACACAATAAACCTCCCATGTTGTAATAGTTCATGCCAAAATGCCAAACAAACAAGCAGCATATGCTGGAAACGCTACTGCATGTATGCCACAAACTTTTCCTCAGTCACTGTCATGGATCCAGGAATATGAAATGGGGACTGGTGATGATTGCTGGAGAAGGTATCAAGCTCCTGGAGAGTGCACTCCTCCACTGGCTGCAAAACTAAACCCTTTCCTATTTCCTTCAAGAGTCAGAATGGATATGCATTTGGGTAGCTCTTTTCAAGTGACAGTGTAAGGAATGGAGCAGGGTCTACCAAATAAAAATTTCCTGCGCTCTGGAAGTAAACCACCAACATTATTTCACAGAATGAGCTTACTCTCCTGATCGGTAAATAAACTTTGGCTCTCTTCCTTTTTAAAATTTAGTTATTTTAAGGAAGCAGTGACTGAGCTCAGATGATGGCTGCTCAAGTGAGAACGTGTGAGGCTGCCCTTTGGAAATAGATCAGCAGTCCTCATAATGAATTTTAAAGAGGTGCTGAACCTGCAACAACACAGAGGTGTTATTGTTTATTTGACTTGCTACAGATATGTTGCAGCCGGATCCTGAGAGAACACCCTAAAATTCCACATTGACTTCTACATCATTTATCCCAAAGTTGAATATATTTATTATCCACACAAGTTCACTTCTAGTATCAAAGACATGGAATACTTCCTGTAAAGTGTGACACCGGTATGTTATACAAAATGTAAGTGTTCAAAATTAAAGGGCTCTTATGTGGCATGGGACTGTATAAATCATTCCTTATTTATTTCGTTATGTACATAGCTCAGGAGGTCTGAAGCCAGTTCAAATTACTGTGCTGCATATTTCCCTTCTCCCCTCCCCCTCCCACTTCCTGATTTAAAAATCTATAGGACTTGTACTTCTTGTTTTTGCAAAATGCCTCAAAATGATCTATCATTTTTGAGAGGGTAATTAATTGGCTGTTTGTTTTCCTTGAGAAGATTTGTTGTGTATTGTTTCTTTTCTTGCTTTGGAAGTTTTTCCTCTACAAATGATCTAAGGCATAATATTTGTTCGGGTTATTTGTGGAGTAACAGTACAAGCTGCTAACCAAAATAAAAGCACAAAGGCTGTCTAGTTTTCAGCCTAGACTGGGCAGAGCAAACTATTTTCTTTTTGTTTTGTTCAGAAGGACCAAACTTGGGGAAGGGGAGAGGAGGAACCATTAAATTTGTGTTTAGCTTGAAAAAGCTCAATAGGAAAATACAAAGTACCAAGATTATTTTCTTTAGCACCTAATATTTGAAGGGCAGGACCCAATACTCAGGTGGTCACTTTGCAGTGTACTTGGGCAATGTGAAGCAGTTGGAAAGCTGCTCCGAAGGGCAAAAGGAGATTTCCCTAATACACAGGAGTTCCTTGTTAGCACAGACGGGTCTAATTCTTTCAGGGTGTGAACCTAATACTGCCCTAGTACTTTGCCTCATTTACCTCACAGTAAAACTACAGTACCTTGTCTCCATTATGTTTTTACAGTGGAGTAGTTAAGGCATGTTAGTTATTCCATGCTAAAACACACCTTTTTTTGTCAATAAAGACAAAGTCAACCAGGCAAAATTATAGCGCTGACCTCACCTAGCTAACCACACAGTAAACACCATAAGTGTCTTGTCTCAATTTAGGATTTTACAACAAGATAACTATCATGCCTTAGCTCTTATTCAGCTATGAAACAAAACAACACAGCTACGTGTCGAGGAAGACAAAGCTATGTTACACTAGCCGTTGTGACCCCCCATGTTGGGGTTCCCCATATACCTCTTCCACTCGGTTCCCCAAGAATTCAGTCTGAGTCCAGTCCCATCACTCAGGCTCCTTTATTTGACACAAAGCAAAGCAATGCTGAGTTTATCAGACTCAACCACAGGAGCTGGTGTACAGCGTTCCATACATTCAAAGTTGCACCGCAAACCTCTGCCTTTGTATACATTTACACATTACGTGGCATATGGGCAATAGCTCCTAACTTTGCGTTATCTGCAAATTTTATTGACACATCCACTTTTTGTGCCGAGGTCAATAATGAAAAAGTTAAATAAAATTGGTTTCAAGACCGATTCCTGAGGAACATGACTGCTCACCTTTCAATATGACTTGTTGGAGTCTCCTCTTTAATCAGTTTCTTATCCACCTTTCAGTTCTTGTATTAAAGTCCATGCTCTTCAGTTTAACTAAACTTTTCTCGGGTTGAACAAATACCTTACTGAGATTCAGGTAGATTAGATTTGTTGCATTTCTTTCATTTAAAAATGAGCTATCTTCTCAAAGAAAGATAGATAACTTTGTTTTGCTTCCTCTTCAATACAGTTATTTGAAACAATTGTAGAAAAATCTACAAGATACAATAATTTAGGCCAGTGGTTCCCAACTGCCAATCCGTGGACCAGTGCTGGTCCATTAACTGCTGGCTGACAGGCTGCGGCAACCGCTGGAGATTTTGCCCCGTGGCGGCACTGAGGCTGAGGAGGCACCTGGAGGGAAGGAAGCGCCTCCTGCTAAGATGGCAGCCTGCCCGGGGCTCCACGTTCCCCCAATCCCACCTCTATCTATGAGGTTGCAAAACAAACTTGGAGAGGGAGGGAGCGTGAAGGAGGAGGGAGCGCGCATGCCACAAATAGCCACTCCCCCTGCCTGCATGGTAGTAATGGCCATGCTTCCTAGTGGGGGCAGCCTCACTCTGGAGAGTGCGGGGGTGGGGTGGGGTGGGAGGCAAAGGGGTTTGGGGTGAGGGCATGGTGGGGGCATAGAGCAAGAGGGTGTTGGCATGGGCTGTAGGGGTCAGAGGTTAAGAGGTTAGAGGACATGGGTGTAGGGGTGAAGGTCAAAAGGTGTTAGGCACTGGGGAGCGGGGGCTGGGTTGGGACTAGGTGGACAGGTAACATTTATTTGCATAATGGATATGCAAATAAAATGTTACTAATCTACCAAAAGTTTGTGAATGGGTTTGCCAGTCCGTGGTATAAAAAAGGGAACCACTTATTTGAGCTACTTACTTACCAAGGTTGGAATGGATCATAAAACTTTAGGAAACATCCGGACAGTCCTTTTTTATCTTAATCACTTGCTAATCACTCTGTTTATAAAACTAATTTCTGACTCCCTGTCCCATGTGAGCAAGGTGGGTGCAGACTCCTGTTTCTTCTGCAGAACTTTTTATTGTATAGTTTGAGAGGAGGCTAGCAATGGCCATCCATCCTTCTCCCACCCAAAATCCACCTATTGTTGAGTAGAAGAGATTCGTATTTCTCCCCCCCCCCCCCTTCCCCATCCTGACTAGGGCATTTTCAAGCTGCCTATTTCTCTGCGAATTCCCCAGCACAGTCAAATTGCCTGAAGCAGGCCTGCTTTACTTTTCTCCTCAGCGTCTGTACAGTGTAAGTGCCATAGTTCAGTTGCCACATTTATTCTTAAGGTAAATGGATTGCAGAGAAAATACACTGAAACAATAAAAGAACCGACATGCATATGACCGAGTTTACCAGCAGTCACCCCAACTTTAACAAAGACTTTGTTAGGTGAACAGTCCTTCAGATCACACTAAGAGGCTTTTTTCCCCCCCTGTGGTTGTAGTTTCAGAACCACTCTGTCTCTCAACAAGCATGAATTTGACTGTCATTACTTTAATCCATCTGAGTCTTAAGAGTGCGTGACTAGATAATCAGCCAATAGGTTGTTTCTCAAGGGACAGCTTCAAAACAGGACCATCCCTACCGATACACAAACTAAACAGTAGTATTTGTGTATTGTCCCAAATTTTGTCATGCCCTAGAAGCTGTATTCTGCCATTGGCTCCTGCAGCCAGACCAATCCCACGGCTGGCCCCCTGTGGGCTATGCCCAGCTGCTGGCAAGCAGCATAAGCCTGCAGGCCAGAGGACTCAAGAGGAGGTGTAGGAGGACACCCCAATAGCCAGAGAGGAGTGGCAGTTTCACGCTGCCTGTTGATCCGCTTCCGCTAATTCTTTCTGAAGCACCCAGCAATGGTCACTGTCTGCAGACAAGATACTGGGCTACATGGACCTTTGGTCTGACCCAGTAGGTCTGTTCTGATTTTATTATATAAAATGCAAATGTATCTACCAGGGTTCCCTGTAAGGTGTGCGCCTGCGCACCAAGAATTTCATTCCTGCCCACCCTCTCAGCAGAGCTGTACAACTGTGGCCCCAGCTGCTCCTGGGGGCAGGGCCGTGTGGTGGGTGACTGCCCAACCCACGAGCAGCTGGGCAGCCACCATACAGCCTGCGTGGCTGCTGCCGGAGCTGAAGCCTGGGCCATGGAACTAAAAATAGCACCGTGGCCTGGCACATGGGGCAGCTGTCCACTGTGTGGCCCAGCCCCTGGGAGCAGCTGAGGCTGGGGCCACAATACCAAAAATAGTACTGTGGCCCCGGCTCGAGTCCTGGCACATGGGACGTGCTGCCCTGTGTGTCAGGACTGGAGCTAGGCCATGGTGCAGCTGCTCCTGGGCTGAGGCCACAATTCTAAAAATAGCACCACAGCCCTGACTCCAGTCCCACCACACAGGGCAGCCACCCACCATGCTACCCTGCCTGGCAGGTGCAGGATGGCAGAAGGTAAGCGAAGGGGCAGGGGCATAACTAAAGGGAAGGTGGGGGTGAAGAAAGGAAGGGGCTTGTGCTAACGGGAGAGGAGGAGCCAGGCAGGAGAAAAAAGGGGAAGGCACCAAGGGGCAGGATGGAAGAGACACAAATGCCAGGGGGCCAAGAGGAGATAATGAGGGGAAAGGGCACAAGGAGCTGGGGTGGGGAGAAATAGGAAGGGAGGGGACAGGGTGATGCTGGGAGAAGAGAGGAGAAGAGCAATGGGGGCAAGAGGAAGGAGGAGGAGGGGAGGCGAGGA
>CM057845.1:104753166-104772575 GCA_030068395.1 Apalone spinifera | reverse complement strand
CGATTATGCAAATGAAGCGCGGGAAATGCAAATTCACGCTTCATTTGCAATTTCGCTCAGCTGCATTTGCATTCCTCCCTCGAAGGAAGACTCAAGTGTAGACATGCCCTTGGGTAGCAAGGTGGCACATATCCGAACAAGTGCACGACTTCAGTATTGGTACACAAGACAAAACTCACTCTGCTCATGGATGGAAAATCTTAGAGGGAACACTGGTATCTGCTCCATACTATAACCCACTTGACTCCGCTCCCCTCCCAGAGCGGAGATAGAACCTAGGACGAGTCCTGACAGTGTCTCTCTCTCTCTGCAGAGTTAGTTACAAAGTAAGAATATACATTAAAATGTTAAACCTAACCAGCATGTGTCCCATAAGTGACTTGCCACAAGATGTCAGAATATTAGACACACACTCAGCTCTAATATTCATTTGATTTTCTTTCTTTAATCTAGGAATTAGATACAGTCCCTCTATCAGCTAATTCCAAAATTATCTGATAAAAATAGTGCCTTAGTAGTCCTGGAAGGAAGGAAGGAAGGAAGGGTGTGTGCATGAGCATACATGGGTAGAATGGGTTGATCCCACCCCAATTTGCTGCTTGGCTTGTATTGAGCATGTTCAGAAACACTGCTGAAGTCACTCTCCTCAGTCTGGTCCCCCCATGCCCTCACTCTGCTTGTGGCATGCACAGGTCCTTCTCCCCACTAAAATCTGAAATGGTGCCCTAAGTTTAGCTCAACCTTTTGGAGGTATCTACACTCTGGCTGGAGGGCTGCAAGGCAGACAATCTTTTAAAAGATTATAAAAGCTGTTTTGCTTAGGGCCAGACATTGTTAAAGAGGTGGAAGATGTTCTGCAGAACAGGAGATCTTTATTGCTGTACCTACATTTCATCAGCAGGGAACCTGATGGAAAAGGCGATCTAAGTACTGCTCAAATGAATCCTGGATGGATTATGCTAAAAGAAATAGATTCATGATTTGTTCCAGGTGTGAATAGCTAGGCCATGGTGCAAATTAATCCCCCGACCAATGTTCCCTCTAATCTTTTCCATCCATGTGCATATAAATTTGTTATGTGAACCAAGGCATGTGCGAATATGCACCACTAGTAGAAACAAAACCTAGCTGTGGGCGCTCGGCTAATCAGCTGGGTGACCTTTATATCTCTCCTGAGCGGCCACACAAGCACACAGCCTACAGGGAACACTGACCCTGACTCCCGGGCTCTTTGAAGCATGCCCACCAGTCCATCACAACACATGAGACAGAGGCTCTCTTTTCCATAGTTGGAAATGAACCACTTCCAAAGAGAGGGCTTGTGACGCTGTACAAATGGAGGACATTTTCAATAGAGTATTTTGGGGTGGAGGGGTTGAAAATACAAATAGAATTATTTATTTTTTTAGACAGGCAAATTTTATTCGGTGCCGTTTAAATAGGGCACGGTAGCGGAAAATTCCATTTGACAAAGACAATCCAGCTCTTTTCTTTGTTATGAAGCAAAATGTAATTCACAGTTATTGTTTAAGTATGTCCTTGAACAGTATGTATTGTCTGCTAACTGTCTGCCTCCATTCATCACTTTTGAAAACAACTGTGGTAATTTTAGATTCCATTAGGTGGCTCGGTATTTTCAGATGAGACAGTCCATCTATACATGCCACTGCATTAGTGGCTTGACAAATGGTTTTTCATCACTAGCACAGGATCATAGCTTCTACATTGACCCTCATGGATTTAGCTCAAAGCATTTGATCTCAGAACTAGGCTAGAATGACCCCCCCAAAAATCTAATCAGGTGATGACAGGAAGGAAGAGATAATATAATAAACAAAATGACTGTCTCAAACTTTCTTATCTCTGTTTAACATCATGTAGCTTTTCCTAGTGGATGTGAGGAAATGGAACTGCCTATAATGGTCAGATTGGAGTTGGTAGATAGATAGCATTGTGTACATCAAATAGATAGTGAGTTCATACAGGCCTTTGTCCATCTCTAATATTGAGCATTAAAACCTCTACTAGTGATCAAGGGTACAAAGTGTAGAGTGGCACTTCAGAGCAAGTGTACCTAAATTGGCAGATTCCCATTCCTTGAGTCAAGCGCTCCCCTGCATTACATATACCAAAGTGGAACTACATACCTCAAAGCCTCTTACAGATCAGTAGCATTGAGCACAAAAGTTAAATGTTCCTCAATATTATCTAGATATCAGCTGGAGGTACCCTGTGGTGTGATTCATAGAAAGGGGATTGCAACCTGTAAATGGGCTACCTACCCCGGGGCCTTAAAATAGTTCATACAGAGTACGTGTTCAAAACATTCCACTTACTGTGTTCTATTTATTATATCTAGCACAAGTCTTTCAAAAGAAAGTTCAAACCTACCAAGTTTTCATTCTAGTTTCAGCTGGGCCTGGCTCCTCCTCCCTCAGGTCTGTCCTCTGTTTAACAATTCATTGCCCCAATCTTAGGCTGGGCCCAGATTCTCTTTTCCTGTGGGTCCATCTGCCTTCTTCTTCAGTCCAACCTGGAGCACAGGCTCTCCTTCCTAGGGGATCTGTCATTATATTCTCCCAGCACCTCTTGCTTGGAGTTTAGCCTTTTTCACAGGTCTTCCCCTGTGATATCATCCCCCTGCAGTATTCTCTTTACTTCCTGCAATGTCTGTAGACATTACTTCAAATCACCTGACTCTGTTTCCCCTTTTATAAGGACCAGGTGTCTTTCCTTAAGCCTCACTGAGCAGTAGGTAATCAGATCAGGTGCATTGGATCCTGCTCTCTTTCTTCCAGGGCCCAGTGACACTTCTACACCAACTGTGTAGAAGGCTCCCTCTCTGACCACAAGTTACAAACTACGGGTGCCAGAGTAGTTGGCTTGGTGCCAGCAATGCTTCCCTTGTTTCTCCCTTGCAGAATCTCCAGGATAAGTTAATGATGACTAACAAAACTTGCATGTGTTTCCCTTTTGTGCTCTCTGTTTTCCCACCATGCATAGTTTCTGATTTTCCCAATGCAATCTGACCTTCTCAATAGAGACCCTGTTTCTGCTGCAATGTTCTTATGGGCTGCGTCTAGACTGGCCAGTTTTTGCAGAAAATCATCTGCTTTTCTGCAAAAACTTGCCAGCTGTCTACACTGGCTGCTTGAATTTCCGCAAAAGCACTGACGATCTGATGTAAGATTGTCAGTGCTTTTGCGGAAAAACGATGCTGCTCCCATTCGGGCAAAAGTCCCTTTTTCGCAAAACTTTTGCGTGAAAGGGCCAGTGTAGACAGCAGGCGTTTCTTTTCCTCAAAAAAGCCCCGATCGCGAAAATAGCGATCGGGGCTTTTTTGCGCAAAAGCGCGTCTAGATTGGCCACGGATGCTTTTCCGCAAAAAGTGCTTTGTGGAAAAGTGTCCGTGCCAATCTAGACGCTCTTTTTCCGAAAATGCTTTTAACGGAAAACTTTTCCGTTAAAAGCATTTTCAGAAAATCATGCCAGTCTAGACGTAGCCATGATGTTTAAATCAAGTTTTCTCCAGTGCTATGTAATGATTTAAAAGGGTCTTGCACTCAGACACACACTAAAGAGACAGTGGCTGCCCAGCAACTAAAAAAATCTTCACGTTGACTTCAGAAACGAGCTCAGGCAGCGAAGTTCAGAGCCAGATTTGGCTGTAAATCACAAATCTTTTCTTTAGAGTTCTGGGTTGTTTGGGTTTGGTATTTCCAATCAGACCATTAACAAGCAAGGCCCAAATTGTAAAATTCAGATCCAGACCTGTACTTTGCCAAAGTTTGGGGAGGCAAAGGTTTGGTTGCTACTGATGCTATAGTTTCAGTTTAGGCCCATGTCTCTCTCGTTCATTATACTATACTAGGAGATTTACCTAGCATTGCTCTGATGGGTTTTGTTGGGAAATCTAAGGCGGAGCAGCACAGAGTGGGAGGAGGAGGGCCTGGTCCTGTGAGGAGCTGTGTGGTATGGGTGGTGGGGAAGGGAACCCTCAGGCCCTGAGAAGAGTGGCTGAGGGGCTGGGGGAGCGGAGGGGAATCTCTAGACCCCAGGTGAATTGGCACAGGTTGGGTGGGAGGAAGGGAATCCCTACTCTCTGGGTGAAGTGACAGGGTGAAGGGAAAATTGCTAGACTCCGTAGAGGCCTCAAAACACGGGAGGGGGATTCTCCACATGCCCATGTGGAGCAGCTGGGGGAAGGGTGCAGACCCCGGTAGGTGTGGGGTAGGGGAATCTAGGCCCTGTAGCAGGGTGGAGGAGTAAGGCCAGGCCCTGTAGCTATGGGCGGGAAGGTGACTTGGCCAGCAACAGGCAGAGCTCAGCTGGTCAGTCTCATGCTGGTGTGGCTGTACTCACTCTACAGTATTCCATCCCCAGTCACTGACCCTAAGTGGTGAGTGTGAGGATCATGTCCCTCATCTCTTGGCTCCGTGTTGAGGGGAAAAACCCCATTCCTGCCACTTCCTGTGTTCCCGGAACAACTAAACCCCGACTTTGCTTTAAGTTAGGATAAGAGGAAGCAGCTTACCAAATTTGGTGGCCCTAGCTCTTATCGTTTAGGAGGAGTTCTTGCACAGACAGACAGACTGACAGATTTAATTTCTAATAAATATGTATAGGTTTGCCTATACAACTTTAATTTAGCCTCCACGTATGTAAACATCACAACACATATTACATGATCACTTACTTCTTTTTCCACAGAAACCCCTTGCTGCTTTCAATGCAGAGACCAACTTTGAAGATGAATCAGGGCTGTGCAGTGAAGGAGAATGTCAGTAAAGTGGGGATAATAATGCCTCCTCGTGTCACACAGGTATTGTGAAAATAAAATCATTAATGTTTGTAAACCACTCAAATATCGTAGCAATACGCCCTATTGAAAAGACCATAAGGAAACTAACAATTATCTTCAGAATAGTGTGCAGCAAACAAGACCTAGAGCTACACATTGAACAATGGTGGTGGGGATATTGAATAGCTACTTATAAAGTGAGCACTGTCCATCTTGTCCACCTATGGAGGGGGAGAAAAAGGATATGATTATGTAATTAAAGAATGTTTCATAATGCACAAGCACGAGGGGGCTGGATTAAGATTGCGTAGGCAACCTTAATTCTGGCACTTCCTGACTTCTGAGTGCCTGACTTTACATCCTGAATAATTTTCTTTTAACCTAGATTTTTTTAGGTAAATTCACCTGCACATTCACAATCAAAGGGTCTTAGAGAGTCCTTCCTCTTCCGGGTAAGAGGGAGGCCATGTTGCTATCCTAGACTCACTACATGGGATTATAATATGGTTGACAATCAAGCCCTTAAAGACCTGATTCAAAGTCCATTTAAGTCTACAGGAGTTTTTCCATTGACTCCAAAGGGCTTTGGTTTGTACTATTAGTTTCTCTGTGCTGAACAATTACAAAATTAATTTGCTAACCAAATCACAAATAAAACCTGTATCTAGGTAACATGTGAATTGACATTAGTATATCTGGTTGTACATCCCACACATTATTTGTAAATGTGTTCTTTGTCAACTGCATAGCAATTAGTTAGCACATGTAAGAATGCCAAATGATAGCTTTATAATCTGAGACTGTAAACATAAGAGAAGAAATTGGTGGCTAAACAAAAAACTTTCATCAGACTTTTTTCATACTGTACAATGAAGGGTTGTTTAGTCCAACTTAGAGAAATGGTCTTGCAGAGTTTTACAATACAGTTTAAATCCAGAAATCAAACAAATACTAAAGAAAAGTTAGACTGAAAAGACTTCATTTTGACTCTAAAATGAAAATGAGCGAATGTCACACAAAAAAGGTACATGAGAAGAAAGAGGCTTAGCCCTATTGAACTTTTATGTGTCCATTTCTCTAGGGTTTCTTATGTTCATTGCTCTGGTATGTAAGACTTCAGCTGGTATAATTGAACAAAAAGCTTACCCTGCTCTGAGAATCATAAAAATTTTGATGGACTTACACACACAGAGTAATTCCAGGTCCTTACTAACAAAAGTTTTAAGAATACAGGGGACATATTGCAGTAATTCCTCAGAAAGTATTCTCCACCCTATAATGGGCAGACAAGTTCCCACACCATTATCAACTCCACAAGTAGGGTGGGGAAAGAGAGATATTCCTTGCTGTCACTGCCACTAAATAACACCTTGGGATTGCAGTACTCTGAAATCCGACAAAGTGTTTTTTACCCATGAAAGCTTGTACCCAAATAAATCTGATAGTCTGTATGATGCCACAGGACTCCTTGCTGTTTCTGAAAACTATGACACATGATAGATTAGTGAGCAGATGAGTATTCTAGGGATATCGAAAGATAAATATAGATAATGAGGGTCTTAACACCTGTGAATCTCTGCAAGTGAAGTTAGTAGAGTCCTCCAATCAATCTCATGTATTTGAAGCACCCTACTATCCACATTATAGTTATTTACAATAAGTTGTAAAATTCCTTAATGACACAGTCATGGGACATACTACTGAAAAAGCAGCAAAAGCAAGGAGAAGACAGTAAAGCACTATAAATCCTTTCTTCTAGCAGTTTAAGAAGTCAGAGGACTTGGAGGAGTAACTGAGAAGTGGACAAGAGCCAGAAGTGAGATTGAAGATAAGAAATGGTATTTCAACTAATGTTACTAACTGGCCAAAACAGAACAATTATCTAGAGAGCTGAAATGAAAAAGTTGTTTAAAAAAAAAAGCTGCCAGTATGTATTAAGGTGAAAAAAGAACAAAATTAAAGGCCTCTCTGTGGCAGCATTCCTGGTAAACAATTTATGCAGAACTAGACTGCTTTGTGCATGGACCGCATTTTATTTTTGAATGGTTTCCTTATATAGGTTGGACCTGACTGGTTTCTAACGAGGGAATTTGCCAGACCAGAGGAGTGCCCTGCTACTGGCTCCCCAGACCACCTTCCCAGCCCACTGCCTGCCCCAGCCATCCCCCTCTCCTTCCAGACTACTGGGCTGTCCCAGCCCCAGCCCCACTATTGGAGCTGCCGCATCCCTGACTCTAGCCCCACTATTGGGGCTGCTGTGTCTCTGGCCCCAGCTCCACTACTGTGGCTGCCGCAACTGCCATGTTCCTGGCCCTGCTATTGGGGCTGCCGTGGCCTCTGCTGTAATACTGGGGCTCTTGCACCAGCCCCAGCCCAGCTGGGCTCCCAGTCACCAGCCCTCTTGCCACTGGGGCTCCCAGCCAGGACTCCCTGGTCCAGGAACACCATGTTCCTGCCAGACCACAGATGTTGCCAGATGAGGGAGTTCTGGTTTTGGGGGGTCCAACCTGTAGTTAAATACATCACATTGGATACAATTGTCTTTTTATTTGGCCATATTTCCTATTTCAGTGGGATAAAATAAAATAATTTCAAGTTTGAGATTTTAAAGAAAATGTGGGAATTGACAGCATATAATTTATAGGAGCAAAATAATCTCGGTGGTATATAACTTTCATTTGAAATACAATAAAAGTACCTAGAGGCATATGCACAGTGGGTGTAAGTCGTCACATTGCCTTTGGCTTCAAGGAAGCCAGCTATGACAATTCATTTCCGGTTACCTTCAAAAATGCATATAGAAAATATTGTGTCCTCAAAAAGGGTTGATCAGTAACAGCACTTTAACTTTACATGCTTAGAAAAATGTACTACGTAAGTGCACACTTTAGATAATTGCTGCCCATTTTTGCACAATGAGTAAGGTGCATCTGATAATAAAACTTAGACGAAAAGCCATGAAAATAAAAATATATATGATGTTATCCAATAGTTCAGCAGGCAAAAGAGACTGCAGAATACTAGTTAGTAATGCCATGGGATATAGCTGATGCGCTATCACTAAACAATCAACAAATATAAGGAAAACATAGCACACAGCTGAATAAATCATGAATGCTTTGCAACAAGAAGTTAACCTGAATCTTTATGGGAAAGACTGGGGCTAGCATTTTTTAAATGGTTGGAAGATTTAAATCAGGTTATTCCATTGAAATTATTAACTCTCACGGGCTGTTTAGGACATTAAAAGATAGGCTTAAAGCAGTGTAGAATATTTGCCATTTAGTGTGCGCCAAATTTTTCAAATGGTGAAAAATGCAGATTTGAAAGCACTGAAATGTTCATGCTCTGTGAAATTCACTGGACTTGCTGATAGGTACCAAAACCAATTAGTCTAGACTTTCAAAACCAATTAGACTAGACTTTCCTTAGGTTACTTGCTCATCCACCTCATTCATTTCAATTGACATGGTTTTACCTTCATTTTCCGATGAGACTACAACGTACTGCAAACTTTCTGTTGCAGCCAACATTTCCAGGAAAAACAGTTCATTAACCATTCTCTCATCTTGGGCTTTATTCAGATGGTGCAGATGGACACAACATGATGTGAAGCAGTCTACTTCATATTTGCTTCTCTGCTGCTGATTCCTGCCCTTATCTGTGGTTCAAAGTGGTTCCACTGGACAAGTTATCAGAAAGAGAAATAGGGAAGAAAACCAATGTAATAAAATTAGGCATTTAAGTACTTGCTCAGTACTAAGCCTTGCTTCTTTCCTATTCTACTTTGTAGTCAAATCTTACTGTGAGTTGTACAATATTTTGTTTCCTTTAAAGAACCAGCTCCTAGAGTCATGTGATTATGTGAAAAATCTCAGCTTTCAATGTTACAAAAATGAGTAAGTTTGATAAAACTCATGGTGGCAGAAAAAAAAAAGACAGAAAAAATTCAGCCTGAAGACTCAAAAACCAGAAGGTAGATACAAATAACTCCAATTTTTATTATATATCATTATTATTTTTTTATTATTTTATTATTATTAAAGATTTTAAACAAACCTCATGATTCTGACTCCTGAAATTTGAACACCTGGAGTTGGCAATATTGGAAGTTTGAGCAAAAGATTCAATATGCAAGACATTAAAATATATTCGTGCAGGAAAATTAAGATGCTGTGGGATTCAATCCTTCTGATAAAAGAACTTTTTTGCCTTAGTTTAATACTTATTTATTTCTGACAGTTTTCAAACATAAAAGTTTGGGGAGACAAAATTGTTTGAATTGTAGGTAACTTTTGGACTAAAACAAATTAAATTTTTAGGAATCAGTGATCTCTCTTTCTACCAATTTTTATTTGCTCTGACTGTTAAAGATCACAATCCTTATTTTCTAAAAGATTTTGGGTATATCTGAAATCACAGGAAAAATTAATATTGGAGTGAAATATGTGTTTATACATTACTCTTGGGGGATATGGGATATGATTCTACTTCATTTAATTAAGATTTTTAATAATCAGAGATTAGGCAATTTGGGTTGCAGTAAATGTACAATTATTTTTGTATTAATTTTTTTAAAGAAGTGGATAAAGTTTTTTTTCTATACATGCTTTTTATGATTGAAAGGTTAAAAAAGCCTTTTGCCTGTAAAAACAAAATAAAATATGCATGTTTATTGCTTGTGAAAGATACCAGGTTGACAGTGTTGCTAACTGTTCTGAAGCTAGAATTACATATGCATGAGGAAGCAAAAACCTTTCACAAAAACTTCCCACTCTGACTGACCTTATATACTGCATATTGATGTAATGCATGTTTGTCAGTGCAATTTTTATTCTGATTTAAATCTAAAACACACACTGTTTTTTAAAATTTAGTTTAAATTAATAGAATGCTCAGCAAAGGTGCTGGGTTGATGGTGACACATGCGGGACAAGAGAAAGCTGAGGATAATTAAATGAAAAATGGACCACATGTTAAAGGGTGCTGTCAAAATGCAAAGGCCTGGAACATGCCTTCCCAAATGATTTCATCTCTCCCCCTGCCATATTGTCACAGCTGCAACCAGCAGAGAATTTGCTCTCATTTTAAGAGTGGAACTGCTGGCCAGATACTCTTTTTGGAGAACTTGGGACCCTGGAACTTGTTCCTTCCATCTTAAATTTGATATTTTAAGCATGCTGCAAAATCCCCATGTTTTTCATAGGTTAAATGGGGAAAGTTGAGGGTCTGATCCAAAGGGACTTTAAGGGGCTCTTTGGTTATATTGGCAGGCTGAATCAATTCATTATTGGATTAGGTTTTGCTGTTTGGCAGTCATCACTTAGGTTGTAAACTTAAATAAGTAAGGACAACTTGTGCTTTTTTGTAGGTGTAATTTTATTCTGATTTAAATCCAAAGAAACACAGTTTTTTAAAAAAAAATAGTTTTAAATGACTAGAATGCTTATGAAAGGGGTCAAGTTGATAGCCTGATGGTTGACATTCTCTATCCAAAAAAACCTAACACTGAACAGCAGCAGCTGTGCAAACTTCTCCATCTTAGCCCAAGAATGTTCCTGTCCCTGAGGTTCCAGACTTATGTTCTTTGCTCCAAGCTAATAAAATGGTAATTCAGTCTTCATGCCTATTTCATTTGGGAATGGTGCTAATTAGTGATTTTCTGTTATGTCTACATCTGTGCTCTCAGAACTGGACATATCTTTTGCCTAAATATTTAGGTTCCCAATTCTGCTCCCTATTGAAATTAATGGCAAAATCTCCATACTAGAATGGATGTCCACATACTCATGAGAGGATTCTAATTTAATGAAGACAGTTGTAGAATAAAGGGGCGTAATGCATTTTTACTGAATTTAACAAACTTGAGGTTTTGCAATCTCTCCTTCTCTCTTCTGAACCTTAATAATAATTAACTGATTGGAGTAAGGTAGTTTATGTGTTTGGAGGCAAACAAATGAGAAGAGAATAAATGAAAAATGTCAAAATAGAATGAAATTTATTTTCTTCAATGTCGGCAACTTGTATTACTTCAGCAGATGGCATGTTTTTTTCTGTCTAATTCAGATGAACATAGGACACATAAGATATTTAATTGCAGAACATGCCAATAGCTAACCTAGCCCAATAACCTTTCTCCAGCATGGGCTTAGATGCAAAAGCTTCATGAAACCACTCATAATTTAATCCATGTGAACTCATGGGCTAGATTGAAAAACTCTGGTCTGAAGCTGCCACAAATGTTGGGATAATTCAGATCTGGATCTGAACATTGTCACAGCTGGGTCATGGGTAGCCAGTCCTAGTAGTCAGAACCACAATCAGTAGCCCCAAGCCAGGTGTCAGCTGGGACACCAGCGAATCAGAAGCAGGAAACAAACTGAAGATCAGAATCAAGATTCAGGAAACTAGAGGGTCAGAACCACTTATCAGATGCCAGAAGCCATACCAGGTCAGGATGCAAGGAAACCCAGCTAGGGGAGCAGGATGCACAAGGCATACAGCCTAGAATGAGGGGTCACGTGAGCATGTTTGTTCCAGTGGCTTCCTATTCCTGCTGCTGGCTTAAGTAGGGTCAGTGGCCCAATCAGCTGCTCCAGGACTGCCAATAGGACAGCAGGGTGGAATCTCAAATTGAGGCTGGGATTCTTAGTTCCGTTCCAGGTAAGCAAGATCTCTTAGGTTGAGGCAATAGACTTAAGTAATTCAGCAGAAACAGCAGTAGAGCTAAAGATGAAAAACTAAAGCAAACAAAAATACATTTTTTGTCCTATTATGGAAGTTTTGGTATTGAGTTCAATGGGATGAGGGTCAGATCTTCTGCGCTTGAATGTTTCAAACTCAATGGATGTACTCATTTGATAGTGTTTAGACACAGACATATTAATACATTTTTAAACATTTCTCTTCTCATTTGGACAAATTCTGCTCTCATTTATATCACTGTAAATTCAAAGTAGCTCCTTTGGTGTCAGTGGAACTACGTTGGATTTATACTAGGATTAGAGCAAACTTAGGCCCACCATCTTCATCTGGTTACCATGGTTATTTCTGAAATAAGTTTCTGCTTTTCAGGAAACTTCAAAACCCACTTGATCATCACAAGTATGAGAGAACCCAGAGGCACATCCCAGCCTCAAGCACACTTATACTTATCTGCCTCAGAACAGCTCCCTGAGGAAAATTATAGCATCTTAATCTTTAATAAGTTCATCAAATGCAGCAATAGGTGAGGAAAGAAAGTCATCTGTAAACAGCATTAGCAACAAAAGTGCAGCATAATCTTGACAGAATCAATCAATGGTCTCTGGGAGTAATCAGCCTCAGTATAACTAAAAATGTTGAGTGGTGGTGAAGGCCCAGTGACAAAGGGAGAGTGGCCTGAAAGAAAAGAGAATGGCCTTGCAGACTGAATAAAATCAAGACAGAGGCTATGGTAAAACAGGACGTCAACTGAGTTTGGCAGATGTCAGAGAAAACACTATTTGGATCTTCACAAAGAGGTGGCTCTCCACATCACAGTTGCAACCAGAAGAGAAAGTCACATGAGACAGGCTGTTCATGGGACCGCATAAAACCAAAACATACTGATTATTATCAGCTATGTTGTTCCAGATTTCCAGACAATAGCATCTGGAGAACATTCAGAGAAGCATCTTTTCCAACATGGATCCAAACAAACTCATACAACCAAACCTTTTGAGGCCTGCAAGTTACTACATGAAAGACGTAACAAGAGCAGCAACCATGCCCAAGGAAACATACAATAATCACTCCATCATTCCTAACTACACCATTTAATAGGGACTTCTGAAATAGCCTGAGTAGCATTCATTTAAGCAAAAGGTTAATCTTGAAACGGATCAGCGAGGGTAAAGCTTCTCATGTCATCTTTCACCTCATCTTGATATAGAGAGCTAAACAATCCTTCTTCCCTTCCCTTCTCTCCCCCCACATGAGTACGCTGTGTACCAAATAAAAAAAAACACCACAAAGCGGATGGGATAAAGTGTAACATTATCAATGATTTTCATCTCCTCTAATGTGATACACACTGGGTCACTGGGGTATATTCAGTCTGTTATGCTCACTTTACTAGTTGTACAGATCAGTCTGCAAACTGCCATTTATAGTACAGGGTGGGAACAGTCTGTGATTGTTTGCTAGGACATGTAAACAAGTTCTCACAATCTACTAAATAGGTACAGACAAATTCTTGGCTCTGTGAACAAAGGATGCAGTTTTCAAAAGTACCTAGCTGACTTAGGAACAACTGTATTGAAGTTCTCAAAAGTTAAGCATTGAGGTGATGAAGTCTCATTGAATGTCCTTAGGGTTTGGAATCCGAATCCCGTAGGTGTTTTAGAAAGTTTTATCTTGAATTCAACTACATTAATGTAAATCTAAAGTAATTCTATAAATACTGTAAATGCAGGGGGAGTTTCTCCAGGCATACACTGTCTGAGATTTAAATTTGGTTTAATCACTATAGCCAAGGCAAGCTAACTTTTCTGCTGGTTCATTCACTATGTTCATGCTGGCACCTCCCATCGCTTGCCACAGTAATAGGGAAAATTTTTCAATTCTGCTTTTGTTCTTCCTTTGTGATGACCATTATTCCAACTATAATGAGGGTTCTATTGCTCACCCCTGCTGATGACTCCTGTCTGTAGAGTTTGTGCTTCTAGTGGAAATATATTTGTGGGTCAATCCCTTGTGCATTCTAATGAGGTGGCTGGGTTAGAGCTCTGCATTCCCTTGAAAGTGAGCCAAGCAGGAAGTTGAATAATGTGAATTTTTGCAGAAGTTCTAAAGAATACACACACAGTTGCAGGCTATTTAGCCAGGCAACATGGTGCGTCCAGCAGTCCTCTGCTTGCATTGCACATTCACAAAAGCATTTTTGTTGAGGAGGGCAAGGTCTCAGCCACTCATTTGAAGTCTCTGGCTGCTACCTTTGGGTGAGATTGTTCCTAGCCTTTATGCAGATATATACAATAGGAGAAGGAACCAAGGAGCTTTTCTACTTCTTGCTAGGCAAGTACAAAGACCAGACACAGTTACTTTTTGTTGAGGATGACCAGGAAAGCCCCACAAAGATGCAACAATGAAATTCAGATTCAAATTTGCCTGAGTTGCATATCTGGTAGATTGTCTCATTGTTGCATTTTGCTACCTAGAAGAAACTGCCATTTTAAAAATCTCACTTTTCATGGATCTTTCCTTCTGCATATTTGTTTCCATAGTATACCTCAGTCTGAATTTCAGAACAGGATTTTGTGATTTCTTTACCTGGAGAAATTTTGTTTAGCTGAAACTGTTAGTAGTTTGCTTTGGAAAATGAACTGAAACACTTAGGACCCACAGCCCAGTCTAAAGAGGATGTTTGATGTTGAAATTACTGTTTTATTTATATATGCCCCCTTCAAAATCAGGTCAGGAAGCTCCATATACTCTAAGTTAGCACTCTGTTTAATTTTTAATCAAAACTCTTAACCATGTATCGTAGTACATGACAGGCGCTTATGAATCATGGATCTTGCTGATGGAGTTATGATCTGTATCTCAGATAATTCATTACCTCACCACCCCACACATCCTCCTTTATACTGTATGGTATCCCATTAATGATCTATCTGTGCTAAATATACACCTAAATTGGCCGAGGTTATTTATAACCATCCAACAGAGCCCATGCATTTGAAGTTTACCATATAAAAAGACTTGGTTGCATCAGTTACTTCCTCATTACACACAGCATTCCACGGTCTTAAGCAGCAATAAATGTTTAGTAAGATGAGGGTACAATGTATCATATGTCTCAGTTCTGATGAAAAATAAATCCAAATAAAGTCCCTAAAAGGCCAACAGTGGTCTAAGTACTATTATTTTACTACAGTTTACATAATATCTTCAATATACAGTATTAGCTCTTAAAATGGACTACAGCAGGTTTTAACTCAACAGAAACATTCTCCTGCATGTTACAGCTGCTTAGTTTACTGCTAAAAATAAGTTTTCAACATTTTATTGGGTGAAAATGTCACCTCCCAAGGCATCTTTGAGAGCTATATTTTGTCAGGAGAGTCCCCTCCTACTGAACTCTGTACCTATGTTGAAACTGCCTCTGTAATCATGTAAGATGTTTAGTGGAAGTTGCAAGGGGAGGTACATCATCAACCGTGGTGGGATAGAACCAGCCCACTGTACCTATGTGGTAACATATCCAAGATTCCCCTCCAGAAAGCACCCTATACTAGGATGTCAAGTGGCAACAGAATAGCATTTAGAATTGCATGCTAAGCAGTAATATCAAGATAGTACCTTGCCAGTGGAATATGTACTGTATTTAAAGAGGAAAAAAATCTTGTATTTTCCTGTATACAGGTTAAACCTCTCCAGAACAGCACCCTCAGGATCTGACCAGTGCTGAACCAGAGAATTTGCCGGACCATAGGAGGTCAATATTGTCTAGCAGATTACCAACACTTCCACAGCTTACTAGGCTGTTACAAGACATTTAGGGGTAAATTAAAAATTAAAAAAAAAGCACAGATCCCTGAGAGCTTGGACTGGTGGCTGTAAACAAACTGTATGGGACTGGGGGAAACTTGGATACACCCATGATAAGCGGACATCCGGCTCACTAAAATAATTCCAGAACACAGATGTTGCGGACTAGAGAGTTCTGGACTAGAGAGGTTGAACCTGGCCTCCCAGTCCATAAAAAGAGAGGAAAAGAGTCTTGGAAAACAGTCTCTGTGTGATGATTCTAACCCCTCAGTCTTACTTCCAGTTAACTTAAAGGAAAGGCAATTTATCTTGCCAAGAATGACATTTTCTAGGTTTATGCTAGTACAAACACAAAACTTGAACCAAAGTAACTTGGACTAGGGTGTGGTCCTGGGCAGTAAAGAGAAGGAGGAATGATAAAAGATCTACGTATACATACACATCTGCATGAAGGATAACAAGATAACGAAGCTGTAATTTTATGGGGGAGGTTACAGACATTTCACACTAGCTACTTAGTTGTGGGCAAACCACTAAAGATCTGAAACAAAGCCAACAAAGTGATAGAAATGCAGCCGTGTTAGTCTGGTCTAGCTGAAAAAATAAACAGGACGATGCAGCACTTTAAAGACTAACAAGATGGTTTATTAGGTGATGAGCTTTTGTGGGCCAGACCCCTTTTTTTTTAATTGTATCACTTTGGTATATACGGTCGTGCCAATTTTCTTTCGCATATTGACCTGAGGAAGTGGGTCTGGCCCACGAAAGCTCATCACCTATAAACCATCTTGTTAGTCTTTAAAGTGCTATATAGTCCTGTCTTTTGTTAAAGCCAACAAAGTCTTTCTACTAGGTCCTAAAATGCTCAGAAACGGTTAGGCTCCTAACTTCCATTATTTAGGGTGTAGTAAAAATAATTCTGTACCATACATTTGTATGGTACTTTCCATGTAAAGATTTGAAAGTCCAAATATTAATGCATTAGGACTTACAGCAGACTTGTGACTTAGGCAAGACTTATCATCCATATTTTAGAGAAGAGGAATCAGGGGTTAAGGGAAATGTCTGTGGCCCTACAGTAAACCCGTGGCAGAGTCAGGAACAGATTCTCTTGATGGATGACTAATCTTGTGCTCTAACCAACAGACAACAAGGTCTGCTGTTGGGGGTGGGAGCTAAAGGGGATAGTTACCCCAGGGATTGGTGATTCAAAGGGGCTCAGGGCTCCTGGCTGCCACTGCTACAGTAGCAGTGACAGCAGCCAGAGCGCCAGACCCTTTAAATCACTGCTGGAGCACTGCACCTGGTGCTCCACATGGCTCTGGAGGCTGGGCTGGAACATCCTTGCACTGAGGGCTCTCTGCCCCTGCCCCTTCCACAAGAGTCCCCGTCCTTTTTGCCCAGGGGCTTATGCTGGTTGTCAGCCTCTCACACCTGAAAATATGGCTACTTAGCTAAACCTTCTGACTCTGGAAAACTCTTAAGGCCAGGCTCTCATAAAAAAGACTTCTGTTACTTCCTGCTTCCAGTCTGGCTACAAACAAAACCAGAAACAGCCTCTCTGTTTTGTATCTCTACTTGCAGTCCCAACCAGAAGCCCTAAATGCAGAGGCAGGCAAACTTTCACAACAGTGAATTAACGTTAATAGCATTTTTTATAAGCCCCAGAATGGTTCTGTTCCGATGTGATGCAAGTTCAGAGGCTCTTTTTGATACAAACTGGTTTGCCAATTCCCAAAGCTAGCCAACATTCCTAAGCTCACCAACACAAAGCACAGACATATTTCCATAATAAACTGAAGGTCAAGCAATGCTAAAACTATCAATCGTAATGTAGCATAATGTCAAAAAATAAATGACTAAAACTAGCTTTTTATCTGAAATTGTTTAATTTCTTTTTTTTAAATACATGTTTAGTTATTTTAGGCCTTACCCCAGCAACACTTAGGCACATGTTTGACTTGATGCAACAAAGCCGTTTTGCATATGCTTAACTTAAAGCACTAGTAGTTCCATTAAATTCAACAGAACTCCTCTTGTGCTTTAATTTAAGCATATGCATAAGGGATATATTGCATCAGAACCTCAGTCATTATTTATGCAGAAATACATACTACATTTAAATGGAAGTTGTGTGCATGCCTATTATTCTGCTGGATATATTTTTATCAGTGATTATACTGTTCTGTAACCAAGAGAGTAGTACATTGACCACAGTATTCGTACTGAGGTACCATTTATTTATAGTATTTTAGAGGTTTACCTGGCATTGCTCCGGTCCTCAACTCAAATAAGTTTGTCTTCATTTCAATCATTATTCTGGAGTAGGGCTAGAGATGAGGGGCTTGGTAGGCTTCCACAGGAAAAGAGGACAATCTCAGCAGTCTCTCAACACAGCAGTTTGGGGTCAAGTGAGAAGCACCTGTCCATGGCTTCTGCAGCTGCAGTGGGCACAACTGGGGAAGGTATACATGTCCCCCGGCTGGAGGACAGACAGACACACAAACAAAAGCTCTCTCAAATATATCGGAAATAGTTGTTCCTTTCTCCACCCTTGCCAGCCCAATGTGGTTATAACTGCCCCGATCCTCATCTCTGGTCCCTTGCTGTCCCCCTGTGGTCATTATACAGTATAGCTATCCCTGCTAGCAGACTCCTCCCCTTCCATTTTATGAGAAAGAATCGCATTCCAGGCACATCGCATTGTCCTGGCACAACCAAACTCCTACCTTTACGTTATGTTAAGAAGAAGCTGCATACCAAATGGTCCTAGCTCTTACTTTATAGGAAGAGATCTTGAACAAATGGACTCAGACAGATGCTCATTTCTGAAATATATAGTCAGATTAATAAAGAAAGAAGGAAGACCTTGAGTTATAATGGAATAATACTGCAAGGGGAGAAAGCACTAGAACTCAGCACCAACAACCATTTTTCTCTAGGAACCACTCTCATACACATTCAAATTTACAGCATAGCTAGCAGGGACTGAGGGCTAGCGTACAGAATGGAGAACAGAATGCCCAAGGCAGGAACCACACTGAACTCTGGGACCCAAAGTGAAGGGAAGCATTGCCTGATGGGAAATCTCTGCTCTGGGTGCTAATGAACTCACATCTGCATGCATGCCGCTCAGTAATTATCAGACCTATTTTAGTGATATATTCTTTATTGGTATCCAAAATACTGAAACTGCCCAATTGCATTATGGGTTTCCTGAAAGAAACATGGCTCATAGATAGGAGTGATCAGTTACTATTATCTAGCCCAAAACAGCTTTGGAATACTCCCTTGAATAATCTGTTTACTCATAAACAAATCTATTGTTCTCCCTTCAACCATTGTTATTTTCCTACAACAACCCCTACCCATGTTCAAGTAAGGGTTGTGATTCTGGGGACTTCATTTTTTCCTGACTGTTTGTGCTGGAAGGCTCTGCTTGTCTTTGGACCCTCAGCCACTAACACCACTTGGGAACCCTGATCCATTCAAGCTTCACAGAGTGGTGAGATCCATCTCTTTCTCTCTCAGTATAGCCTCCCCATCTTGCCTTATGTGATCTGTTATGGTTTGCTAGTCCTAACTTTTGTAATCAGATTTCAGTTAAATTTAATATTGTAACTGTTTTGTTTGTCTCCCCTTGTATGGTTACTACCTGCAAATAAATAACTTTCATAGTTAAGTTGATTACTTCTCTTTCTGCCCCCCCCCCTTCCCTTAGGGTTTTGTGTTTTGGAGTTTTGTTTTGTGGTGTTTGTTTTTTGCTTCCCCATTTGCTCGGCAGCAATGCTCCTTATACCGAAGCTAATGATCCCTTCAGCACCCAAAAATTCTGCGGAGTGTGCTTATCAAGTGGGTTACCAGCAGAATGGTTGTGGAGTGAAAGTGGGGATAGGGACATGCTGAACTGGGGCGGGAGGGGGACATATGAGAGTAGCAGCTTAAAAACCTCTTTTTAAACTGCCACCCTCGTATGTCCCAAGGTTCCATACATCCCTATCCCCAATTTTACACCACTACTGTTCTGCTGGTAACCCACTCATATAAGGCTGTGTCTAGACTGCATCCCTTTTCCGTAAAAGGGATGCAAATTAGA
>CM057845.1:104735255-104753066 GCA_030068395.1 Apalone spinifera | reverse complement strand
TGTCTAATTTGCATCCCTTTTATGGAAAAGGGATGCAGTCTAGACACAGCCATAAGGGACATATAAGGGGATAAGTTAGTGAATGCTGATTAACCAGTCTTCTCAGATGTGCTCTGTTAATGTGTGTGTTTATCTAGTTGTGGGGTGGGAAGAACCCATCTCTGGGGAACCCAGGTCCTACAGGATATCTCCATCGAGAAGGAAGTGGCAGAAGGTAGACATAGAGCGCCATATAAAAACACAAGATGCACATTGATAAAATTGACTCCCCACACACTCCTCAGAAGAGTAGCCCTAATAAATGAATGTACTCCAAAGTAATCTAGTAATATACTGAGCATCCACCCTATATTTTGGGAATTTCTAAAAGGGAGAGGAGTATAAACTGATTTGCCAGGATTGTATGTGATAATTCCCAAACTCTGTGATTAATCATGCACCAATTTCTACAGTGACCGTGTCCTGGATATAATTTTGTGACTATGAGTCAGACTGATTGTGCCCTCACTTACATCTGTCTGAATCAGAAACAGCTCCACTGAGGACAATGGAGTCAAAAACACCTTGGGAACAATTTCAGGCCCATTAAGTCACACCGTTTCCATTTTATTTCATTACACTAACTAGACATGTGTAATTTTTACATTTGAAAGCCAAGATGGGAAATTGCCACTAAAGTTTGTTTATCTTATACGTGCTTATTACTGCATGCCAGCAGTGCTGATAGAGCTAGAGGTTTTATTGATTTAGGCAAGCTTACTACTGAGTTAAAGCAGGCATTTGGTCAAGAGGTTGCTTCCTTTAACAGATGTGGGTGAAAATGCATTGGCAATTAGAAGTATTATCTGAAAACTGTCCCCATGATGTCTCAATATATGTAACTATTTAAATAGCAATTGATTGCACTTTTAGACACACAACTCCTATTGACTTCAACTGAGCTATTGTAGCTTAATGTGCGCGGCATTTGAATGAAACTATAAAAACAGTAGGATATTCCTCCTCTGATGTATACCCATGCACATCAGAGTAATGCCACTACACTTACACTGGTGAGCAGTCAGTCAAACAGAAGATTCTGACCCAGAGGTTCTGTCTGCTAAGATTCCATTACACAAGGGGTGGGCAAATTGTTGCCTATGGGCCTGATCCAGGTCCCCAGGGTTTGCCCCTCATGGGCCGCTGCTGCTATATTTACCTGTGCCTCCACTGGTATGGGTGAGTGCAACTCCCATTTGCAACAGATCACTGTTCCAAGCCAACAGGAGCTGCGGGAAGCAGTGTCCCAGTCCATGCTGCTTCACGCAGCTCCCATTGGCCGGGAATAGTGATGTGCAGCTAAAGGGAGCTGCAATCGCCCATGCCTGCAGATGTGCAGGTAAATATAGTGGTGGGGGACTCCCAGGGGCTAACCCTGATGAACTGCTGCCACATTATTGCCCCCTCCTCTTTCCCGCATTACACCTCCCTTAAAAGCATAAACTCTCTTCAGTGTTTTTGGCCAAAATTTTCCTTCCTTATGTTATTCTGCAACATCCCACAGTCGCACAAAGGTACCAGTGGAGCAGCCAACAGATTCAGTGGTGCTCCACTGAGGCAAAAGGGTCAAGCCTGAATTGAAAATTTCAGGATCGAGGCCTTAGATCCCATGATATGTGCTTTGGAAAATACCACTAAAAGGCCAGGCTAGGAACAAACAAGAATCAATGATAGACATTTATGAGGTGCTTGCAACTAGGATGACAAGATGTCCCACTACGGTTAGGACTGTCCTGATATTAGGAGCTCTGTCTTATAAATGTAACTACACTGAAACCCACTCACTCCACCCGAAAATGCCCTAGTTTTTCACAGTTGGTGGTCACCGTGGTTACAATTCAATGGCTATCAGTTTAAACACTGTGAAGTGTTTTGTTAGTCTTTGGAATGATAGGAACTCTTTACAGGTGTGTGGTTCCCAGGGTTCCAAGGATTGTAACGCACTTTCCGTATTACCTGCCCTTAGCATGAAGAAGCCATGTCTATACTTGCTGTTAATGAGTTCCCTGAAACCACCAGCCTGTGGCAATACAAGGCCTCCACCAGCCTCTGTCTCTCACCAACTCCCTGAATTACTCAAGCATCTCTCTTGATTGCTCAGCCCCTGTTCCACTGAAACTGCACAGAACTCTTAGATCTGCACTGGCTTGGAAGAGTCAATTCAGGATCACCACATTGCCTGACACACAGCACTTTATGTGAGATTATCCAGTGAGATTCAGTGGTAAGTAAGAATACTGGAAGTAAATGGCTACAAAGAAAACAAAATCATAACACACTTTAAGAGACTAAACTTAACTAACACCACGCTCCCCTATCTCTTGCAAGATAGCTTATTCCAAGCTCTTTCCACAGTCTCTGCAATCCATTTAGTTGAAACCTCTCCTTCTAAAATCAATGAGCAGCTTATCCTCACAAACTGAAGGTCTAACTGGTTCATCTGTAATACAAAAATAGTTTTAAAAGTTCATGGTCTTAAACAGAATAAATCCTGCACTTTTTGTTATTTCCTCCAGCCTCTGTAATCCACTGATTAGCATTTTACTAAGAATGTAAATGGGTGTCCATTGTCAACAATACAATAGGCAATTTGCCTATGACCAGCCAGCATGAGATAAACAGGTCTATCCCTGCTTTCTTTGCCAAGGTACATGGATTACCACTTGGTGATTTGCCTTAACTCATAGACCCAGAGAACATAATGTTTAGCATTTGTACCTAACTCTTAACATATTTTGTATACATATCTCACAATGTTTATGATCACCAGTGTGCCACAGGCTTTCATTAGAGACTTTACATGGCACTGTTTTGGTGATCTCAGGAGATTCCTGTATCCTCTACCCATTGGCATCAAGAAGTCCTTGGGTCACAACATGCAAAACATGAACAATGTAATAACAATAAGACTTGTATGGATAAATCCTACAGAATTCTAAAAATTACTAGAGTATGGGAAAAGTTTTCAGAAGCACCTAAATAACTAAGCTTTCTGGTAGGAAAAGAAGTCCAGGTTTTGTTCAGAAAAGCAGGATTGGCCAACCACTTCAAACACAATAAGAATCAAGTTGATTTTTTTTTAACCTTGGAAAAATATAAAATTACTTTTGGCTTTATACTTAAAACTACAAATAAGGCCCAGTCTCCTTCCTTAAAGCTCTGATCCAGGTATAAACTCCTGTGGTGTTTGAATCAAGGATATGCTCAACACATGGATATATCTATTGACATGTTTGATTATAAAAAGAGAAATATAAGTCAAAGAGTAAACTGAATTGGCCTCTGAAGAGTTATTATGCCAGATTTGGAGAATATAATCAATCATTTAAAGGCGTGGGGCACTGAGATTCTATAGTCATATAGGGACCATAGATAGTCATGCTTTAAATGAAAATCTTAGTACAACTGTGCAATAATATAACATGAGGCGATGAAGACAACAGTATAATAATAGAAGGGACCAAATTCATCCTTGGCATGACTCTTGCCCAAGGGGTTCATATTGCACAAATAGAATAGTCACTATGATGGGAAACAAAATGAATCTACATAGGTTTAGAGACAACAGAAGTTATCAGTTCTAAGGCAACAATCCAACATCAAGAGCCTGTTGAAAATGCGAAGCACTATTTTGGCTTTCTGTCTTGCATGTGGAGTAAAACAGCAACAACAAGCTGAGACAGGACATGGCATTCTGCTTGCTTGCACTGAGCAAATAGTTCATAACTAATCATATAGTCAATGAATTTCAATACTTCAGCATAATCAAAATATTGTCACAAACTGCAACTTTCCAGGAAACTGGGTCAAACTCTGCTTTTATTTACAGCATTTCAATTATTTTAAATTTAATTTATTGTTGACAGTAGGAAGCATAATTTAGATCCATGTGTTTCTCCATTTTATGGCAAAGATATTATTGAATGTGTTTCAGTGATTATGCCTATTGCTTTCTGTATCACAACAGAAGACAATATCAAAGGTACAATTATTATTATTTATACTGACCTATTAGTCTGTGCAGTAGAAGACACAAGGCAGAGATTATCTCACTCAGGTTACAACTGACATAAATCTGGAGTAACTCCATTATAGTAATTAAAGCTACATCAGTATGTTTGATCAGATTCACACTAGCAAATTGCTGGAGACCCCCCTTCCCCAAATAATATGATTTGCAAGCTTTTCTTTGCAAACATAAGTGGTAGCAAATTACTTCTTAAAATGAATGCTGAAATTTACATGCCATCACATGATTCCAGGAACTGGGGCTTTAAAAAAGCACTAAATACTGCTGAACTCAGGATGAAATCACAAAAATTAACATCACTGGCAAAGCACTTATAGTCTAGGTTTGGACTCGTTCAGTATAGCTAAAAGAATTCCAGTGCAAATCATTGCAAACATTTGGGAGAGGTGGCTCTTGAAAGTTTCCTAGTATGAAGAGTGTTTTAGGTGGCATGAAAAGTGCATCTTCCTGGTATATAAGAAAAGCAGAACAAATCCCTGTGATGAGATGGAAGAAGTAGTAAAGTTGAGACTGGGCAAAGGATATAACAGATCTGATGAGGAGAGTGTCTTGGGAGGAACAGGAATAGAAAACAGGAGGAAATTAGTGCATGGATTCTAAATGCTGATGAGCTCCTGAGGGAGACATACATTACAAATTTAAGAATAGTGTGAGATAGATACATTCTGTGCCATCTAGTGGTCATGAAAGACAATATAGATGAGAGCAGGCTAAATACCAAAAAAAAAAACCTGTTCACAAATGACTAACTTGATATGGGTCATGCACATTTGTTCACTGAGTAGTATTTAACCATTTAGAAAGCTAATCAAATGATCAATAAAAATTATACTTACCAGTATTTGATTAAATATTACCGACTTCAGACAGTAGAAATAGGAAATTATTTTTAAAAATAGGTAGAGATTAAAGAACAACAACTTTTCTACAGTCAGAAGTCAGCATGATCCCTATATAGCTACATAATTATCTAATCTAATCCAATCCAATCCATTCTCCTCTTTTCCCTTATCCATCTATATGTAAGCCTATTTATTTTGTCAGGTCCAATATTTATATAAACCTTTGAGGGCATGGACTGTCTATTATTGTTTATGTACACAATACTTAGTGGTAGAGGTCCCTTATCCTTTTTTGTGACCTCTAGACAATACTGAATACTAATAATTATAATAGAAATTGGCCAACAATTTATACACAATGGATTGTTCACAGCTGTTACAGTGATAGGTATCATCAATAGAAACCTAGATAGAGATAATTTAGTGCTTTTAAAGAATCATAAATACATTGTTTAAAAAACTTGTCGCCTAGAGACACAGAAGTGATGTAACACTTGTATTCATATTAATTACTTTAAATTCTATAGTGGAATAATTCCCCCTTTCATTCACCTTTTCTTTCCTTATCCTTCAACAGATATTCAAAGAGGGGGCCAAATAACCTGCCTCGACACTACTATAAAATCCCAGCAGTGTAAAAGTCAATGAGAATTTGCCATTGACTTCAAGGGACAAGGACTTCAGCTTGTACTTCTGTGGGCATAATTCTTAAAAACTTAATAGTCTTGTCTTTTGTTCAGTGTGCTCTGTGCTGTATTCTTAATTTGCTATGTTTATTATTTGCACTATGTACTGCTTATCTCAGTTCTTGGATGAGCACTGAGTACATACTATATATTAACTATATCCATGATCTTTATAAATTGAATAAACCCATCAATAAAACTTTATTTAAAAAATACAACTCCCCCAGACACCATAGGAAGGTGTTCTGTCTATGAGTACAATGTTGAAAAAACATGACAAGGGGAAAACCTATAATAAATCTTTCTAAGCTGTGTAGTTATAGGCTCTGAGTTTCACATGAAGGGTGGCAGCTGATTTGATAATCCTCCCTACCACAATGATTAATAAATGTGTTTTAAAAATAACTACACCTATTCTTTCAATTTGCCTTCTAAGAGATATCCAGAACACCATCTCAATATATTCAAAAACACCTTCATAAGAGCACAAAGATGAAAAATATCGGTCTTTAATTTTACCCCAATTATATACACAATACTTCATAAATTTGGCTCTGACAATATTTTTCTTTTTCTCTATACACAACATTAATCTCTGCTTCTCAAACTAATCCTAACTTTAAAGGTAGAACAAAATAAACCATCCCTAAATCCTTTTAAATGTCTTGTTAACCTTTAATTTTTGTTAAAATCAAGCTTTCAGAGGGTGTCTCCATCCAATAAACTGTGATTGAGTAGTCTAGATCTGTGTTTCTTAAACTATGATCTGCAAAACACTGGTGTTCCGTGAACAACTCGCAGGTGTGCCGCGACCTCTTCTTTGTCTTTTTTTGTCTGACAATTTTTTTTTGAAGAAAATTTTCATAGATGTTCCGCATAAAAAAAATACTATTCTTTGGTGTTCCGTGGTCTCAAAAAGTTTCAGAAACACTGGTTTAGATAAGTAAAATATTTAATCCCTGGTCCTTCATTGAGAGGCCCACTGACAGAACCCTATACCCATTTGGAGCCCCACTGAATTCACTGGGATGCCATGCATAATTCATTTTACGATCAGGGCATGAGCAATTAGTGGAGCTTAGTATCTATGCACATGCACTCACATCTCACCTAAAAACTACTCTCAGGAACAAGACAGATGGAGTGGGAAGGTCTAGGTTGGATATTAGGAAAAACTATTTCACTAGGAGGGTGATAAAGCACTGCAATGGGTTACCTAGGGAGATAGTGGAATCTCCATCCCTAGAGGTTTTTAAGTTTCGGCTTGTCAAAGCCCTGGCTGGGATGATTTAGTTAGTGTTGGTCCTGTTTTGGATGAGGGGCTGGACTCGATGACCTCCTGAGGTCTCTTCCAGTCCTATGATTCTATGAGTTGAAGATGCAAATTTTGCATCTTAATTTTCAATCCCCTAAGAGTTAGGGGCCATTTTGATCCCAGGTTTCACATTATCCTTTTATAGATATGGTAATTATTTGCAAAATCTGGTATTATGGATCCGAGATCTTGCTGTAGGCTCATCTCTATGCACCACTTGGTTAATGTAAAATTAAGGCTGAGAGATGAAGCATTCAAAGTCATTAGGATCCCACAGCAATGTTACCCTGGGCACAAGGCATACAAATAGCATTGCATGTTCTTGTTTTCCCTGTTACATGTACACTTTAAAGTACTGCACTAGTATGTAAATTAGCCGATTGTCCATCCTGCATGTTGAAGGCTGTGAGACCTAATTAATGTTGAAACAAAAAACAGGACTATGTAGCACTTTAAAGACTAACAAGATGGTTTATTAGGTGATGAGCTTTCGTGGGCCAGACCCAGTTCCTCAGGGCCCACGAAAACTCATCACCTAATAAACCATCTTGTTAGTCTTTAAAGTGCTACATAGTCCTGTATTTTGTTTCAGCTACACCAGACTAACACGGCTACATTTCTATCACTAATTAATGTTGTGATAGAAATCTAGCTGTTGAAATATCCTACTTTTTGTATGCTTGATGTAACAGTTGCACTTCCATCTATATTTAAATCGATTAATGGAAATAAAATCAGCTCTGTCAGCATAATATATTCCTGTGATAATCTGCACAAAACTTTAAATTGGAATGTTTCCTTTTTCACTGCATCTATGCCAATTAAGAACATTCTATTGCACAGCAAAACAAACAATTTGAAACAGGGACATGCAAACCAAAAAAAAGGGATCCTCTTAAGTGATATATAAATTGTTTGACTCAAAGATTTCTGGTTTATTGTGTATATTGTGTCCAGTCAATCCAGTCAGGAAAGCTGGTGACTCTAGACTCTATTAAATGACTCATTTGGATATAAGAGACTTCATCAAAATCCCTCTGGACTTTAAACCATCATAAATAACAGCAGGATCTAGCCCCATAGCTCTTCTGCTAAACCTAATAATGTCCACTGCCTAGCAAGTGAAGCATGAGAAAATGAACACAACTCTTGATCAATGAAATACTGTAATGGTTTACAATCTAAATAAATTGGATGGGACAATTTATAATCATTCAAACTTTCTCAACGCAATTCCTTTGTAGGTTTTCTGATAGGCAGCTTAGCAGTGGCTGCCTATTTATTAACTTTACTGTCTATACCATCACCTTGAATTTAGGCCTAAATTAAATAATAGACATAGAAACAAACAAGAGATTTAAATGATATTTAAGTCAAAACAACTCTATATGCTGATTCATGGTGGGGGGAGAGTGTTCCTATGCACCAATTTATTAATTGGGTAACATGAAAGAATTTTACTGTACTGTTCCCATTGCCAGGGACTCAGTAAATTTTTAGAATTAATGCACATTCAGCTAGCCTTATCAAAACCATTTTTCATCCTAAAGATCCCCAAACAGTCTAAAGTTTTATTAACACAGTAAAAAGAAAGATCACTCACCAGCCACTGAAATGCTGCTCCTGCTGGATTGGAACAAAAGCACCCAATCTAAATCAGCAACATGAGGAAAAATTTATTACAGAGGAATTGTGGGAATGCCAAAACAGCTGTGGTCTCTGGCTGAGGACAGGGAAGGTTTTATGCTAACTCTGGCAAACTATAATCAGACAGAGAGCACGAGACTCTCTGAAGATGCTAAGAAACTGGTAACTCCACTGCAGCAGATTCCATATTTCCAGTGGATTTTAACTGGTGGTTTTCCTTGGACAGTACAACACCAGGCAATGGCCAAACAAACTCCAGGGACTCTAGTAAGAGTCGTCAGGATGCTTTATTATTGCCCTCTGATGTGTCTACTGCTATGGAACCCTGATCAAGGAGATTACAAAAGCAGCAGTGGATGTAGAACTATGAGAGCAAGGTCTGCAGGTTCAAGCTTGTCCGGATGAAGGTGGGAGCTCCCCCACTCTGTAATGGTGTGGTGAACTAAGGTGTTGAGGAAAGAGTTGAAGTAGAAGCTAAGTATGTGGAAGAGCATCGCCACCATTTGAAAATGGAATTATAAGCATGGGTGTAGCTCTGGTAGCAGTCACAGTGACCTCCACGATTGCACCTTGCTACTGCCGCACCAGAGTCAAAAAGGCATCTGCCAAGGTGGAGGTAAGTGGATTCAGCAAAGAGGCATTATCAGATGCATTATTGACCCAGGCTCTGCATGTAGGAAAACTCCATGGCTATGTCTACACTGGCAGCTTCTCGCACAAGAACATCGTGAGCAAGGGTTCTTGTGCAAGAAGTCTTGCGCAAGAAAATGTCCACACTGCCATGTGCAAGGTGTACTTTAGCACAAGAGCGCCCATGGCAGCGTGGATGCTCTCTTGTGCAAGAAAGCTCTGATGGCCATTTTTAGCCATAGAGGTTTCTTGTGCAAGAAACCCCTGTTGCCCATCCACACTGCCCTCTTGCACAAGAGCCCCTGTGCAAGAGGGCTTACACCTGTTAAAAAAGAGCGTAGCTCTTGCGCAAGGAACCCTCTCTTACCACGCCATACTGTAAATCTTCTTCCACAAGAGAGGGTGGGCAGTGTGGATGCTTTGCAGATTCTTGTGCAAGAATGGCCGTGCTTGCACAAGAACTCGCCAGTGTAGACATAGCTCATGGGAGGCCTAGGTTAAGCCCTTCTGGGGTTTCAGGCTTATGTTTGCAGGATTCTTGTGAGATCAAAAGTATAGCCACGCAAAGTAACAGCCTAACAGCATCTCTCACCACATTCATTTCTTGTGGGTTAAGTCCTTCCACACTCCACCAAGAACCACCTACTAAAATGGCATCAGCCTAGTAATTCTACTATCCTTAGAGTTCTGAGCTTGGGACCTCTAGACAGCATCACCTTTCTCTCTTCATGGTTCCAAGTCTACCTAGTGTCAGCTGCACCTGATTATTCTCAGCTGGAGAAACCAACCCAAGCTAAGTGAAAAATGGCATCTATTTACTCAAGAGATCTGCTCCCTGTGTATAATTACTCATCTGCTGACACTTGTGAAGAAGTTCATATTTTTTCCAGTTAGCACTGCAAAGCTAACAGTGAGTGAATTCTCTCACTTCTGTAGCATTGTCAGTTCTTAATAAGGTTTAATTAGATGTCACTGATGGCAGAATTTGGCCTGTAGGATCTTCATGACTGGGGATGATAGACAAGGAAGGATGAACCCAATTTCCCAGATGGAGGACTGGCAAACAAACAAAACAAGAAAACTGTATTTTGCATGTGAAACTGAACACTTTGTCTAAGTAGTTTTCATATAATAACAACGATAAGTCGTCACAGTGCTACTGATAAGAGTGTTGCTATCTCTTGTTTCCAAATCTATTCTTACAACTGCTGTCATGCCTGCAAAATACTCAATAGCAACTAGACATTTGGTGTTGTGACTGCTGCTTATTAAATCTCATTATTACCTTATGGTCCCCATCTGTTTATTGAATCCACCTGCTGTCTCTTGTCTCTACCTTATCTTGTAAAATCTCTGCGGGCAAGAACCAATATTTTGTTGTGTATTCTGCTGCATACATCATGCAGGGTCCCAATTTCTAACTGTGCCTTTAGATGCAAGTGCAATACAAATCACATGGAAGAATTACTCTTTCAGCACACAAAGTATGATAATTATTAGTAAAAAATCAAGATTGATAAGTTATTGCTATAGAGAAGGGTCCACGAAAGGAAATAGACACAAACGTAAATATATCAAATATATAAAAGTCTGATGTTAAACAGACTTTTGCTGTTCATACTATTATTGATCATTTCACTGATAGAAATACAGAAACTAGAATCTTATGTTACATGGCAAATTGATAAAAACACACAAACATAATTTTTTTAATATTAATCCATTGAGACTTGACTACATAGCCCTTCCTCAGGTAAACTTACATTCATAGAATTCTGTCTGAATGAAAACTGTACATCTGGCCCCATGATCTATGACTGAATAAACTGACTTTGAAACAAAAAGTTGTGAGAAGCATAGTTATGGCTGCTCATCTACAAAGAAAGACAAGGAGGAAAAATTAGTTCAGTATTAGTAGTATTTTATCACTTCTTCAGAAAAGATTGCATTCTTAAATAAGTTCATCATTAGGTCTTCGACATCTCATATGCTAAGATCAGAAGAACTTTTCTTTTTTCTATTGTTTGGCACAAGATCCGTTTGGCTGGAACTGGACTGTATCTGTTGTGGGCCCAAAGCTAGAATATCTAGCTAACACAAATGAGGAAAAGTTCTATTTATAACTACTATGGGCAGCTCTTAATCAGTGAACTTTTTGCTGCCCTGATCAGCCTTATTATAACCTTTACAGGAATATACCTTTCCTCCTGTAATAAATTATGAGGCCTAAGGTTTGTTAGGCTGCTTCCCTTCCTGCCCTTCCCCAATTCGTTGTAATCAGTTAAACAGTGTAAAAGAATTAGGGACAAGAATAGCTGCTAACTGCAAATCTGACAGATTTGAAGTAACAAGGAAGATTCATTCAGGTATTTATGAGCTCACTCCAGTGACACTGCTAAATGTAAATCAAATCCAGCCGATTCTCTGGAATGTTCTGAGTCGTCAGTTTAGATTGATACTTTCTCCTCAATCTGTCTCACCCCTGGCCCATGTGTGTAATGGGAGATGATTTTTCTACAAAGAATGAAATCAAAAGTTAGTGACCATAGACAGTCTTAACATGCTCGCGGAAAGCTTGCAGGACCCTGCTGTTGTGAGGAGAAAGTGGTAGGCTGGAACCTATGGGTGGTGTCAATTCTGAAGTATTTTTAATCTTTGTCTCTGATCTTTTTGCTCCGCATCCTAGTCTCCTGCAAGGGTCTGTTCACTAGTTCTTGGGGGAAAGGAGAAGCCATAGCTGAAGAGACTACTGATTTGTAGTGAAAAGTTGAAGAAAGGTACGGTGAATGTGAAGCAGAAGCCTTAACACAGACTGGATCGGATTGTCTGAATCAAGGGGTCTCAAACTTCATTGCACCACGACTACTTTTGATAACAAAGATTACTACACAACACTCTGTGTGTGTGTACATGTGTGTGTACACATGCATGTACACATGCATGGGAAGCTGAAGTCCAAGTGCTTACGCAGGGGGTCTTTAATCTGAGCTCTGCCATCCAGGGCTGAATCCCAAGGATGTGGATTTTGGATTTAGGTGGAGAGATGTGTTCTCAAGCTTCAGCCTCAGTAAATCTAACATGAGCCCTGGTGACCCCCTTAAAATCATAGAACTGGAAGAGACCTCAAAAGGTCATCAAGTCCAGTCCCCTGTCCTCACAGAAGGACCAAGCACTGTCTAGATCATCCCTGACAAGTGTCTGTCTAACCTGCTCTTAAATATCTCCAGTGATGGAGTCACATCCCACTTTTGGTCAGCAACCCACAGTTTGAGAACCACCGATCTATTTGTCTGTGCTTTGCATGGGGAAAGGAAGGATAGATTTGAAGGGACTGGGAAAATTAATTGGATTATATTCAAGGTATGCTGTAGGGAGTAATCAAGAGATTGGTAGGGTCATTGCAAGAGGAAAGACAAAGCCAGAGAGATTGAGGAGAACTAAGAAGGGAATCTTAGATTTCCAGAGATAAATATTTGTTCTTATGGTTCTAAGAACAGTTCAGTAAATACCCCTCCTTTGGACTGTCTATCGGGGTTGAATTAGGAACTATTGGGCAGATTTCTTTGTTGTAAAAGTCCTTGTGCCTAGGCGTATTTGCACCTTTGATTTTTGCAAGTGCTAGTAAAGTCATTCTCTGTTCCTCAAAAGATGTGAATGTTTATTGGCACTCCCCAAAGGCTGCAGCCTATACAACCTAATGGTGGCTTTTCAGCTCGCATTACAGAGTCTAGATAGAGCATGCTATAATATAGAAAGGCTATGTCTACACTAGTATGGGAGTGTAGTTTCCAGCTTTGGGTAGCATAGTCTCACTAATTCTGATTGAGCTAGCATGCTAAAACTAGAAGTCTAGTCACAGTGGTGCAAACAGTAGAAGGGGCTAAAAGCCCTGAATAGAATCCCACCTGAAATGTTCCTACTCAGGGCAGGCAGTCTCCGCTGCCATTCATATGCCCACAGCTACATTTCTGTTTTTAGCATGTCATATGATGTGTGGGCATGCCTACTCAGGATGGAAATTGCATGCTCCAGTGTAGGTAGGCCCTGAGAGATAACTGGTGTACCACCGCACTCCCAGTGGTAGTCTGCCATGGTGTTCGTTACAGAACTGCATTTCCTTGTGTTTGTGCCCCTTTTCTGTTTGAAGTAATCAAACAGATTGGCGAAGAGATTTACCAGCAAGAATAGTCACTGGGCAAGTTTTCATCAAATATTAGAGAAGTGTGAACTTTGAGTTAATCAATGTGCATGTTCACACCAGCAATATCAGAGTTATACCTACCAGGTCTGGAAACAAATAGCACCATTGGACAAATAATCATACTGATCACCAGTGTGAATATGGATATTAAAAAATACCGCCTCTTGGAACAGGGCTATCCATTAAAAGAAGACAACTTATTGCAATAGTGTGTTACATTTGGACAAAGAAACGTTTGGTTGGTGCTGTACTATTTTGTTTAAAAAGCATCATTTTGCCTTATATATTTATCAACTAATGTAACTGCAGATGACCTATTGGGCATTGACCTTCATTTCTTCAAATGTCACCCTTCCCAGAAGGGGTGCAGCAAAGGTGTATGACATAGCACTCATTGGTCCTTTGTGATATTAAATCAACCACACGGTTTCCAACTTGATCCTTATATGTTTTCAGATCCCTTTGTATCAGAAATCACATGACTTACTTGTTTTTGTGGGTCAAACAGTGGCTGAATACTATGAACCAAATCCTCAGCTCCTGTAAATCAATATAGCCCCATGAAGTCAATGACTGTTCTTCAATTTGCACCAAATAAAGATTTGAGCCCACATGTGTTGCAATGCCCAGGCACAATGTATGTTAAAGATGTTGTTTAATCTATAAATAGGCATGTCCTTTGGATAGTGTAAGAGGAATCTTTTAATGTGTTAATTCTTTGTTGTTGGGAGACTAAATGACTAACTCTTGCCAAGACATTCTTGTAAAAACAGCTGTTGAAATTAAGTCAATCATTCCTGGATTTTTAAAAATTAACTAAAACCCCAACAGCAACATTTAAACAACAAAGTAACCTAATTTGAGAATATTGTGACTAAACCAAAACAAGCGAAAGACAGAAGTAACAATTTTTTTAAAAGATTTGTTCCAGAAGGATTAGAGAAATACCATGTGGTGAAGTGGGCAACTAGGCGCTCTCACGCTGTTTACCAAGTTAAATACTGTTTACAATGCCAATATTCTGATAATAAATGCATGTTAAATATTGGCCAATAATTATATTTTGTACTTATCCATGGCCTTTCATCTGATCATCTTAAATCTCTTTACAAACACAAATGTATTTTTATTACACCATGGGCGGTAGCTAAGGGTGTGTCTAGACTACAGGGCTTTTTTAAAAAAAAGTGGCCTTTTTTCGAAAAAACTGTACCTGCGTCTAGACTGCCGCTGCAGTCTGTAGACAGTAAATCGAAAGAACGCGGCGGTTTTGGCGATGGAGGTAAACCTCATTTTACAAGGAATAACACCCTTTTCGACAGAGATCTGTTGAAAAAAGGTGTGTGTGGACACGGGGAGCCTGTTCTTTCGAAAAAAAAGGCCTCCAGGAAGAAGCCCTGGTGGACAGTCCATCCTTTACATGCTGAGCACCTCTATGGTTCCTGTCCGCAGCCTCTTAAAGGCACAGGCACCTAGACAGGCATTACTGTCAGGAAGCCAGCCAGAGAACCTGTGTAGCCATGTCCAAGCCTCAAGGCCCTCCTGGCCCTTCTTGGGACAGTGAGGAGAACCCACCCAGTGGCACCAAAAGGTGGCCACCAGCCTGGTGAGGGCCAGAAATTAAAAACCTCCTGGAGCGCTCATCCCAGGAAGAATCCCTGCAGTTGCACTGCAGGAATGCAGACATATATGGGCGCATGGCCCAGGGACTGGCCAAGAAAGGGCATCACCCCCGCACCATGGACCAAGTGAGGGCCAAGGTAAAAGAACCGCAGCAGGGGCATGCCAAGGCCCGAGACCAGAGCTCCCGCTCCAGGGCAGCCCCACAGAGCTGCCCATACTATACAGAGTTGGAGCAGATTCTGGGCAGTGGGAAAGCCCAGACTCCACTGCGTGTCGTGGAATCCGGGTTACCCACCATATTGTGGACCAACCCCTGAAGGACGATGACCAGAAAGGAGGGATGGGAAAGCTGCACCCGGAGGAGGAGGAGGAGGAGGAAGAGACAGCAGGGACCCTCTCCCAGGAGCCGATCCTCCAGAGCCCAGAGGCCTCCCACGCGTCTGTAGATATCGGGGAGCAGGGGCGGCCCGTGAGCCTAGGGCAGTTGCCTAGGGCGCCACTGGCCCAGGCGCCTGATGATGACATCACAGGGCGCTGGGGCACCCCGTGATTACGTCACGGCCATTGACGGCCATGCAGGCAGGGGCACCGATCGTGCCTTCCGCCTGGGGTGCCAGCTGCCGCAGCCGGCCTCAGGCCTCTCCTGTCAGGGAGGGATCATCAGATGAGTGCTTTGAGGGGTCACCACACACGGGTGGGTTGGCAGTGTGGGCAGCCATCTAGTCCCATTGCCACTGTGGGGCCCCTGTGATGCTATCAGGCTGCTGCCCAACTCACATGCGGTGTCATGTGTAACACCCCAAGTCTCCTGTCCAAAGGCAGGCCCCTGACAGTAATGGCATGCCCTCGGGGACAGCAGGGGTGCACACATACATTAATCGTCTCCTCCTCTTTTCCTCCACAGCAGGACCCTCCACCTATGAGGGGAGCCCCACACCTGCCCCACCACCATCCCAGACACGTGGCACCCGCAGGCACTGGCATGTCTACACTGACGTGCTGAAAGAGCATGTAGTGGCCCTGCAGGACCTCAACAGGACTCTTCAGCAGAGGACGGAGGCAGAAGCCAAGTGGCACAACAGGCTGCTGGATGAGCTGGTCCAGCAGTGCACTGCCATCTGTGCCACTATGTGGGAGGTACTAGCCTTGCCTGCCCCTGTCATGGGTACCGCTCCTCCTGCATGCCAGGACCCTGCTCCCCCAGCCCCTCCTGCTCCTGAACCCTCACACGCCCAACAGTTGCCCCCCCCCCTTACCCTCTCCTGCCCAGGCCAGGACTGGCTCTTGCTCCACCTGAGCCCAAGTCTGTGGCGGTGCCAAGACACAATAGGGTGGCAGGACCCTGTGATCAGGGAAGCAGCGGCCTACTTGACCCCCTCCCCCCCTCCAGGTTTTCAGTCCCCTACCATCTCAGTTAAAGGACATTTCAGTTATTTAACAAAATATTTATTTTTGAGTGAAAGATTTACTTTGTATATAAACATTTGAACAGTAAAAAGAGAAAGTTTTTTTAAACAGTTAGTGCATTTTCTTTACTGATAGTGTTTCTAATAAAAAACCAATGTATGTTTACAAAGAAAACTGGGTGTGTATGTATTATTTATGGGAAGAAGGTGAGGGTAGTGGAGGGACAGGTAGGGGTGGACCAGGCCAAACCCCCCATGGGGAAGGCCTTGGGGAGAGTCAATGGGCTCCTTCTGAGAATCTCTTCCTCAGAGCCTCTCGGATTCAGACACCAGACTGGTGAACCTGGTGGATGGCAGCCATCTGGGGCTGCTCAGATTGCCTCCTCTCGCCATCAGCATCTGTCCCCTACCCTGGCAGGAAGGCCTTCCCTTTCCTCTCCACCAGGTTATGGAGGGTGCAACAGGCGACCACCAGCTCCGAGATGTGGCATTCGCCCATCTCTAGGCATGTTAGGAGGCAACGGAACCTCCCTTTCAGACGTCCGAACACACATTCCACCTATATGCGAGCCTGGCTAAGATGTTTGTTAAAAAGTTCCTTGCTCACACCCAGGTGGCTGGTGTAGGGCTTCATGAGCCATGGCATCCGGGGGTAGGCTGCTTCGGCCACAATGCACAGTGGCATCTGCACCTCCCCAAGCGCAAGGTCCCGCTGGGAGAAAAATGTTCCTGCCTGCAACCTCTAGTACAGGTAGGAGTTGCGGAATATGCGGACATCATGTGCCCGCCCCGACCACCCGACACAAATGTCCATAAAATGTCCCCGCTGGTCGACCAGGGCCTGCAGCACCATGGAATATTAGTCCTTCCTGTTTATAAATTGGCCTGCTCAATGGGGTGGTGCGTGGATTGGGATGTGTGTCCCATCAAGGGCTCCTCTGCAGTTCGGGAAGCCAAGGGCACCAAACCTGGCAAGGATGTTGTCCAGGTCCCCGAAAAGGACGAGCCTCTTCAGCAGCTCCGCATTGATGCCTCACCACCTGCAGCACGAGACAAATAGACAGAGAGAAACCAGGGAGTTAGACAGATTACCTAAGAGCTTGGGAGGAGAACCCGCCCCCCCGCCCCCCTCTCCCCTTTCCAGGATGCTCTCCCCTGCATTAGCACAGGGTTGGCCGAGGAGCCGCCTCCAAGTGCCACTCCATCCCCCACTCCCTCTTGCCCTTGCCTGGCAGTCCACCTTCCTCAACCCCCACACTCAGCAGAGCCTGTCCCCTGAAAGTGACTTACCTCCATCAAAATGGCCCTGATGGTAGACCTCCCCACGCCAAACTTGTGTCCCATGGAGCAGTAGCTGTCAGGGGCGGCTAGCTTCCAAGGGCGATTGCAACC
>CM057845.1:104704861-104720300 GCA_030068395.1 Apalone spinifera | reverse complement strand
CTTGTACATTTCAAAAGCAAAGTGCGCGAGAAGCACAGGGCCAGCGGGCGACTGCCTGAGTCCTCTGCTCACCCCGTGCTCCCCGCAGCACTTCTTTCTGCTTTTGAAATGTAGCAAGAGCCACACTCTTGCTACATTTTAATGGTAGAAGTGCCTCCAGTTCCCCACTGCACCCTTTCCCCCTCCCCATGGATATGGTGCTGGGGGGAACTGACTTTTAAGCTGGCTCCCTCCAGCACCGACTCCTGCTTTCCCACCCTTGCTGCCTCTCTCTGACAGAGGCAACATGGGGGGAATTCTCTAGTTGAGTCACTAGTCGCTTACATCCCTAGTTCAAATCCTGGCTCTGCTACAGACATCCAGTGCACATTAGGAAGGTACTTACACCCTGATTCAGCGTGATTGCTTAGAAGATATGCACAGGGCAATAGAAAGGGTGAATGAGGCTAGAACAAAGGAGGAATTCATGGGAGAAGTGGGTTTTAAGAGGAGTTGGGAGAGGGAGCCCGTTGAACAAGCGATGAGGGATATGCACCAAACAACGCTCTCAGACCTGCAAGCTGCCCTGTGCGGAACGATCCGTGCAGAGCACTGCTGAAGTTAAACTCCAGTGCATAGACTGAAAGGTCTGCCTGTACCAAACAGAATGGGGGCCACGGTGGGGAGTGAAATAGGGTATACTAGCCTTTTAAGGCAAGAGTGGGAAGCCCTAATGTGCAGGGAAGGCCAGTCCACCCCACTGCAGGAGTTCTGTAGCAGACAGAAACCCAGAGAACAACATTGACAGTTGCTGAGAGAAAGGAAAGGTCCCTTGATGACAGTTCGTGTCAAACTAAACCAGGCTATTGTTTTCTTGTAGGACTTTGGCCAGGTGAGCCTTATAATGTAGGCAGTTCCCTTCATCAACCAGGACAAATTCTGGAGGAGGGCAGCACATAATCTGCTTCTTCCCTCCTAACAAGGGGTACAGAGAATATTGGTCATCAATTCCTCTGCTAACCTCCCAGGCCAGGCAGAATAAGCCCGAGTTATTTGTCCTACCTCTAAAACTGTGGAGGAATGTTGGGAGAAGCCCATGCCAGGGATACATGAGGAGAAAGGGATGTTTTGGTAGTGAGATTTCATTTCACTTTTGCTGCCAGTGTGTGTAAAACTGGGTGGAAGTGACATAAAAGGTGCACTGGTAGAGAATGACTCAGGTTTGCAGGCTGCTACCTTAAATAAATATGAAACTGAGATACAGAGAGAAATGAAGGCTGAGTGGACAGTGTGAATCTGATGGGGTGATAGCCAATGATGAAGGATTATAAGGTAGTAGGGAACTGGCTGGATTCATTCATTTTTTATTTACAGGTATATTTAACTTTTTTTTTTGTAGGCTTCACTAAAACACACTTTCAGCCTTAGATCTTTTCATAAATTTATGGTCTGGGAATAGTATACACAGTGAAAACCACTCTCATATGCACACTCTCAAGAAGTAAGCTGACCACAGCATTATATGAGTTACATTATGCTTTGTTTTTTACAATTTTTTAAAGGCATCTTAACTTGAAATCTAGTCAATTTCCAGATTGTGTCATCCAACTTCATACTCTGGCCAATGCCTGTTTTGACCACCATGGATGTGGAGAATCCTCTTGAGGATTAAAAGAAAGGGTGAGTAATTTCTTGCCAGGTGTGGTCAACTCCAGGAGAAACAGGAAGCTTTCCAATCCAGGATTAACAAATTAGGTGGCAGGACTGGAACATCAGGCTCTATGCTTGAAACAAAACCTATATTTAATAGACTATATACAGGCCCACTGATGGGGAGGGGGCAAAGGAGGAACAGTCCTGAGGCCTGGCAATCTAAAGACCCAGGGCTGCTGGCCGCTACTGTAGCAACAGCGGCACCTGGAGCCCCAGACCTTTTAAATCACTGCAAGAGCACTGCACAGCATGCTCAAGACAGCTGTAAGGGCTGGGGGAGGGGAGCAGCATGGCTCAGGGTGGCACTGGGGGCTGTCTGCCCAGACCCTTCCCTTCCACCCAATGCCCCGCCCCTTCTAGGAGTATGGAGTTGCCTGGAAGGGGGCCCAGGGGCCTAATGTGGCTGTCAACTCCCCTGTCTATACATAAGGTTACAGTAAAGATCCTGAGAAGAAGTATGATATTGTGTGGGTCAAGAGACCTCAGTTCAGTTCTTGACTTTGACACAGACTTCCTTCTTTGTGACATGGGCACTTAATCTTTCTGCCTCAATTCATCAGCTGTAAAATAAAGATGCCAGTACACCATCTTTGAGAGTAGGCAAGATAGATTTTTTAACTGTAACCGGAAGTCACTGAGCTCAGTTCCACTTCAGTAGCTAATGGTGACATTCTATAGCAGGAGGGCAGACTGGTTAATGGTACCAGTCTAGTTTAACTGTCTCTGAATAATTACCAGTGAATTTCGGCTTGAAAAACAACAGCATGACTCTAAAACTTTCCATTTGTGGACAGCCAAGCTTTAAGCGACTGAATACACTGCCCCAGAACTGGGAGTGAAGCTGTAATTGCAAGTAGACGCCAAAGCCGGCCCAGTCTTGCTCTGATAACTGTGTACAGCAAAAGATATGTCATACCACTGACCCATAACTACATAAGCTCATGCGGTACATTTTAATTTGTTTTATTGATACTTGTGGCAGCTGGTATATATTTACAGAATATTTCTTTAAACTTTGTGGCAGCCTAAGATTTATAACGCTTTACACTGGGTCATGTCAGGTTACCCTCTTGAAACACAACAGCATGTGGAGCAGTGTGCAAATATCATTGTATTGTAGTTTTTCAAAGCACACCTTTTAAACAAGAAAGTTACCTCTGGGAATTTTTACAAGATATTACCTGCTGACAGTTACTTGCAATTAACAAACTTTCAACTGATCCACACATATAGCATCAATATAAATTACTTGAGAAATGTAATATTTTTAGCCAGGATACATGGCCTAAGGAGTGGCAAGTATAGCTCTGTGGAACTCGGTACTTGTATGGGTATGTCTAGACTACATGCCTCTGCCCACAGAGGCATAAGGGAGACATCAGGGAGCGGTTTCAAAAGGCATAAGGGAGTGGTCGACAAAGGCTTCCCTTGTTGACTAATCCGCATCTTGACTCGCGCGCTGTGCCGACAATCAGCTAAGCCGGCACAACGTGGCGGCCATTTTTATTTCAATGAAGCCGGGGATATTTAAATCCCCGCTTCACTGACTATGTCAGGTAGCCTATTTTACATGCCTCATGTCTCATGCCTATGTTACCAGGGTTCATGCAAACATTTTCTTTGTTTTATAATCACCTAGGTTCATCTATGTGCTTTCTGTAGGGCACAGAGAGCTTGTATTTAACAATGACATTTTATTGAAACACAATAGAACCAAATAACGAGAGCCTGTCCCAAGCTGGTGTTTACAATTTTTGTATCTGTTCTTGCATTCCAGAGCCCCATCTTCCAAAACAGAAAATGATCTTTTGCCTCTACAGCCATTCGTCCGTCCCTCCTCCCATCCCCGCTACTACATAGGTAACATCCTGAGCATTGCTTTGAGATTCCAGTGAATATGAACTGAAAATGGAAATGGAAACTCATTAAGATGTCATTGAAGCCAACATCTAAGCAAGACACACACAAGGATGAGATGTTTATATGAATATTAAGAGCATCCACAGTTACATATGATTTTTAGAGCAACATAAGCACTCATAATTCTGGGGTTCTCTCTCCTAAGCAACTGGTACTTGCCATTGTCAGGATACAGTGAACTAAAGTATCTAGACCACTAGTTTAAGCCAACACTGTAATTCTTATGTTAAATATTATGGGTTTTTTTTTCTGGTTTCCCATCAAACTCTAAACTTATCTCGTTGGATCAAAACTGTCCACATTTGGTTGCAAGCTATTCACAGAAATTAAGCTGTGAAATTTTAACAGTCATTTTAAGAATGCCAAAAAAGTTGATGTAATTCCAGCACAACTTTTTTCTCAAGTACCTTTGCCAAAATAAACGACATTTGTGGATGTATTGGGAACTGGTTACAAGTCAAGACTAAATCCTCACGGCAAGTCTAGTGAAAGTGACCTTTCCAATGAGATATAGGGTGCAACTTTTTCTAAATGATTTAGTGCTAAAAAAAAGCTGAAGCTCAAACTTCATTATATATTGTACATGCAAACATACATCCTGAAATCCAAAATTATTTTCTAAGGTATGATTTGCACCATTTGCTGTAAATCAGTGTCACGCATTATACACTAAGTATCCTATCCACATTGCTGAAATTTAACACTTTAGGACAGTTTACAAAGAATGCCTGATACCAATATATTTTCATCTTCCTCTCAAGCAAAGCCTATAGAATCTTTTGCTGAAAGCTGAGTAGCATATACTTGACAAAGGGTCTGTCTACACAGCAGTGTTATTTCGGTATAACTGATGTTATTATGAAATAACATAGCTTGCATCTACACTACAAGCAGTATTTTGATATAATGTCGAAATAATGGTGAGCTGGAGGACTTCTTACTCCAACTCCTGTAACCCTCATTTTATGAGAAGTAAGGGAAGTCTGAGGAAGAGTGCTTTACCTTGGACTTCCTGCTGTGTAGATAGCGCCAAAAGCCAAAATAAGCTATTTCGACTTAAGCTATTCAATTGATGTAGCTCAAGTTGTGTAGCTTATTTCAGCTTCAGCAGTCTATATAGACATGCCCATCTGATGTCTGGGGAGAAATTTGCCTCTGTACAGGTTATGAATTATGCTTTATATTGGGGAGTCTCTATGTTTACACTACAAATGCCATTTTTAATATATGGTTTGCTCATCTTTTGTGTTATCTTTTGCCTCCATATTAAACTTAAACCCACAGGAGGTGACAAGAGAAATTCTTACACATGGCAGAGGGCTAATAATGGAGTGTCATTAACCATTTGAATGGACCACCCTTGGTTAAAAAGATGGCTACTATCCAGGACAAATAAATTTTCATGTATGAAATCCGGGGGGAGTAACTAAGCAATAAATTACCTGATGGGGGTCATCTGTCAAAGGGGACTGGAGGTTATAAAAGAAAGGGTCACTTGCAAGCTATTTTAGAGAGGGAGAAGAGACTAGAAGCAGAAAGCTGGCTGAGAAGAAGTGAGAAGAAACTCTATGTGCAGGAGGGAATTAGCAGCAGAAGGATCCTGGCCTCCTTACAGTACTCTGGTCAAAGCCCAAAGAACACTCAAGAATGATGAGAAAACTGAGGCAGGGAAACAGCACACAGGCATGTTATGATTTTCTAGACATCTGTATATTTCTTGCTAGCTTACATAGAAAGTGATTGTGTTACAAATGTTTGCAAAGTCTGTGTCTTGAGTATTTTAACTATGTCATGTCCTTGGAAAATTAAACAGGGGGCCCACAAACTTGGATCATTGGGTTGCTTACACAACTGGTGCATGTGAGGGGTCAGCTCTGGTACCATGGTCCAGTTGGACTGCAAGAAATCATTTCATTGAAAGGGGGATAGTCTGTGCCAGCATGTTGTCAGAGGAGCGAGAGGCTACTCAGACCAAGACAAGTGTACAAGCACATAGACCCAGCATGTAGGACAAATATACAGCAGCCTGGTTCAGGGAACCGACAGCCTCCATGGGTGCCTGGGCAAAGTGAGGAGAGTTGGCTCTGTGCTCCTGGTATAGGTGGGGCCTCAGGAAAAAGGGGCGTGACCAGAGTCAGCCAGTCCTCAACGCCTTCTGGAGCACACCATGCCAGGCCCAGACATCCCTCAGCGCTGCCTGGAGCACACAGTGTGGTGCTCCAACTGTGATTAAAGGGCCCGGGGCTCCAGCTGCTGTCGCCGCTACAGTAGAATGGACAGCAGCCGGGAATGGCAAGCCACTTTGAATCACTGGGCTCCAAGGCAACTGCCCCCTTCCTTCCTCCCTGCCCCCATCAGTAGGCCTGGCCTGGTTAGTGTCTAGTGTTTTGACCAGAGCTATGATACTAACGAGTGGAACATTTTGGGTTTCTGTGTAATTCCATAAACTTCTGTAAGGAATAATTTCTGCAGCTCCTGGATAACATACGGTATTTAGAAAAAGGGGAGAGTAAACACCGTTTATCCAGTCAACATTGACATTGTCAGTATGTTTGAATACGCTTAATTGATCAAGTTCAATTCTCTTTCAGTTGCTCAAAAAGACAATTCCCCATACAGAATATGCATATTTCTACTTTATAAAAATGCTCTTATACTGATCTTCCTGACAGAAGGCTACGCAATTATGCTTCAAAGTGCCATTAAAATTAACTATGAATTCCCCAGTGTTACAACCTACAAAATCCTCATCTGTCAGTTACTTTCCAGAGCATGGAGGAATTATACAACTAAAACAACAACTTACAGATTCTAGCCTTGAGTGGCTGTAACATGGCTGTTTTTATACCAAGGAAATAAATGTAAATTCACACTACAGGCCATGGAGATAAGAAGTGTAATTAGTTGTCTTAATGAAAATGTTGTTCTCACAGGAGCATTGGTCATTCCGTTTCTAGCACCAAATGATGGAAGAAATCAATACTAAATACAAGAATGATTTGCTCTTTTAAAATAGCTTTCACAGTGAAGAATCTCATCACCAATAACAAATTGTATCCCAGCACAAACTCTTCTTATGACTGTTTCATCTGATAGAGACAAAACAAAACTAATAAACACCAATAATAGTTGTTTCTGTGCTAATAAATTAGTGGATTCTATGTAGGTGGACCTTTGCACCTATGCAGGGCACAGATGAGTTCAGAGGGACTCCAGCCATATGTATTGGATAACAGGACACCGGTCTGAAGGAACGTAATTTGTTCCTAGAACCTTTTGCCTGATACCTACATCAGGAAAAATATGCAGGTGTTAAGAATGTAAGTTAGAAGATGGCAGGTCATAGACTGAGATGAATTTTTGCAGAATTAAATTAGGAGTTTTCCAGATTTCTGTGAATTAGAATCATTTTAATTTCAAATTGTAATGGCTTGTGATTACTGCAATTATTAAGTGTTTATTCAGAGAGAACCCTGAGTGGTAATTTTGTAGAGATCAAAATGCTACCTATCTGTGTTATGCTTCTTCACTACTGATTATACAGTAATAGAACCTAGCATTATATACCAATTTAAATGTGACAGAGCAGAGTGTGAAATTAGTAGGGTCTAGAGATGACTCAGTACATAACAGCAGTGTAGCAGGAACCACTCATTCCCGCCTCTGCTCAAGTCCACAAACAGCTGAGAGACCTTTATGCTGGTAAAACATTCAGTGCAGTTTAGTTACAATGTTGGTTCCACCTCCTTTGTATACTGTCCGGCTGTACTCCTACTCTAAGGGGGCCCTCAGCACCCGAGGCAAGCAGTGAAAACCAAACCCTGCACCCTGTTCCATTTTGTATCCTCTGCCTAATGCAGTGGTGGATTATCACATGGACCCACAGATTACGGGAATGCCAGAATCTATGTAGAAAAGGGGGCCACCTATGCTAGAACTGTTGCCCCACCAACTACTACTCCTCTTTCTCAGCAGGGTCCTACTCCCTGGACAGGCCAGAAAATGGTGTTGGGCCATCACAAGAACTGCTCAGGGAACCCAAGCCACTGAGGGGCCCTCAGCCCCTCCACCAGTACTGGGAAACAAGGAACATTTCATGATGGAGCAGTGCAGATTAGTATGAAAAACAAACTTTTCCTCAAACTGACTGGTAAGATAACAATTTAAGATAACGGGATGACCTTTAGAAGAGAAATGCAGCTTATGGATCTTTTTGAGGATCCTTCCATGGTGAATCAACATCCTAATATTTTAAGAAATCACTGATCAATCTTCTAGGAGGGGGAACGTAAAAGGAATCAGGATCAAAAGCAAGCATCATCTTGGTTTGATCATGAATGTAGTACCCTAGAGAGAAGTTTGGTCATTAGAAGAACTGAAGAAATCTGTCTGCTACCAATCTAAGGATTGGTCACTCAAAACAAACATCCAACTCTCTATTTAAAAAGATCCCCATATTCAAACTATGTGGAAGAAATTGTATCTGCTAATAAAAGGGAAGATTGAAGAACATTTTGCAAATTGGTAATGGGTGATTGCAATGAAGGGGTGTGGCGTCCTTCAGACTGATGGGGAGGAATTCCCTCCCTCTCCTTGGCAGGCAGAGCCTGCTAAGAGACATCCACCCTGCTGAAAGCAAGGGGGGCAGTACAGGATATATAAAAGGCAGATGTGACGATGTGTTGGGGAGCCCCCAACCCTTTACCCCCGTCCACAGCCAGATGTGACTCTCCACCAGCCAGCAGAGTAGAAGGTTTTATTGCTTCTCAGAGATATAGCATGACAAAGAATCGGTGTTAGCACAGACACCGAGAGCAGACAGCCTTATTCCTCTTGGGGGGAAGGGCTCATGGGCCCTGAATCCCCCTTTTCTTGGTCTCAAACATCATCACTCAACCTAGCCCAGCCAAGACTAACTCAACTCCCTGGCCTTACCCCCCAGCCTGGGGACAGTCCCCGCCTCTCTCTCTCTCGGAACAGGGTTGTTATCTGCTCAGCCTGGGACTTAGGTGTCTGGGCCAATACACATGTGGAATGAGTCATTGGGAATCACAAATCACAGCACAGCCACATGGGATCACCGGGTTACAAAGCAGACGGCACCCCCACTACTTCACAGTAGGTCCTGCGACTCAGTTGGCTGGAGATGGTGAAGGAGACAGATGCTTCCCCCTACCCCACTGCTGAAGTGGGAACCTGAAGAGGACTCTGTGACATTGACCCATTATTAAGATGCTGGGCAATGTTCCCTCTAATCTTTTCCATCCATTTGTGTATTTTTCCCATCCATGTGTAGTATGAATTTTTCTGTGTTCATTGAAACATGGAAATGTGCATCATCAGTAGAAACAAAAAACTAGCTGGGGACTGTGTGCCATTTGACTCTCTCTTGAGCACACAGCTTACAGGGAACACTTCTCATGAACCCCTTTTGGGTCGTGACCCACAGTTTGAGAATCTATGCCATACACCAAAAACATACACTATAGTTGATGGCAAAGATGTTCACCTGTACAGTCTTCTGGATGTTTCAGGCAGGAATTGGGTTCCGTATCAGTTCTCACTTCGTCCAAACTCTTTCACTTCTCTCTACTTAAAAATACAGAGCCTGATCCTATGCAGCTCAGCACCCCCATCTCCCATTAAACGTCAAGAATGCTAGTTGTCTTGCAGACTCAAGGTCCTTAATGGTTTGAATTAATTTATGATGTAAATAGAGTTCTGCAGTGCTACATTAGAAATAAATCTGAACTATTTTGGACCAGTCTCTGTATTCATAAGTAAGGATAAATGAAAGAGTTGGTGCAAAAAAAAGAACTAGAACTGAAACACACTCCTTTCACTCACTTGTTTCCAACATCGGGAATAATTAATGAAGTTGAAAACAATACTCATGTTTGAGAAAGTCAGATAAAATTGATTTTTCTCCCCTGTTGTATATTGTTTTATGAAACAGAGTAAAGCAGACTAGTGATGAATATTGTAAAATGTTTTGCTTGAAAACCTGCTCGTGTGAGAGAGAAACATATTATTTATAGGCCATACTTGAAAACAATCAAGAGTACTTCTGGCAGAAGTACAAATCAAACTGATGGATCTATAAACCTCTAGGATATTGTTATATTTCTTTTTTTTAAAGAGATGTAATTGTACTTCCCTTCTAAAAATCAGTATAATGACCTGTTTTTAAGAGATAATTCTCAGATTCCTAGACAAAGTACCGATTCAGATTAGAATTGGGCTCTTCCCAAACTTTGGTGGTATTTGGCTTAAAGTTCTGGTTTGGTTCTGTTAGACAGAATGAGAACCACAGAATTTGCACACTGATATAGATCCACATTTTCCCAAAGTTCAGATAGGTTTGGTTCTGGGATTCTATTTTAGACATGTCCAAGTCTATAATGTAATGTAATGTGTGTGAAAGGTTTAGTCAGGGCAAGAGACCACTAATCTATTTTTCATTATGCACTGCTGCTGGATTCATATCAACTTTATTTAATCACACTTTTATTAAATCTCTTACTAACTCAGTTATTACAAGGCAAGCTGCTTTAGTATTTTTCTCGATTTTGTGATGTTCTACTTTATTAGCAAGAATACTGAGATAGTCATCTGTCATTTTTATAAAAGGCCAAATTATGATAGATATTATTCTGCCTGAATAGGGTTGACTCCGAATATTAATGAAGGAACATTAACGAAGGATGCTTCGACTGATCCTGAGTGAGGAGACTAGAATCTGGACCAAAGAAAATGGCAGTAATATTCCCACTACAAGTAGTTCTAAACCCAATATAGGAGGTTATGGCCACCCCTGCCTCTCCCTCTCTCTGCCCATGTAGCTTCAAAGGGAAGCCATGTAACTCTCATTACTGCACGTCTATCAAGAGATGGCGTACTGGCAAATTAGCAGTATCTGAGGCCCTGGACTTCTAGGCAGGGCCAAGTGGCAAGTAGTCTGGGGCTCTGACCTAAAGTAGGACACAGCAACAACAGTCTAGGACAGGGGTGGGCAATAACTGGCCTGCAGGATGGATGCAGTTTGCCAGGGTTAGTCACTGGTGGGCTGCCAGATGCTTTGTTTATCTGAGCATCCACAGGTACAGCTGCTTGCAGCTCCCAGTGGATGCTATTTGCTGTTTCTGGGCAATGGGAATTACAGAAAGCGGTGGCCTGGCAGACTGCCAACCCAGGTCTAAGAGCTAAGGCCCTTAAGCAAGGTAGAGTGACACTCTACGTCCTGCTGTTGTAGTTCTGGCAGATGGCAGACAAATGCAAGCCTCTTGGCTTTAGGTGAGGAGGCTGCCGCCCCAGAGGTGGGATTGTCAGCAGGGTATACAGGTATCCCAGGCCCACCCTTCTACATTGGGTCCCAGCCCAGTCCCTATCCCTGCTTGGAGCAATCACTTGCAGTCAGCCTTTAGTCCCACCTCCTGGGGCTATGTACTAATTTTTGCTATCAGAAAGGGACTGAGAACCAGAGGCCTATGGGATATATTAATAGCAGCTCTTATCTAGACCCTTTCATCTGAAAATCACAAAATATTTCACAAACACACAAGACTTAGAAGACTTCTATAAGTACTGTTAGACACAATTTACAGATAAGTGAAAGAAGTCACAAAACACATTGGTGTTTTAGGGTCAATCAGCAAGCCAATGGCAGGACAAACTCTAATTTCCTGTCCCTTGCTTTAACCATTAGATTAACTTCCACATGACTATATTTTGGGTGTATTGGCAATGAAGGAATAGTAGTAGTAGTATTTACTTATTGTGTGTTTATAAAATGCATACCCAATGCTTTTACAATTTGTTTTCTGTCAATGAATGTAAGAAATACAAAGACCACATATATTATTATTACATACCCTTATGCCTTGAGACACATGAAGCAACCCAGTCTTTCCACCTCTGTCTGTATATGCCATTTTTAATTGTCCTTTTTCCATGACAGCAATATCCTTCTCAATGGTTTTCCTATTTACCATTGATTGATACCAGCTGGTAGAGGAAAACAAAGGGCTTGTCCATTGACATCAGTACACATCCAAACCACTTCAGCTTTCTTTCTTGACTCAGCCTCTCTATAGTCTGCCTTGGTGATGTAAAGATCATGCCTTTCTTCCGCTCCCCTGGGCAGAAGTCTCTGTTTCAAACTATATTACAAAGTGCATGTATTTCATTTACTATCACCTCCCCCCTCCCTCCCGTAAGCACTTAAGCAGGTTTTTTTTTTATCTTGACCAGGTATTTTGTCATTTTTAGCTGCTTAGTTGTTTCCTCTGCTTCTTAAAATTCTAGCACTGAGATATTTAATTCTTTACCTTCACCCTCACATCAATCAGTTGGAATTCTTATCCATGGTTGGTTGAGTACTTAATTAAAACGTTCTCACCATTGTTCCTTTCTGTTCTGGTTCTTTGTTTAACCATCTTTCACCTTTATGATACCACTGTGACTCCAGAACCATGATGATAGTGTTTACTGGAACAATTTCTTCAAATTACCCCTCACAGGTGCTTCATTGGTATCTCATTTTTATTCCTCTTCTTTATCTTCTCTGTTGCCATGTGTGTTATTTTCCTTGTCATACCACCTGTGCTTGTCTCTTTTCTAAGGCTTCTATTTCTCCAGTCAGTGTCCATGTCCATTCTTTTTCTCTTGATTTGTTTGGTCAAGGTGAAGATGTGGAAGCTTCCTAGTAGACATCTCTAAGGTGGGCCTGTTGTTCTTCTAGAACATCATTCATTGGCAGCCACTTTTGGAATCCATTTGGCAGCTGGATTTTAAAGCCTATTGTGATTTCCAAGTCAAACAGTTTCTTACTAGAATAAAGCTAAAAAGATCAACTAATGGTTCCCAAGACAAGATGGTGTGCTTCCTTCATCAGCACTTATAAGAGATTATGTATCCACCAGAGACTTTCTCTGTCATTTGTTGCTAGATGTGTGATCCAATTATTTCTCAGTAATTCCATCAGTTGACATCTGTGTTAATTTGTGTTTTCTGCAATGAGAGAAAATTCCCCCTCAGTGTTGCTTGGGTCCTTAAGTAAGTTTTGTTTTTCTTTATTTAAATCATTGCTCTGGGGTGGGACTAGGGATGACCCCAGCCCTCTCACTGGAGCAGCTTGGGGTCAGGTGAGAAGCATGATAGCAGTTTTCAGATATCTAAAAGGGTGTTATAAGAAGAAGGGAGAAAACTTGTTCATCTTGGCCTCTGAGGACAGAACAAGAAGCAATGGGCTTAAACTGCAGCAAGGGAGGTTTAGGTTGGACGTTAGGAAAAAGTTCCTAACTGTCAGGGTGGTTAAACACTGGTATACAGGGTGCCCCAGGGAGAGAGGACAACCCCAGCCCTCTCACTAGAGCAGCTTGGGGTCAGGTGAGAAGCATCAGTCCATGGCAGCTGCAGCTGGCACAGCCGGGGGAGGGATGCATGTGCTCTGCCTGGGGGACAGACAGACACACAAGCAAACAAACAAACTTTCTCAAATATATAATAGATAGCTGTCCCTTTCTTCACCCTGGCCTCCTGCTGGTTATATTTGTCCTGGTCCTCATCTTTAGCCTTGCTGCCCTTCCTGTGGTCATTCTCCAGTATAACTGTCCCTCCTACCAGACTTCTTCCTTTACATTTTCTGAGAAACAATCAAATTCCAGGCACATCTCTTTGTCCTGAGACAATCATAAGTTTACCTAGCTTTATGTTATGGTAAGAGGAAGCTGCACACCAAATTTGATGTGGTGCAGCTACTTTGCACTGGTTAGGCCTCAGATGGAGTATTGTGTCCAGTTCTGGGCACCACATTTCAAGAAAGATATGGAGAAATTGGAAAGGATCCAGAGAAAAGCAACAAGAATGATTAAAAGTCTAAAGAACATGACCTATGAAGGAAGACTGAAAGAATTGGGTTTGTATAGTTTGGAAAAGAGAAGATTGAGGAGGGACATGATAGCAGTTTTCAGATATCTAAAAGGGTGTTATAAGAAGAAGGGAGAAAACTTGTTCATCTTGGCCTCTGAGGACAGAACAAGAAGCGATGGGCTTAAACTGCAGCAAGGGAGGTTTAGGTTGGACGTTAGGAAAAAGTTCCTAACTGTCAGGGTGGTTAAACACTGGAATAAATTGCCCAGGGAGGTTGTGGAATCTCCATCTGTGGAGATATTTAAGAGTAGGTTAGATAAATGTCTATCAAGGATGGTCTAGACAGTACTTGGTCTTGCCATGAGGGCAGGGGACAGGACTTGATGACCTTTCGAGGTCCTTTCCAGTGCTAGTATTCTATGATTTACATACGTCAGCTCCAAGAAGAAAAATCTATTTTTGAAAACTCAGTTGCAATTAGGTCAGAATGGAGAATATTTATTCAAATGATTTAAAATAAAAATACACTAAATCACACTTCTGTTGAAATAACATGCTTTAGGACAGTTGATATATTTACTTGTCCAGCTAATACGTCAATATTTTTGGTAATATTTCTGGACTATCAGTTGGGAACTCCATATAAAATTCTCCTTCAAAATGTTTTTTCTAGAAAGCCAATACAGAAAATACCTGTTAGATACACAGTTAATGACTGCATGTGGATTACTTCTGATCTAGGTAAAGAATATTCTTTGATCAACTCAGGTTAGCCAATGCTAGGTGAATGAGGTAAAAGACAAGAGCAGATTCAGCAGGTGTTAGCTTCTGCAGTGGGTCTATCCTTTTGAAAATGACCACTACTTTCCTTTCTTAAAGGTTTTTTCCCCTTTATGAACAAGTCACAATAACTTTTGCTTTTGTTAACTCCTGCCCACTCCTACAGGTATAGTTCCTGGGGAAAGCAAAAATGCACTGGGTAAAGTCTTGGACCCAATGAAGTAAAATTGAGTTTGTCATTGACTTCAGCTGGGCTACAATAATCCCCTTCAGAAAACGGTATCCCAAGCTTTTAAAAGTATAAACTATTCAACCCACTGAAAGATTCCTTCTGGCTACTTTCCTAGGCTTTCTTTTCATATGGTTCAGCACACCTGTTGACCAATAGCTAGTTGGAAAATTAGCCCTTAATTATCCCATTACATTCTCAACTATTAAATAAGTAAAGCCCTTAAATTTTAAGCTCTATTCAATGGGAGTGTTCTGATACACCTCCTCTAAGGGAAGTGAGAAAGTAACCTTGTAATTAAGGAATTAGTCTTTTGCCTGCCGAACACTTAGGCTGTACTCTGTCTGATATTAGGCTAATACAGAAGAAATTATATTTCCATATATTGTTCATACACAAAGCACCACCACATTTTAGCAATTCTTGTCACAGAGGAATGATTAGCCTTGCAGCCATTTGTCAAGGCAAAAGTTGAACAGACTAATGGCTCCTTCCAGCAGCTCCTCTTGTCTATGCCTTCTCCTTCTTACCCTAGTTATACTTATTATTTATTTGCATTGTGGTAGCACCTAGGAACAAGCTGACCCTACTGTTGTGATGCCACTATTGAGAATTTTCTTTTTTAAGCACTAAACATCAGAAGCATTGGTAGAGCTAGTATTGATAAGTACATGCATGGTTAGTTAACTACCATTTTCAGCCAAGTTTGTGCACTTATTTGTAGGTATTCTTCCATTGTCCATTCTTCTAAACAAGACTGTGAGAACCAAGCTTCATAAAACAAGTAGCATTATTTTTACTACTGCAGCACCTAGAGAATTCCATTGAAAAATGAGGGTCTCACTATAATATAAACACATCGTAAGAGACAGTCCCTGCCCCAAAGAGTTTACAGTCTACATCAGTGGTCTCCAACCTTTTTACACCCAAGATCACTTTTTAAGTCTC
>CM057845.1:104672770-104700607 GCA_030068395.1 Apalone spinifera | reverse complement strand
TCAGTTGGGAGGAAGGATGAAGGAGCCAGTTGGGGGTTGAGGGGCTTGAGAGGCTGGTAGGGTGCAGACGCAGAGTGCGGGTGTGGGGTCTGGGCAGGACGGGGGTGTGAGAGCAGAAGGGAGTGCAGGAGCTTCCTCTCCTACCAGGCAGAACCCATGGGTCAGATCCAAATCTAGCTTGCCTGACTCCAGCCCATGAGGCTCTGGGCTCTTCCTCAGCGGGGAACCAGCACTGGCACTTCAGCTTCGTGGGGAGGAACGTGGGGAGGCACAGTTCTGGAGCGCAAGCACTGGCCCTGCGATTCTGGATCAGGCCCCCAGACCATAGGCTCCCCACTCCTAATGTAGACTGTTTTAAAAGTAGGCAAATATCTAGCTAAGCAGACATACCCCGTGGAAGATTGCTGCATGACCCCAGGGGTATGCATACCCTTGATTAAAAACTGCTGATCTACCTAAGTGAAGTTCACTGAAGAGAAGGAAAAGGTATAAGTACAGATCTCCTAATCTTCTCAGGTCCTAAAGAACTGTGCTATTTTGTGATTAGGGAAAAAAGGAGATGAAGGAAATGACATTTATGATGGCTCATGCATACTTGCTATCTGGGAACAGTTGTTTCCTGGCATAGTCTCATAATGTTCTTAGCTATCTCCAGACTGGATAGAACTACAATACTCCTATGACTTACCTAGTCTCAAGCAATCAGAATTCTCTTTCTTCCGTCACAAGTGGTAAGGGGGGCAGAGCCTGAAAATATCTTTCCTCTGCTTCCTTGGCATTAAAAGTTCTCTAGAATTTTATGCTACTAACCAGTGTTTCAGTGTTCAGATTAGTTTGGTGCTTGCATCTGGTGAACAAAGTGTGTTTTGAGCTCTTTTGGATACATATTTTCTTGATTCAGTTACTTACACCAGGGGTGGGGAACCTTTTTTGGGTCAGGGGCCATTGACCCACAGAAAAATAAGTCAGGGGCTGCACAAAAGCCTAAGGAGGCCCACGGTAGTAGATTTTGTGGGGCCCCATAGACTCTGAGATGGGGCCAAAAATGAGGAGGCTAGTGTTTGGGAGGGGACTGCTGGGAAGCAAACTTGGGATGTGGGGTCTGGGTGGGAGGAAGAGCACAGGAGCCAGCTGGGAAGGGAGCCCTGAGCCTTGGGGGGCCAGATCCAGGCAAGCCAAGGGCTACATCTGGACCCTGAGCCTTAGGTTCCCCACTCCTGACGTACACACAAGTGAGGCTGTGAATAGGACTATCATGGGTATTGCATTGAAACTGGCTGGATCCAAACATACAAGGCAGAGAAGTTTGTATTTGGACTTTATGGGGAGATGGAATTATATAATGAGCCAAACCGAAACCCAAATTAAAACACCCTGAGCGTCAGGGAAGTTCAGATCTGGACGTGGACCTTGCCAAACATCTCAGCTTTTCATGCACTGACCCAAAGAAAATCTTTCTCCTCGTCAGCCAGAAACATACTGAAACTTTGTGTCCTTTCCCTCTTACAATTTGTGTAAATCTTGTCTGGAATAAGCCAGGAGTTCTCAAACTGGGGGTCATGACCTCTCAGGAAGTTGAGAGGTTATTATATGGGGGTTGTGAGCCGTCAGCCTCCAATCCCTGCTTCCCCTCTAGCATTCATAATAGTGTTTAATATTTTAAAAAAATATGTTTTAGTGTACCGGGGGGGTCACACTCAGAGAGGCGCTGGTTTGTAAACACTAGAGATGAACTTACTGTGCTGGTGGAAGAAGCATAGAGCATCTGCTGAAAGAGGTTTTTGAGGCTTTCATTGTGAACGGTGAATTTACAATATGAAATAATGAATAACTACTTAATAAACATCTTTTGTAAGGGATTACACAGAGAAGGCCCTGTGCTGCACTGACTACTGGCAAGTTCACAGAGCACTAAAAGCTAAGTCAAAGGAAATACAACAATGTTATCTAAAACACACAAAGGGCATGAACTGATATGGATAATGCCAAACACACTATGTAAATAGTCTCAAGAAGATGTTATTAAAAGCCAAATGTTTCTGCCCTGGCAATGAAACGTGAGAGTTAGTTTTGTTTTGCCATGTCCTTTTAACTGGATTAGAATGGAAACTACTTTTTATTTCCTGTCCCCCTCTCCCCAACATGAACAACAGAAATATCATTGAGAATGATTTTAAAAAGTCAAGATAGCCAGCAAATAATGGCAATAAGCAGCGTGCTTATTACTGTTTAGGGCAGTCAAAGTATTTTCAGAGCTTAGAAAATTTATCAGGTGCCCACTGCCCAGAGACTGATACAGAAGGCAGGCTGGGAGAGAGTGAGGAGCAGGCTCCTACTCCCATACGATTAAAAATAGGGATGTTAAATGTTGGTTAATTGAATAGTCGAGTAAGATCATGAATTCTGATCGGTTAGTCGACTAGTCTATAGTCCCCTGGGGTGGGGCTGGCAGCCAGTGCTCTCTGGCCTCACCCTCAAGGAGCCCCCTGCCACTCCACACTGCTGCCTCTGAATTAAAGGGAGCAGTGCAGGGTGCCAGGTGGGAGCTGGTCTGCAAGGGGCACCAAGTTAAAAACCAGCTCCCCTATTGGACTGTCTGCCTATCACCCTGCACTGCGACCTATGATAAAGAGGCAGCGGCACAGGGTGGCAGCAGCCCTTGTCTGCGGGGAGATCTGAGCTCCTGGACCTGGCACAAGCCAGAACTGCCTGCCCATCCGGCTCCTAATACACTTTAAATGCAGAGCCGCAGCAAGGGTAGGTCTCGGACCTGTCACAAGCCAGGACTAAGCCGGACTGCCCACCAGATGCTAAAAAAATTTACTGGCCAGGGAGTGGGGAGGGGAATGTGTGGTCTATAGCATTAACCTATCAGCTTTTGCTTATCCATTAATCAAGTACACTTTTACATCCGTAATCAAAAGGGGCGGTAGGTTGTGTGCTATATGTAGGTTTTCTTGGGCACTCCATTTTTCCTATCTGCCCTGATAAGTAGGTGCCTGATATATATTTCCCTCTCCCCCCATCTTTTTGCTGGCAGGGGAAATTTCTGGCAACTCACCCTTCTGGCAACTCTGCTGTGAGGAAAAGGGTGGGAGATGTAGGGAAGAAAGCATAACTTGCTCTCCCTCTTTCCTCCTGTAGCCTGTGCTGCTATATAAATACATAAATAGTAAGTGAAACTGAGCAAAATGCCCAGGGGATAATGTTACAACTTATTTGCTATAGAGTAGTTCCCATAGGAACCAATCAGAATCTATACCCTATGATATTAGCTGCGATTCAAGCCCAGAAACAGCTCTTTTTTGCCTTGATGAGCTTATGATCCAGACTCATACGTTTACTTTCGCTAACACCTGGAACTCTCAGCAACACCACCAGATTGATTTTTTTGCTGCTGCTCTAGGAACTCGGCAAGGAGGGGAAAGCAGACTCTCCCATCTGTACCCCAGCTCAGTGAAACGTGGCTTTCCTGAGTTAAGATCAAGTTCATACAAAATACAAAACCTTGGCACTAATTAATATTTTATTTGTGATCCTCAGTATCAACTCATGAACCAAAACTAAGTGTGCGAATTTCAAGAAAATAGAAGTTTCCAGGAATTAGTCACACTGAAGTTGTCATTCAAGCTCTATGGAATTCTAACTTGGTTCACAACCATTCACCTGTTGGAGTAGATATATAGGGGCTATGTCTACACTCATGGCTTCTTGCGCAAGAAATATTCAAATGAGGCTAAGCGTGGAATATCACCGAGCCTCATTTATATACCTAATGAGCCGCCATTTTTGCAGAAGAGGCTCTTGCGCCAGAAGGAGCGGTCTACACCGCCCCTTCTTGCTCAAGAAAAATCCTCTTGCACAATTCCGCTACACTGATTATTTTCAGGAATAACGGCATTGCTCAAGATGGTTTTTCTTGTGCAAGAAGGGGCGGTGTAGACAGCTCCTTCTGGTGCAAGAGCCTCTTCTGCAAAAATGGCGGCTCATTAGGTATGCAAATGAGGCTCGGCGATATGCCACGCTTAGCCTCATTTGCATATTTCTTGCGCAAGAAGCTGCAAGTGTAGACATAGCCAGGGTGTCCTCCTTTATTTATTTACACTGGTCTCACGCCAGTGTAACACCCTTGAATTTGGTGTATTTGTTCCTGACTTATGCTATGTGAGATCACAAGCAGGCCGACCCGATTATAAAGCTTTATTAGAGAAGATATATACCTACAGTATGTTAGTTATTGGCTGTGTGGTAAGTGTGGGTAAAGGCGGAATTGTATTGATAACTACTGTGTATTTAATCCACCTTCTTTTCTTATCTCTTGACCACATTGGCACAGTTATAAACAAAAGATTCCTTGTTGGTCCCCTTACCTGGAAGGAAGCTGTTACCACAAAAAGTGCTTCCAAAGAAAAGAGGAGCTTACTGAGGGAAGAAAAATGTGATTTTGGAAACAAGCTAAAACACAAAATACAACTGCTGTTCCATCTATGGTATTTTTATTATTAAACTGTTGTTGCTGCTGGCACTTTGCTTCTGCTATTGAGTGGAGTTCTTCCAGCTTCCAAATTTGCTGATATTTTCTCTTGGGAAGGAAAATGATCCATAAGAGCTCCATTAGCCTAAAAGAGAAACATCTGCTTGGAATATGGAACAATTTATTGGCAGAGTTCAGTAGCAGGGTAACTGCTGCAGATCAAATCCGACCTGCCCTACATGTGCCATAGGAGTGAAAAGAATTAGCATGCAGTATGTTAGAGGGTTCTGAAAGAGAGACCTGACTTCAGATTACAAAGAAAATACTGTTGGGCCATTTTCTGGCCATGTAATATGGATTGAACCTCTCTAGTCCAGCACTCTGGTCTGGCATGATTTTAGTTAGCAGGATGTCCGTTTTTCATGGGTTTGGCCAAGTTTCCCGCAGTCCCATAAAGTTTATTTACGAACACCAGCTCTGGCTCTGTGTTCTATGCTGTTATTTAGCTCTAATTTACCCCTAAATGTCTTCTAAGAGCCCAGAAGCAGTGGAAGTGTTGGTAATGTTGTTAGATAATATTGACCTCCCATGGTCCAGCACAAGTCAGGTTCTGAGGATGCCTGACTAGAGTGATTCAACCTGTACTGAATTTCATGAGTACATTTTGCAGAAAGACAATACAATTGACATTTGAAGTAGGAAAAAATAGAAGTGGGCAAGATATTTTTGCCATTTCACACAACATGGAATTCTAAGTGAATGCACCCAACAGTCTGGCTAGAAAATTACCAGGGTGGATCTACATTAAGGTTATTTTGGCCCTAAACTATTCCTAATGGTCACGAGTTGTAGCAGAAAACAAAAGAAAAACAAAGCACTACCCATAAGTCAAGTGGCATTCTCTTCTTGTAAACTGGAATCCCATCTATTCTTGAGTCACCTAATGGTCTTGTTCTAAGAATTCCACAAATTAAAAAAAAATATGGCACAAGCCCTGGATTCCTATGAAATATTAGTCAGTCTTCACTACTTTGATTTTACTTAATGTGTGATGGCAGGGGGTGGCCATTAAAGGCCAATTCCCCAAGCTCTAAAGGCCTAATTCAATGCTTTATTCCAGTTTTGCACTGGTGAAACTAAAAATGAAAAGCAAAAACAGTGTAGTAAAAGAAGTCTTGATTCACTTCTGCATTACTCCAGTTTTACTTCATTGGTTTCTATGGCGTTTCACCAGACTAAAACTAAAACTACTGTAAGGCAATGAGAAATCAAACTGTTTGTTTAGCTTAGCTTTTCCTATTGATCCTATGCTGAGACCTTAACGATAGTAGTCATGTCTGTAATGAATGGATATTGAAGACTCTTTTAATAAGAGTGAGATGTGGGAGAGTGGGGACTATTTCCCTAGTAAAGAAAAGAAAAAAAACATTTCTCTGTGTGTTGGTTACTGTTTGTGCTAGACTGCTCCCTCCAAACCCAAAGGGTGTGTCTAGACTACAGGGTTTTGTCGACAAAAGTGGACTTTTGTCGACAAAACTATACCTGCGTCTACACTGCCGCTGAGTTCTGTTGACATAACATCGACAGAACTCAGCAGTTTTGTCGACGGCTGTAAACCTCATTCTACGAGGAATAACGCCTTTTGTCAACAGAGCTCTGTCGACAGAAGGTGTTATTGCATCTACATTGTCCTTTGCGTCTACACTCTCAAAGCCTCTTTGTCGACAGAACTGGATGTAGTCTAGATGCTCTTTGTCGACAGAAGCTTTGTCAACAGTATCTGTGGACAAAGCCTCTGTTGACTAAAGCCTGTAGTCTAGACGTACCCAGACACAGCTGCATTTGTTGTGCTACATGTATGTTTATAAAGTGTTTTAGGGATCCATCAAGATGGGAGGTGCTTTATAAGAAAATATTATTATTGCCTGTGGTCTTCTTCCAAAATGTGCAGTAATAAGAGCTTACCTCTAGAGGTAAAACCGGGTGTGTGTCTAGACTACAGGGTTTTTAAGAAGAAAAAAAAAGCTTTTTTCGAAAAAAGTTCCCCTGCGTCCAGACTGCCGCCGCGTTCTTTTGAAAGTAAATCGAAACAACGTGGCAGTTTTTTTGACAGCGGAAAACCTTGTTTTACGAGGAATAACGCCTTTTTTCGAAAGTGCTCTTTCAAAAAAAGGTGCTATGTAATGCAAACTTTTCGAAAGTACTGGCTGTAGTCTAGATGCTCTTTTTCAAAAGAGGCTTTTTCAAAAGTATCTTTTGAAAAAGCCTCTTTCAAAAGAGGCTTGCAGTCTAGACGTAGCCTGAATTTCATTATGCAGCCATTCATGCTCTTACTTCTGTTTGTATCATGCTACAAGGATCCTTTCCCTGCTTCCTTTCTATGTAAGTAACATTAGCACATTACAGAAAGGCTGCCATCTTATGCTTCTTCCCACCTGAATGTATGCTTCCTTAATACTACAGCCAAGTGTAGTAAACAAAGTTCACTCTTATTCCTGATTTAACAATGATGGGACTATTAGAATTGCAGCAGGATTATAATAAACTAGTACTGTAAATACATGCATATTTTATAGAAGAAAAACTTTTATAGACAAGGAAAGCAATCAAATAATCTGTTCTAAAAGATACTCAGAGTGCATCCAATAAAGACCAAGAAGTCTTTATGATCATCCTGAGGTGCTCCTATTTTTCTTGTTAATACTAATATCAAGGAGGAAAGTTTAAGACCGCAGACTTTAAGAGTATTCAGTCTCTGCTAGCATGCAGTGATTCATAGCACACAGCGTTCCTGCTCAGTCTGGTGACCTGCCTTGATGCCAGGCATTGAGATGCCTATCATTCAGTTAAGCAAATTAGAAAACATGTTCAATCACCTGAATCTCCAGTGCCTTAAAAGAAGTCATGAGCTACCTTCAAGGTTTCACAGCACGTCCACAAACCATTCAACATCACATTACATACAACTAGAGGTGGGACTGAGTTACAAAATTTCGACGTGGATCCAAACTTTCCCAAGGGATTCTAGACCCACTGTTTCATGCATCTAATGAAGTGAGTTTTTGTCCATGAAAGCTTATGCCCAAATAAATCTGGTAGTCTTTAAAGTGCCACAGGACTCCTCGTTGTTTTTGAAAATAGATACAAACATAGCTACCCCTCAGATACTATTGAGGATGAGGTATTTTGGACTAGATATCCCTGTCCGGGTCCATCTCTAAATAACACATTTTGTTCTCTAATTTTTCTTTCAAAATAACAGCAGGAATGAATTTCTTAAATAGTATTTCCTCAGTAAGGGAAATGTGCTGTTGACAAAAAAGCAGGATAAGAGATCTATTGAATCATTGTGAGAGTGTCATGCCAATTCACCTCCATCCTCAAACATCAATTATGCCATATGTGTGCTAAAGATCAGCACTCTCATCTCCTTACAGAACTATTAAAAGGCCCTCAAACTAAATTCACAATGTATTCCACGATTTTCCACTAGTACCAGAAAACTGGTACATCAAACAAACAAGGAAGACCCTGAAATTTATAAGAAGAAGAAAGACAGAACTGACATCGTGGAAAAGTGATTTTTTTTCATACTGTACTAGTGTAGGAGAACAATTCTTATTGTACAAAAGATTCCAGATATATTTGAAATAGAGAGCAGCAAAATTAACTTCTTATAGGAAGAGATGGGCTTGAACAGCAAACTTTGCTTCTGTAGGCAAACTTCCCTAAACTTCAGAGGTACTAGAGAGCTGAGCTTTGGTTTGATCTTATGTCTTCTTGCACAACCCAATCCAGCTCCCACTGAATTCAAAGAATTACAGTGGGAGCTGGCTCAAGCCTCTAATGAGTCTAATAAAAATAATAATGGCAGACATCCTGAGGATTCTTACTCTGTGTTTACTTGGGCAAAATCCTACTGACAACAGTTAAAGTTTGCCAGAATAAAGACAGAATAAAACATTCAGTAAAAACTATTTTCAACATCTCTAAACCCCTGATTATAAAAACCCTGAAGCCAAACAACAAAACCCTGCCACACTCGATAATGGCACATGGATGTCACCCTCTACATCTTGCTGGGACCTTTAGAAGAGCTACAGCTAAGCAAAAGCTTCTTCAAGTCATTGGAAATCTAAGTAAGAGTGGAGTAAAAATGTATTAAAAGAAATCAGGATTTGGCCCCAAAATAGTGGGGCAGACTGGATCACAGAGGTCTCCTTGAGACTGTCACCCAGAGTGTTGATTATATTACTGAGCTTGCCTAACCTGCCCTCTGGAGGCACCCCACCAATCTATCCTGCTGGGCCAGATCCTCTGATCTCCCCCAGTCAAGGCACAGAATTGGGGTAACAGCCCCCCAGCAGAGTAACACAGATGCTGATAACAGCTCAGCTCTGGCAGGGCTCAGTTACAGGGATTTGGCAGCACTCAGGAGTACAGCCCCAAATAGGATCAAAACCCCAAATAAATCCATATTACTCTCTATAAAAGTTTTACACAGGGAAAGCTCATAAGTTCTCCCTCTTTCTCAGTGAAAAAGAGATGAGCAGTGGTTACTCTCCTCCAAGGTAACAATTATTTATACTGGGCTTGATAATAAATATTAAGTATAAAAAGTTTAATTTAAGTGATTGCATGTGAAAATAGACAGATCTAAGCAAAAATAAAGAAAACATGTCAGCTAAGCCTAATACTCTAAGAGGAATTGTTACAAAACATAATTTGTCACTAGTTCTTATTTCAGATAAAATCCTTCAAGTCAGAGCTGATCTTTTCTCTGAACTGGGTCTAACAGCTTCTCCCCTCATTAGTGTTCTTTGTTTTCAGGTCTCTTCATGTGTATCCTCTTAGCGTGGGGAAGCAGTTTCAAAAGCCAGCTGAAGACACCCATTGCTACCCATCCCTCAAACAGAATTTCCCCCAGGAGGATGGAATAAAGAGTTCCTTCCCTTCCCAATGGAAAAATACCAAATTCAAGATGAATTCTAGCATCAGTTGGCATGGTCACCTGTCTTTGTAGGACCAACCACAATTTAGCTTTACAGGAAAAACAAAACCATTTACAGATCATTGCCTGGAACACCATAAGTTCCATAAGTACCACTACCAGTTTTCACTATATGACCTAGATTAATAAGCAGATTCACACTCCATATTTTTAAGTTCAGATACAAAAAAGATATATATACACACAAGTAGAATATACACATTCAGGATATCACAAGTTCTTGAATGACAGGTTACTTGCCCCATTTTACATAAACTTTATTTGAGTTATGCATATTCATATTAAAAACATATTTTTCATGAAAATATGGGGGTATAGCAATGCAAATAGCAGCATTATTTAATACCTATATATCATTTTTCATCTGTAGGTCCAAAAGTGTTTTGCCAAGGAATGTAAGCAATATTATTCTTACATCATACACCGAGAAACTGAGATGCAGAAAGGTAGCGAGTTCTATCCATGTACTCACAGCAAATCACTGGCAGAGCTGGGAATGCAGGTGCTGAAACACTACATTTCTCAATCAGCTTCTCAGCTGGTAATAAAGTTCCAAAAACGTGCATGAGCCTTGGTACCATTTTCTGTGGGAAAAATATAGGCAAATTGTGCTATTAGCAAAAATTCCTGGAAAATTCATAAAGTACAAACCAAATAAACCCCCAGAAAACAAACTGAGAAAAAGATGAGGAAGACTAAGGAGACAGTAGTTTGTGGGAAGAGCTTTTCAAAACAGTAGGTAAGTTTTGTTTGTATTTCAAATAGTGTATAACCAGAAATGGAACTTTGGTGAACATCAGATATTATTACTGGGCTAGATCCTGTGCTGACAGCCTTCCTTAATCCAAAATCATCACTTTCCATGCTGTCAGTAAGGGATGCAGGAGTGAGCCTATGAATTACAGAGCTTGACAAGCTGTGTATTATTGTCCGTGTAGATAGCTCTTATTCAGCAGGCAGTTTATGTAAATGTAAGGGAGACACACTTTACATGGACGAGGTTGAGAGTCGATACATTTGTGATGTTGTATGAAGAGGTTTATAAACATTATGGATTATCCAATAAATATTTTAAAATATGTTCAAACATACACAGGTGTCGATTTGCCAACGTATCTGCAATCTTCCTGGCACACTTCAGGATAATCCTCCACAAAATGGAGGAGGACAAAATAAGTTTCCATGGGAGTACAGTTTGACCCTTAAACACCACCAGCATAAGTGAAGCATGACCCGGGAGGTTTCATTTCTTCCCTTGCCAAAATGCTTTGGCTTTATGGATAAAGGCCAAGATGTTAATAAAGTCCATACCATTCAGATACTTAAGCACCTAAAAAATGACCTGCATATTAAAAGAACTGAGAATCCAGAAACTCCCATCAAGTGAAGTCTGATTGCTGAATGCTTCTGAAACAGGCCACTTATTTAGATATCTAATTAAGGGTTTAGAAGCTGAAGATTTAAGCGTCTATTTTTTAAAAATCATTTAAAAATTTTCAATATTATTGGTATTTTTCTCTGCCTGCAACTACTTACATTTTAAGTGATATACGCCTTTTAATCCTCAAACCAGAATGTACTAATTTTCTAACCCCCACATATATTAAAATGAATCCCACATCTTGTGTGTAGCAGAGTAATCACCACATAAAGCTACAACATGCCACCCACCATGGAATAAAAATAAAATAAAATAAAATGTAAGCCCTGAAGTAAATATAATTCTGCATTAAACTCTGCCTATACTTGCATTGATCCAAGAGGACCAGTTTCTGTCATTCTTCCTCAAGTTAATTAGTATCTTACACCATGAATAGTCCATTGAAGTTTATTTCTCTGGGATTAGTCATTACAATGCAATTTAAATAGGTATGTCAGAATCAGACTCGTAGCTTCTGTACAATGCCTGCTGAACTCAATGGCAAGACTCCAATGGCTTAGGTTCATAATGAGTAAGACACATTCACTGACTTCAGTGGATTTGCTTAGGTTAATAAAAACTTTTTGACTTAGTAAGGGTTGTAGAACTAGGCCCTAAAATATTTTTAATTGGGTATGAAGACCCTATTTGAAAGTACACCAAAAGGAAATCTTTGTAGCATAAACAAAGTGTGTGGTGGCATTGTATAAAATCTTTTACTCCCGTTTATTTGAGAATATCCACATATAGCTCAGAAGTGGTGTAATGCAGTCACCACAAACGTACAGTAATAAAAAGTTGATAGAGTATGTAATGTCTAATAGCCCTCTCATCTTTTAACAGGTGTCATCTGAAGTTCTTTTGATGTTTATTGACAGTTTTTCCTCCATCCTCCAAACGAAAACTGGGCTGTTAGAATTAATGAGTTTATTCTGCCATAAATCTCCAGATTACAGGTAACATGGTAGGACAATGAACCGGGCAAATATGGAAGAGAGGTGAGGAAACCAGCTGCCTGCAAGATATAAGCTGCTCATTATGGGACTTGCATAGCCTGTATTACTAAATAATTATTGTATTGTCACTTTCTATTTTCCAATTACTGTTTAGCATGTAAACTAGATATCAGTTCATATTTTGTGCAGAGATTTTGCGTTAATTCACTTTCTGGAAGGAAGAGTTGTTTCAGTTTCTTCATTAAATTTTGCTACAGTATTCATTTTTTAAATTTAATGCTTATGCCAGAGGCATGGTTATGTTTACTTATAAGCTTTCATATCCAGGGCTTTCAGAGGAACAAACAGACATGAAATATTTTATTGAACAGATCAGATACAGCACATACAATACCAAAATACAATAGATGTAGGATAAGGGAAATGTGCACTAAAGTGTGTGCTATTGAGGTGGTGGGCTTTTTAGTGTATGTGTTTTGGTTTGGTTAATTCAAGGAAAATACTGTTAGGGCCCAATCCAGGGTCAGTGTAGTTGAAATTTCTGGGTTACTTTACGTCCTCTTTCATTTTATAGAAGTTTATTAGCCAAGATTTTCAAAAGTGGCTAGCATTACCTTAGGACATATACAATGGGCCTGATTTTTAAAAGATATTCTCAGCCTTTTGATTATCAGGCTATCAGGTCTCCATTTAAGATTATTGCCGAAACAGAAGCCTCCAAATTCACTAGTCATTTCTAAAAATCTTAGCCACTATGTCTAGCACTGTAGTGATAAACTGTACTCAACTATTCAGTGGAAGTCCTGATCAGTTCCTGGTTTTGCTTAAATTTCTGAGTGTCTTTTCATCCCAATCTGTCCCTGGTTTTGCCCTTCTAGAATAATACATAGAGTTTCTCACATTGCTTTACTATTATCGTTTGAGTGGGCTCATCACGCAGGTATTCAGATGTATGCGTATTGAACTGTCCTCCTTTTTCCATGTGCGTCTCTTTACACAAACAGCATATTGCAATGCTACTGACCTTTTGATCCAAGGAGAATAAATTCCACTCTAATGACGTTGGTTTTCCTTTTATGCTGCCTGCCTATGGCACATCCTCTTTTCTCCTCTCACTCCCCACTAACACTGCTTACTGATGTGTTCCAAAGGCCTTTTCTCTATTAGCTCCTGTCACCTCTGTGGCTCTGCTTCCTCCCACTGGAGATTTTTTTTTTAAATGAAGTTCTTGTCTCTTTCCCGTTTTGTTGTAACCAGCTGTGATGAGGCTTCCTTTTGCTTTCAGTAAAGGTAGCAGTAACATGCGGGTGTTAATTATTATTACTTTTTTATTAAGCTACTCTCTATTATTCATTCTGGAAACAGGTAAGTCTTTCTCTGTCTCTGTGACAAAAAATATTATCAGACAGAGCTCTTATAAAGGTAACAGGAGACTCTTGTTAACTGTGAGCTTTGAATCTAGAAACAATAGGCAGCTGTCTGAGAAGGGTCAAAGCTTTGCAGTGAATTCAACAGGCAATATTCCCAGCTGACGTCTGCTCTATAGTCCATTATGTACAGCCAAACCTGACTGACCAGTTTGGCCCAGCTGGCATGTTTTACGTTTGTGGAAGAGAGGACGATTTTCTCTGCAATGCACATACATCATTAATTCTTTACATTTTTAATCTTTAAAGGTTTTTTATTGATTGACACACTCCTCTCTATTTATGCATGGGGGGAAACTGAGGTACAAGGATGAGTGATTTGTACAAGGCCACTGGAGTGGTTGCACTGGGATTAGAATACAGGAGCATACTGGTCCCACTCCTGTAAGAACATGCCACAGAATATTGCAAAGAAAGCGGGGCAGAGGGGTAATATTAGTTTGAAAGCAGTGTTGCCATGGCAAAGACCTTCCCCATAGCACTTATGATCTAAATAATGCCCTTAACAGCAATTGGTAAAATACAGCTGCCTTTTTCTTGCTTGGTTTGGAAGTGAATTGTTGCTAAAAGAAAAGGGAACTAGACTCCTGGAACCTGCATTTCCCACAAGCATTCATCCTGTGTGGTGGGAAGAAAAGAAAGGAGGTGTGAAGTAAAGGAGTGGGGAGAGAAACCCCAGATACTGGCAGAAGGAAGCAGAGAGAAAAAAGGGTTAGAGGAAAGGACACCCAACAACAACACAGAAGAAAGGAACTCTGAAAAAGAACGTGGGCTTTTGAAAAGAGTTTTATTGTGTATTGATTTGTTCCACATTGAGAGTAAGGTTAGCTCTGTACAAGACACCAGACAGGGACAAGGAAAAGGCTGAAGACAGAAATACCAGGGGAAAGCCTGTTTTGTATCTAGGGAGGTTCTGACAGCTACAGTAGGAGAAAACACCTGCCTGTATACATTGTTTTGCATTGAACTTAAAGTAAAAACTGCTAAAAAAAAGTTGTGATTCCACTGTCTTTATGTTCTCTATACCTGCCCACTGTTCTCTCCAACATTCATTTTCTCCAGCAACAATACAAAGGCTATGTCTACACTGCCAGGTTATTTCAAAGTAAATGATTTTGAAATAACTCCAGAAATAACTATTTCGAAATAAGCTTATTGTTTTTCACAAGCAGGCGGTATTATTTCGAAATAACAAGCCCATTATTTAGCAATAACAGGCTTGGTAGTGTGGACGCTCACCTTGTTATTTCAAAATAAGGGGAGTTATTTTGAAATAACTCCCCAGTGTAGACATGCCTGGACTCCTGCTGCAGGTGCCAGCCCCTTCCACCTTGGAGGGAGGGGGGAAGAGCATGTGGTCCCACATGCACTGCCAATGCAAGCAGAGAAAAGTTGCAAGTGCTTTAGAGGACAGGGCTAGAATGCAAAATGATCTTGACAAATTGGAGAAATGGCCTGAAATAACTGGAATAAATTTAATAAGGACAAATGCAGAGTACAATACTTAGTAAGGAATAATCAATTGCACAAATATAAAAGGGGAAATGACTGCTTAGACAGATATACTGCAGAAAAGATCTACGGGTTATAGTGAATCACAAACTAAATGAAAGACAACAATGTAATACTGTTGCAAACAAAGCAAACACCATTCTGGAATACATTAGCTGAAGTGTTGTAATCAAGACATGAGAAATAATTCTTCTGCTCTACTCAGCATTAATAAAGCCTCAACTGGACTACAGGTCCAGTTCAGGCTAGCACACTGTGGGAAATAGGTGGACAAATTTTAATGACAGAGGAGAGCAACAAAATAATTTAAAACATGACCTACAAAGACAGAGAAAAAAATGGGGTTTGTTTAGAATGGAGAAGCAAAGACTGGGGCATGAGGTATGATAAAAGTCTAAGTATATAAAAATCACTCTTGAGAAAAGAGGGGGGAAGGGGAGAGGAGATCTGTATCTGCCCATTTGTTCAAGAATTCCTCCTAAACGGTAAGAGCTAGGACCACCAAGTTTGCTATGCAGCTTCCTCTTATCCTAACTTAAAGCAAGACCAGGGTATGGATGTGTCAGGAAAATGGGATTTACCTGAAATTCTGTTGTTTTCCAGAACATGGAAAGGGACGGGACCGTTCAGAGGGATGCTATACTGTAAAGAGACCACTGGGGGTAGCACACAAGGAAGGGAGTGGCTGAGGATGGGATGTGCCATCTTTCTGGCCACCAGTCCTGATAAGTGTCTCCCCTCCCCCTGCCCTTAGCCCCATTGCTGGACTGGAGGGGAGGGGAAGCCCTGTTAGCCCCACCACTGTGGCTCTTCCCCAGGACACTGCTGGGGCCAGGGAGCACAGCCCTACCCCTCGCCTCCACAGGAACCTCAGCCTGCCTTCCCCCAGTATAGCTGGGCCACCCAACATGGTTGCGCCCGGCTAGGCTATGCACCCATCCTCCCAGGCCTGGGGAGTGCCATGGGGACCGGCCTGCACAGCACCCCACCTCCATTCCCTGGCTGAATGCTGCCAGGCTGACCTGTGCACCCCCCACTTCTAAGCCAGGCCCAGGGAGGCCTGCATAGGCCCCCTGCACCCTCAGCCAGGGCCCAGAGAAAGCCACTAGGGGCAACCTGTGCAGCTCCTCTGCCCCTGATCTGGATTTGGGGAGCACCAGGAGGCCTGTGTGGTTCCTCCTGCTGGTGCCCAGGGAATGCACCTGGGACTGGCTTTCATGTCCCCTCTCCATCTCGAGGCGGTGCCTGGGGAGCATTGACGGGAGGCCTGCACAACTTCCTTCCTGCCCCTGGGTTGGACCTGAGAAATGCTGAGTAAGTCTAGTGTTATAAAGAGGAGGGTGACAAATGTTTCTCCTTAGTCACTGGGGATAGGACAAGTAGTAATTGACTTAATTTGCAGCAAGGGACATTTAGGCTAGCCTTATTGTCATGGTGGTTAAGAACTGGAACAAATTACCTAGGGAGGTTTTTGGACCTGTCATTTTTAAGAGTAGGTTAGACAAATAACTGTCAGGGATGGTCTAGATAATGTTTAGTTCTGCTTCTGTCCCCTGCACTGAGGCAGATGAACTAGCGAGGTCCCTTCCTTCCCTACATCACAATTATTTCTGTGCTTCTTTCCTATTTTTCCTTCAGTTCTTGCACAACCTCTTCTCCTGGCAATGTCTTTCTGTAGCAACCATAACATCTGGAAGATAAGAAAAAGTTCCCTTGGGGAATACTCAAGGCAACTTGCCCAGAAAACTGTAGCTCCCCTTTGATCTTCAGCTCTGCCATTATGGAGATATCACATGTGCTGCAATCACACACACAATCATCAAAGAAATCATATAGATGAAGTGATTAAAACCCCAATATGACATCCAAAACCACAGATTTCCACTAATGACTTGAGCTAAAGAACACTTATTATTGTGCACACCAGAAGTGGTCTTTCTGTGGGCCACTTCCTATCTAATTATCAGCCTTCATCATCGTATGTGAACATTCACAAACATAAATTTATCATTTCAACACCTCTGTGAGGACACGAAATATTATCTCCAATTTACCTAAGGGTACTCGTACCATTGGTTGAGAAACAATCAAGTGATAGTGGAAGGTGCAGCCTTTCACCACTTTGGTGGTTCACACCACACTCAAAAGTGTGGCACATGTTATCACAAAGTCTAGCACAAACTTTAACTACACTGAACCTCATCTCTAAATGCTTATCCTATGCTAAGTTACAACATCATTGTGGACACTTATTTGTTGTTTTGGCAGTCACACAAACAGAAGAGGCATCACCTGTGGGAAAGATGCATTCTACTACGAGTTAGCATTAAAAATGAAGTTGACCCTGCCTCCATCATACAATGATAAGGCTTGGAGACTTAAATGCAATAACAGGCTGTGACCAAACTTGATATGAAACCATGATAGGTCTGTTTGGTTTGGGTTCCCCAAAAGACATCACCACCCAGCTTTTGACATATGCCATCAGGCACTAATCTGTTATGGGGTCCTGAATGTAGGCCCCCTCCTAACAATGATTGCTGGACCTGGATTTCAAACAGGGGACATGCCAGGAAGGAAATTGACCACATTCTGATCAGAAATCGCTCTGAGTCTTTGGTGTCACAGAAGTGCCAGCAAATTCAGATCATATACTACTTGTCATTCAGCTCTTAAAGTATCTTCCCATTCCTCATACATGAGGGCTACATCTAGACTGACATGATTTTCCGCAAATGCTTTTAACGGAAAAGTTTTTCCGTTAAAAGCATTTGCAGAAAAGAGCGTCTAGATTGGCATCGACGCTTTTGCACAAAAGCACTTTTTGCGGAAAAGTATCTGTGCCAATCTAGATGCGGTTTTGCGCAAGAAAGCCCCAATCGCCATTTTAGCCATCGGGGCTTTTTTGCGCAAAACGGTTCTGGGTTGTCTACACTGGCCCTCTTGCGCAAATACATTTGTTCAAGAGGGCTTTTGCCCGAGGGGAGCGTCATTGTATTTGTGCAAAAAGCACTGATTTTGTACATTATGAAGTCAGTGCTCTTGCGCAAATTCAAGTGGCCAGTGTAGACAGCTGGCAAGTTTTTGCACAAAAGCAGCCGAGTCTAGACTTGTCAGTCTAGACGCAGCCAAGATGTTCACCAGCATTACAATTGCACAGAAGGCTGGATATATTTTTTTTAAACCATGGAAGTAATAGATGTTGTAGTTTCTGGCATTCTAATTTGTTTTTAAATATCCATGGCTTTTGACCTGCTGAGTTTTTTCCCTGTAGGAGGGGCATTGTGTTAAATAGCTGAACCATTTTCAGTTAGACCTTTGATTGCTGCCAAGTTAAACTGTGGGTTGCATGGGAGTCTGAGGGAGAAAGAACTCAGAAGAAAAAAAAAGAAGGAATAAGAATAAACCACTGCTCAAAAGGCCCAATTATATGCCAGTCGAAATCAATGGCTATTTTGACTTCAATAGGAGCAGAAGCAGGCCCTCACTCAGAGTTTTATTTTCACCAAATGTAACTAGGTTTCTCCAAAGACAACATTTAAGAATAAATGTTGAGCTAGGCTAGGTTTGACAGCTTTGTCTCGAAGGCAATTGCTGTGTTCCAAACTACCCAATCTCATCACCCATTTTTGCATCAATTATTTGAATTAAAATGGGGATGGAAGTATCTTACTTGGAGTACAAACCCCAAAGTTTCTGACATCTCATATATATATATCAAATCGAGTGTCAGGTTGTATTTTTTTTTCTATGCCTTGTGACCCTTTCTCTAAAAGCAACTAGTGAATTTTCCCTCAAAAACACCTGGCTGAAACTATCATCCTTTTGCCATATTTGACTTCCTGCTTTGCCAAAAGTTCTTATTGTAATTTCAGTTGGAGGCACAGCTTTGTGGACTGCAGATAAGATCCCAGTTTCAGCTGGGAAATCAAGAGCGAATAAACTGAGGCCCGGATCACTTTTTGCTGTGGCCAGGATCCCAGATGAAAGTAGAGAAACAGAAGCAATTAAGGAGTGAGGCAAATTATGTGACTCCTGCTCAGGTTAGGAAAAGCCCATGGTTTATGTACAACATTCATTAGGCTGCTTCCTGTAATTGCCTCCTTTTCAGGAGGTAGCAATGGATAATGGAAGACATTTTTGTCCAGGTACCCTAACTCACAGCCTACATGAAGGCCAGACTGGGAGAAGAATTTGTCCCTGGAAAAGGAACATAAGGTTATCCCAAAGCAGGAAGATGGTTTGCTCATGTATATACAGCCCCAGGGTCTACAAAGACCCCTAGATACGGCACACCATGAATCCCTTCCCCACCTCATACTAGGTAACTGAAACCCAGGATTTACAGCTTGGTTAAGACCATCTTTGCATATGGGGGGACACCTGGATTCCGTTTTGTTTGCAGCAAGAATGGATCAGGTGAGGCTACCAGCTCATTGACTCCATTGCACATTACCTGGTAGTTTAGGAGTACTGCCAGCAAAAGAATCACAGAGATCCTTCCACCTAGGCTGACTTGTCTGGAGACTGAGCTAAAAGACCAAGACCCAGTAGGAGCACTTTCCTTTCCTAGTGGAAGCAATTGCTAGCAAAAATGAAGTCAGGAGCAAGATGCAAGTCTGAAGTAAAAAACAGTCAGTCCAGAGTGGTAACTGACAGTTCTTGAGTATGAGGTAGGCAGAATCTGAGAGTTGATGCTGGGAATCTACAAGGAGTCCAGTCAGGCATTCAGCTAGTTGTCTGGAATCTTGATTCTTAAGATTTTGTTTTATGGCAAAACAGTTGGTACCTTGAACAGGTAGGTGTCTATTAGGGGCATGGAGGATTGTGTGTCCATCTGAGGTGAGCCATGTCAGAATTTGGCACTATAATTAGCGGTGATACAGCTGCTGGAGGGGCATTCTCTATCAGGTTCAGTAAGATTTCAGAGACGGCTTCGGAGTTTAAGAACCTGCAGTGAGGGATGGGGAAATTGGATACCCTGACTCCCAGAGAAGATACAAACCAATTAGGAGTCCCAAGGGAGTCATACAACAGGGCTGTGGGGATTACTGGGCTATCCCAATCAATGCAGTGCAGCCTTGTTTAGTATTGAGGCTGTTGGTGTCCACTCTTTTTTAATGAGGAAGAGTTATTTTGGAAAAGGAAATATCACTTCAAAGAGCGCATATTTGTCAGGTTACCCAGTGAAGTGGGGTCCCATTTATTTGGGATTGGATTGTTTCCATCCACAATACAACTAGAAATAAGAGCCCAGTGGATTGCCCCATATATGGTAGCATCTGACTGCATACAGACTGGCTACTTCTACACTGGCGGCTTCTTGCGCAAGAACAGTTGTTCTTGCGCAAAACTTGCTGGGTGTCTACACTGCACATGCGTTCTTGCGCAAGTAAATTTACAGTACTCGTTGTAAAACAGGGTTTCTTCTGGAAGAGTTATTCATCTCCTCACAAGGAATATGCCCTCTTGCGCAAAAGCAAATGCCAGTGTAGACGTGCTCTTGTGGAAGACTTTCTGCACAAGAACTCTTCCACAAAACAGTTCTTGTGCAAGAAGCTGCCAGTGTAGACGTAGCCCCTCTGTTGGCAAGAATAAGTCAGAGGTGTATATCTCCTCTCTTAGGATCACAAAGACAATCACTGAAGAAGGTTACTGGACATGCAAACAAAAGACACAGGCACCCAGCCTGTTCCCCTGGGAATTCGCTCCTGGGATTCAATGGTAGGCAGTTTTGAATCGGCATTCATGGAGGGAGCAAGAGACGAGGTCATAAGACCCACAGTTAGAATCTCTAGACATTGAGCCCAAAGGCAAGCAGCCATGGCCTGTGGAGGTTCCCACGTGGGCCTGAGTGGTGAAGAGAATGGGATAGGAAGAGGTGAATGTGCTAATGTCAGCTAATGCCCAATCATACTCTTTGGCAGCCAAAAACTAGTCACTTGAAATTACTGTTGTATACCTGGGTACACTGGTGTGAGATTTTGTAGAATTAGCTCCAGATTAAATAGGTCCCTAGTCCAGGGTAAACTCACAAGGGCTAATCCAGAACTATCTGAGAGATTTTTTTAAAAATCATAAGAGCAGAGAGCTTTAGGAAAGAACCAAGACCCTTTCCAGCAGGTGACTGCAAACTGGACTGAAATTGTGCAGTGGAGAGCATAAGAGGGCTGTGACAAAGCTCTTCCTTAACTTTTGTGTGCCTTGCACTTTCAGGCACATTACCGGCAGGCTTTCAGAGGCTCATAGCAGCCCTCAATTTAGATGCCAGCTTGCTGTTTGTTGAGCTATTCATTAGCCAGCACAGGGAAAAAGAGGGGAAACGGAGCTTCATAATCTCTGTGGCCCCTCCAAGTGGTACAGGAGAGGACAAATTCTTGTACCAAAGCCAGTCTCTTCCTAGTACTGAAATGGGGAGTGGGGAGAGAAAAAGTACCCCAGATCTTCTCTTTAACTCCAGCTTCAGCCTAGGGACCCCGTAATAACAGCTCTCTAATGTTTCTAGTAACAGTTGCATGGCAGCTACAAATCCCTGGGCCACTTCCCTACAGCCTTCCCCAGCACCTTCCCTACCAGAGCACCTTCTGCTTCATCATTTGTGTGCGCATGCGCGCGCACACACACACACACACACACACTTTATTCTCCAAGACACACCACCACACTTTCTCTCAACAACTTCTTCCTCATGCATTGAGCAAACAGAAGGGAAGCCTTTTTAAACCAATCTCAACTGGTTCTTAATTGGCCAACACAGGTGTTCTGATTAAGCTAGCTCCCTTGTGGCTATAAGCCTGCCAATTGGTTCCAGGTGTTTTAATTGGCCTGATTGCTGTGATTGCTTCTAGCAGGTTCCTGCTGGTTCTGGGTTAGCCCTTGCTAGTTTACCCTGGGAATAGGAACCAATTTAATCTGGGGCAAATATATCCCTCCTCCAGCAGTCTCCAGTACTTCACCCCTGTTCCAGATGTCTGCCCCTTCTGGGGCATGAGGGAAAACCTGGCGCACGCATACCAGGAATGCTCCAGGTTGCAGCCCCTATTCCGCCTCCTCCATAACCTCTTATTGAGGTTCTGGCTGCACTTTTCCCCTCACCTTTTCGCTTACGTACTTCCCATCCAAAGCCCCTAAAAGTTGTGAGACCACCTCATCAACCTCCTCCTGGCCCTGGCGAAAGCTGCTATATAATGCCAGGAGGAGGATGCCAGATGAGGGGGTGCTCTGCAGCTGTGGGGCCTACTTCCATTCCTCCCTGGCCTCATGCATCCTGGCAGAGTTCCTCTGGGAGGCATCCACTCGCTCCATGGACAGTTTCGAGGAGCATTGGGCACTGTCCGAGGTTCTCTGCTCAATGTTCCCATCTGGTTCCCTGTTTTTCATCATTTGCCCCCTGTTAATAGTTGAACCCTGGGCCCAATTGTACCTCCCGCAAGGCTGGGAGAGGGGCACTTCTCTCCTCACCTATTAATTTATGTACATCTCATCCATGGCCCCACAAAGTCCCGGGACATCCTCATCAACCTCCTCCTGGCTATAGCCAAGATAGCAATTTATAAGACCAGGGAGCAGAGGTTCGTTGAGGAAGGGGCCTGTGACTGCATGGCCTATTTCTGCTCCTGTATTCATTCATACATCTGGGCAAAGTTCCACTCGGTGACGTCTGCTGGCTCTCTCTTAAGACCTTCGAAGGGCAGTGGGCATTGCCCCGGGCTTTCTGCTCAGTGTCGCCATCCAGTTCCCTCATTTTAGCCCTTTGACCCTCACATCTGTCCCTGTTTTCTCTTTATTTGTCCCCCCAGAATCAGTTGGAGTTTAGGGCTCTTTAGATGCTCCCTGTAGGCTGGAAGAGGGTCCTTTAAATGTGGGCAGGTGCCTGCCCACCTCCCAGACCCCAGTAGGAGCACTCTCTCGTACTTCCTGTGGCTCCCTGGGGCCATCAACTGGAGAATTCTCCATGGCACTATTAGCATGGGCATGCACTTGAAATGGTTCACCCCTGTCCCTGATGCTTGCCCCCCTTCTGTCGCATGAGGGAGACCCTGGTGCAAGTCTATCTTGAGTACACCAGGTTACAGCCCCTCTTTTGGCTCCTCCAGAACCTCCTATTGATTTCTGCACACCCCATCCATGCCCCACAAAGTTGTGGGACTGCCTCATCAAGCTCCTCCTGGCTATGGCCAAGGTGACTGTTTATAAAACCAGGGGGTACATCTAAACTACATGGCTCTGTTCACGGAGCCATGTAGATTAGTTTATTCGAAAAAGGGAAATGAAGTGGAGATTTAAATACTCACCGCTTCATTTAAATCAAAATGGCCGGCATGCTGTGCCGATCAGCTGATTGTCGGCACAGCGTGGCAGTCTAGACGGGGATCTGCCGACCCCAGAACCCTTTGTCGGCAGATCCTGTAAGCCTCGTTTCACAAGGCATAAAGGATCTGCCGATGCAGGGTTCTGAGGTCAGCAGATCTCCATCGAGACTGCTGCACTGTGCTGACAATCAGCTGATCGGCACAGCGCGGCAGCCATTTTGATTTAAATGAAGCGGCGATTATTTAAATCGCCGCTTCATTTCCCTTTGTCGTCCTGCCTAATCTACTTGGCTCCATCGACAGAGCCATGTAATTTAGACACACCCAGGGAGTTGAGACTAGCTGAGGGAGAAGCCGAAGACTCTAGGACCTATTTCTACTCCTGTATCTGTTCACGTATCTGAGCAAAGTTCCTCTGGGCAGCGTCCACTGGCTTTCTCAATGCTTTTGGGGAGCAGTAGGTGCTGTTGGGGGAATCTCCGCTCCGTGTTCCCCATCAGGTTCCCTTTTCTTTTTATTTGTCCCCCATAATCAGTTGGATTCCAGGATTCAATGGATCCTCTGCATAGGCTCATGCCCACCTACATCCTGGCCTCCAATAGAATCACTTTCCTGAACCCCTCTGGCTTGACTCGGTCACAGGGCACTGCCACACATCTTCACTCAGGGACAATAAGGTACACCTCTCTGATCAAGCAGCGGATGTATTCTGGCTGATATTAAGGTGGGAACTGTTAAATAGCTGGGAACCTAGAGGAGTATGAGACAGCCAAGCTAAATGCTGGAGCCTCCTTGAAGCAAATGTCCAGTGCAAGTATTCATTCCATAGGGGACCCAGCTCTCTGATAAACCAGAGCTGAAAGTGGACTTAGGGGGAAGGTATCCCTTAAAGGAACTGAGGAACCTACATTGGGGCTAATTTCTGGTACAGTAAGGAGATAGTCCCCTTACTACAGCATATGGATCTGGGCTTTTGAGTTGAATGCATAATACAGAATACAACCTTGTCAGTCATCCCTGCTACTTTGTGGGTAATTAAGGGGGAAAATGGAAAACACCATTGCTCATATGTCATAGCAGAGAGCATTTCAAGTGTCTAACTTTATTTGGAACTAGGTAGATTCTTATATTCTTGTTATTTAAAATTACAAACCTGAAAAAGTTATTAACATTTGGCTTCCCATAAATTATGTGAAGAGGAAGAATATGTTATTTTGTATCCTGTCAGAATTATATGATCATGTGTACAAAGGCTAGACAGGAAGGGGTAACGTTTATATCCATGGAGTTGACATAGTTACACTAAAGACCTGGTCTCCTCCTGTATTAGATAATGTGAATGCATGTTGGTACATCTTATCTGATGAGTGTTATCTTGTTAGCATTTCAGGTGCTAGAACTGCTCAGCAAAGACGTTTTAGCACCTAGAATATGAATGATACAACCCTTATCTGATATGCTATATCCATAGATATTTTAGATTAATTCATCATAAATCTGCATGTCTTCAAACTGAAAAGGGTAGACAACTACTGTAAAGTACACATCAAATGAAACATGTAGATGAGCCATTAGGTTCTCACACCCTCTCCATTCTCTAGGGACTTTTTGCTTCTCAAAATATAGAACTAGTCATTTGGCACTTTTTGTTATTCTTGTCAAATGAAAGTGAGCTTAGTTTGTCTAAAGTCCCAAATTGTCAGCCCTAGAAACTGGAGAGACAAGGTGGGTCAGATAGTATTTTTAATTGGACCTGTTTCTGTTGGTCACAAAGACAAGCTTTTGAATTAACTCAGACAGCACAGGAAACTGAAGCTTAGAGTCCATGTTGGCTTGGTGGTGACAATCTTCAGGCTAACTGGAGCATATTATACCAAAACTTATGTTTATTAATGAACGTTCCACCAATTTTTATGACATACCAAGCTGCATTGATTGGAATCCAAAATTGCATGACATTGCACTCGCCTTTTTGGATCTTTCTGTTATTTTTTTTTAAAGCAAGCTCTAAGGAAAAGAGGAAATGTAGTACAAAAATCCTTTTCATGAAAGCCCTTATGACCATGCCTAAGTTGCCCACAAATTTGTTGTCCTCTTGCATTTGTTTCTGAAAATTATTCATATCAGAAATAAAGAATCCTGGAAGAGACTTTTGGGCATTATTTACACTAAAGAAATGAATTCTTCAACATTTTAAGTGCCTTGCATAAATACTTTGTTTCCCCCTCACTTTAGTCTTTGCTGGGCCTTGTGCTATTGCTACATATGGTTAGGACTGAGAATTCCAACGCACAAAAATCAATAAATTAAAGTTTATTGGCCCCACAGCAATGCTGACCTCCTGTATTGTTTGTATATATTAAAGTGTGAATTAACACATGCAAAGTATAAAAAATACCTTTGACCATATGTGGAACAGAACCCAGTTATCTTTTCTATGGGACATTATAATTGAACTTCCTGGCTTTTCTGTGTTAACATTTTGGGCCAGAACTTGAAACCTTTTGGCTAGGAATTGTATTATCATATAATGCATTTTTGTTTACATTGCTATGACAGTGGTGTTCATATTGCAGCTCTTAGGAATGTGAGTATAAATGAATTCAAGGTTTGTTGCCATAACTTGGTTGAAATAGAGAATTAGTTCCACAAAGGTAATTATCTGGGTTGTGAAACATTTGGGCCAGAATTTACAGAAATACGAGCTGGTTAAAATGGCAATTTACGTGCCTGAAGGACATTTTATGCAGTTTTATGCTCTAAAAAAAGTGGAAAGATTGTCTATAGACTTAAGAGGATATAATCTCATTCTTCTCACGGCTGTATTAGGGCTACCCGGGCTTTGGTTCTGTGCATAGGAGAGGAGCTGTGCTCCCCATCCACTTGAAGCAAGTGAGCGAATAAGAAGAGACTAGTCTGTTGGGCAATGGGTGAATCTTTGGTTGTTTCTTTCTCCTACACATACTAGCCTGCAAAGCAAAGCTGTACGGGCATAGAGAGAAGTAATCTGAACTTTTTCTAGGACTGCAGTAAGTTGCTATTCCCCGGAGCAAGAGCGGAGTGTGGGAAGAATTGTGACCTTCTGAAGTTGACGGCTATGTGCCAAAAACTCAATCTAGTCCCAAAAGCCAGATGAATTTATACAGAAGACTTGAATTAACTAAAGATTCTAACTGGTCAAGGATAACATATTGTTTCTTCCAAATTAAAGGTCAGATTCTGCTAACCTTATTGACAATGAGTAGCACTTACTGATGTGAGCATATATGGTATGACTGTACAACAGTGAGCAGTAGTGGAGACCAACTTCAGTGTTTTACAGAAAGAAAAAAGCAACACATACCCTAACACTCTGACAGTTTTTATGTGGTAGTGTTACTTTAAACTGCTTCACACAGCAATCAGGACACATCATATTTGGAAGGAAGTTTACTTTTTGCAAGCTGTTGAATGTGATAGGGTGTTTTTCATGAAATCATAAATCTGTTGACTTTTGTGGAGGCTTTTGGAACACATGAAACACAATTGTTTAAGTGAGAGACTTGCTGAAAAATATCAGATTGCTATCTTTGACGTATTTGTTTGATAAAACAAGTGGATCAGAACACTTTGTGAATAGTTATTTCATGGGGAAAATCCCTGGTTGAATCTCTTGATCCCTACATACACTTCCCAGCTCTTGTTGGTAGTCTCCTGAATTGTGACACCAACAGTCCCTCAGAAAATTTATTTATCTCAAGGAACCTGTTTCTCCATTACCCTAGACCCCATTACACTACTCTGGCATAAAGGGGCTTTGAATGGGTGTCTGGAAATGGCATCTTGTGAATCTCTCTTAGGCATATGATCTCCCATTTTGGTGAAGCGCTGTTAAGAGTGGGCATAGAGTCCTCATATGAACTATGGCACAGATTAAAGGTGTGGCTTGTGTCCATGGCATTAAAGCTTTGCCCTGCTTTCCAGGGACCATAAGGGTCAGTGGGAAGCTGATAATTAAGTTGGAGCAGCTCCACGGTTCTAATTCTGAAGGGAAAGCCTTATATAAAAGGAGGAGGGAATCATACTTGGGGGCAAAGAAGCCTTTGGTCTTGACTGAACATCAGGTTAAAGGGGCAGGCAGAAATTGTAGGAAAATAATGTAGCATTATTTTCCATTTCAGCGATCATACTCCAGTGCCACATGGGACAGATACCTCATCTGGGATGACATTTATCCCAGTGTAGATAACCCAGACACAAGACTTACCTTCCACTTACATGCAATGCAATAGGGTGAGTTTCACCCCTTTGAAATGCTCATCTATTTAAGTGATCTGCATAAATAATACTTCATCTTCCCTTAGCTTGCTTTTTACATCCAAGGATTTCAATGTGGTTTGCAAACTCCAATTTGGCTTTACAGCAGCTATGAAAGAGGAGAACAGTCACACTCATGTTATAGACTGAGCATTTTAGACATGATTGCAAAATCAACAAGGAGAGATTTTGCAACTTGACCAATAGCATCCTGAACCCTCCACAAGAGCTCAAGTGCGGCTGGGCAGGAGGGTGCAGGAATAAGGAAAATAGGAGAGCCAGTTCAGTATGTCTGGATTCTTCTTCTCCCAGACCTACGCACTGTGTAAACTCTCTAGTCCTCTAAGGCTATGTCTACACTGCAGATATTTGTCTGCAGAGAGTATGCTAATGAAGCGCTCATTAGCATTTGTCACACTGTCATTTGCA
>CM057845.1:104650256-104672670 GCA_030068395.1 Apalone spinifera | reverse complement strand
CGGCAGAGAATATGCAAATGACAGCGTGACAAATGCTAATGAGCACTTCATTAGGATACTCTCTGCAGACAAATACCTGCAGTGTAGACATAGCCTAAGGGCCACCATGGTCAGAGAAACCCATCCTTTCAAGAGGCTTATGGGGACAAGGGTAAGAAAGAGGCAAAGGATATCAATATGAATTTTTCTTGTTTGCTGTAAGTACCAGAGATCCCTACAGGTCTAAAGTTAAGGAAACAGAATTTCTCATTCTTATATAACCCCAATGAAAGAATGAATAGAATCATGTATGAGTTTCAACTCATAGCTCCCTCTCTCCTGACAGGGTAATTCTGCATAGAGGAAAATAGGATCCTAATGCTATAGTAAATTAATCTTGGCAACCCATATTGTATGGTCCCCTCTAAACAGATACAAAAACATGGCTATCTTGGATGCAACACTTACTAGTTACTTACAAATGAAATGTTAGATCCTGACTAGAAAACTATTGAGTACTTTCAATTCAGGTAATTTTTAGGTCTAACAATTAATTCAAATAAAGTGAATCATTAAGAAGGTATTTTACAACATGACCACAATAACACCCACAGTTGGTTATACTCATTTAGAAGAAGTGACCCAAATCTTTTGCCCAGAATTAATAACTGCTATAAACTGGCAATGATAGTTTGATGAAAAGTATAAAACAATTGAGTGTTTTTGTTTAAAACATTTTAATGATTTTTTTTCATTTCTTTTAAACAATCATGGCTATAAATTTCTTCCAGGACACATCATTTCCCATACAGCACAGGAATTACCTTTGGGACTTCATTTTTCTCAAGACAAAACAAATTCTTTAGCAATGTATGTGAATATCTATTTGTGTGTACTGTTTATAGTGCAATAGATTAAGACTCCTGCAGTCTGAGAATAATAAGTGGAAGTTCTCACTGCTTCACTACAATGGTAGCTTTCTAAAATAGAGGAGTAAACCAATTTACATTTCAACTAGGGGCTCATATCTCACCAATTACTTTTGTTAAATTGGTAGCCTATATATTTATGTAAAAGCAAGTATGAGGTTATGTGGATACCTAAATATTGAAGTGAAGGACAAGGAGTCATCTATTAGCTGCAGCTAAAGAAGAGGTACTCTATCATCACAGACACTTTCCACTTGGTGGCACATTTTTGTTTTAAATCCAACTGTGAGCTGATCTAATCTACTGGCAGAAGTAAGGTTTCATAGGAAAGCTTCTCAGTGATCTTGCTCAAGTGTAGAAGATTATACATACAGTTGTAATTGGTAAGAGCATTCCCAGCAAGAGTCACCTTCTGACTGCATGTTTCAGGGTGGCATGGTAGACTCTTTGTTATTCTTGGTCAGCAGAAGACCAAGTATCTCCAAACTGTATTTCACTCTGCTGTAATTTTCTATCCATTGTTTCTTTCTTGCAGGTTCCACTTAATTGATTCTATCTTTTAGACTAAAGGTAAAGCATGGAATTTTTATGAGGGTTTGAGAATGTCCTTCACTTTGAAGGTGGGGTTTTTTTTTGTTTGTTTTGGGGTTTTTTGTTTTATTTTTTTAAGATAAATAGAGCCCAAACAGTTGAGGAAAAAAAGCCAAACAAGCTCACCAATTGTACTTTAGCATTCTGATTGGTCGTGCTGATGTGAAAAAACTTTGTTATCACCTACCATACTCAGATAAAAACTTTCCCAGGACATTGCAGCAATAAAGAATTGCAGAAATGATGAAGGCATGGCTATAAATTCTGACAGAGAACAACAATGTGCCCCGTTACTACAGACTATCACAAATGAACTGTCGAAACAACTATATTATAAACCCCAGCTCTGGCACACATACTTTTAAGATGTGCTGTCCTGGTCAAAAAAGGATAAAGTCTTGTTTACTCTAAAACCAGAGACCAGAACATTGACCTCTAAGGTCAGATCAAGTGTAAAGTGGCCTAAAACAACAAATAAGGAATGCTAAATCTACAGAATTAATTCCTCCAGTTCATTGGTGAATTCAATGTACATATTTTTAGGATTTAATCCTGGAAAAGTGGTGCTGAGCACTTGACCTCCAAGAAACTTCCAAGGAAATTGGGGGTGCTCAGCAACTTACAGAATTGTAGTTTGATCAGAGGTGACTGAAAACAAAAGGGCCTTATTCTGATGTCACAGCGGTTTTATACTGGTGTGTCTCAATTGACGTCAATGGACTTACTGCTGATTTGCACTATTGTAAGGGAATAAACTCCCCATATCTCTGTTCTTAAAAAAAGATGATGGGAGGGAGAAGTAAAACAAACAAAGAAAAGTCTTTACTTCTAAATTCTGTTCTAGACCTGGGTGAATAGTGTAAAACCATTTCCTGTAAATGTTTGTTTGAATTTTAATATGAATTTTTTCCAGACATCTTCATGACCCTTTTGTTTGGTTCCAGGAATATTCATGCAGCTGAATTTCATTAGCACAGATTTTAAGCTCACACTCAAATACTAATGGAAAGCAAAGTTTAATCTTTTATGAGAGACTTACACTAATACAGTCAAGAGAACAGAAGCCATCCCACATAACTTGATCATGATTTAGGAAAACAGCTTGAATTTCAGATATCAACTACTAAAGAAGCAGGCATGGATGCCATGAAATTCACTGGACAAATCTCTACTTTTCTCTGCTTTTAGGATTAATTTCATGATCTTCCACATAAAATATGTACTCTTTGCAAGGCCCTGATTTTGTAAACTTTACTAATACTTAGCACTTGTATAGTTACACATTTTCAAAATGATGCACAAACATTACTACCTACAACACCATTATGGCACAAAGAAATACTATCCCAGTCTTACAGATAAAATAATGTAGTGCCATTAAAATCAACAAAGCATCTCCCAGCATCAGGTACAAGGCAGCAGGAATAAGGGTCACAGAATCTAACCACAAAGAAGCTGAGCCATAGCCTTTAAAATTGTTTTTAACATCTGAACCTTTTTTAGTTCTTTGTAATCCCCATGTTGCAATTCGATGCTCTTACTATACTTTTTTTTGTAATGATTATCAAGGTTCCTAGGTCTTTTGCAAAGATCATACTTTGGTTTTGGATGTATATCAATCTCTGTACAGAAAAGACTTATATTTTGAAGAGGGACAGAAATAGAGAAAAGACTTGTGCCAGTGCTCTGCACAGAAATGGATTTCACCCTTTATGAATTCATCTGTCTTATTTTTCAGTAGTCTTAGTGCTGTTGTAGATGCAATAAAAACCTTTATCAAAAGTACTGTAGCACTCATATACATTGCCACATCATAGCTGTCAGAAAAAAACAACAGCATTTATTACAGAAATTGGAAGATTCAGTGCATTTTGTCATTGTGCATTCTTTGCATAATGCAATGACAGGGTGGACACTTCACCATATGGAAAGATGCACCTCCTGACAAATATTAGGGTAGTCAAGTTTCTCTCTCTCTGCATAATTTACTTTGGGAACTCTGTTTTGAGCATTATCTAGACCATCTGCATAGGACATAATCTCTGTTTCACACTCAGCCTACTGTGAAAATTCACAAGGGGAGCAACATGCACAATAAAGACATGGGACTAATTTTCAGGGATTTTATTAGTTTTATGGTGATTCGTTTTACTCAAGACCACACAATCAAATCTACAGTTCACTAGTTGACAAAGGGAGCAGGCTCTAACCCTGAACCTCTGCTTTGTCAGAGGTGGAAAAAATAGTATGAAGTCATAGTGGTTTTCCTTAGATGAAATGTTTGGCTTGGGGAAGGTAGCTTCCCATGGTATATTATTTTTCTGCATTAGGTAATACAATATTAAATTAGTAAAGCACCTACAATATTGAGCCATTAGACATTAAATTTTGTTCATGTTTAAGTTTTGTACCCACCACCTAGTTCAAGTAAACAAACCAACGTTCTCACGGGTACGGGTGGGGGAAGGCACACCAGCTAAGGTGGAGATAGCAGGTGACCTCCCCACAGGACCCCCCCCCCACTCCACCCTCCTCTCTCCATCCCACTTTACCTAGGGGAGGACGATGTCTGGGAATGGTATGGTAATGAAACCCTCAGCCCTGCCCCTCCACAGGACCTTGCACAGAGCCGGGGATGCCAGAACAGGCAGTTTTGCTCCTTTCTCCATTGGGAGGAGCAAGGGGGAAAGGATCAGAACATCAGCAGCTCCTGGTTGCCATAGCGCTCCCAGGCCCCCAGCCCTGTACATAGAGATGTGACACACAGAGGAGGAGCTGGGGATGGCTTTTAGGGAGTCTTTCTGGTACCCCAAACCAGCTAAGAATAACTTGCAGATACCGTGTACCAGAAGGTGCTGGCCCACTTACACCACTGTAGGTATGCATATAGCTGGGGAAGAATTTAACAACATTAAGCTAAAGGGCTTTATGCCAAAGGTCCTAGCACTGTAAAGGGGTCTTAAAGACAGAATGATGTAAAGAGGCCTGAGGGTATGTCTTCACTGAAAAAAAAATGCCTTTTAACTCAGGCTTGCAAAGCTTATTGTGAATCCTGGGATAGAACTTGAGCTGCTAACTGAAGATAAAAGACAAGGTGGGATCATTTCACTGCTATTTTAATCTACATTACCTAACAAAGGCTACCTATCCCAAATTAAGAATGCACCTTTTTTTCAGTGAAGGCATATCCTTAGTGAGAATCAAGCCCCAAAAGTTTTAGTTTTGAAATTCAATAAATATTTAGGTTGATTAGAGAGGAGACATACATTGTATGATGAAGCAGACAATTCTCATAGCCACATACAATCAGAATACAATGGGATATTTCACATTTAGAATGCTGAAGTTTCCACTATGTTTAGGACCGTGTAAAAGAAAGCCAAAAACAAACAAAGAGTATGCAGATCATAAGCCAGAAAATATTGCACCACCAACCTCCACACCAATTCTCTATAAATTAAATTGTGAAATGAATGCTATTGGTGGACAAAGTCATTAATTATTCCTTAGTTTCCCAATGGAATAAATACTGGGGTTCAACATATGAGATGTTAGAAATGTGCAATATAGACATAAATGCTATTGAAATTCACTCCAAGAAAAACAGTTGGTTCTGGCTGACATTGAAAATTATCCAGAAAATTATACAGAAAAGACACCGTACATCCTGATTTACTGGCGTACGTACAGTGTCATTCCATGAGCCAAAAAACGACAGTAAACTGTCATAAGTTCACATTAGCAGCAGCAGCACGGAAGACTGATAGCAAAATCTGAGAGTGGAGAAAAAGATTCCAAAATTTCTCACAATGACAAACCTCAGAGAGAAATTCCTCATATTTCAACTTCACTCTCCTTTGGCCATGGTGTGGAACAACGCTACAGGAATGGCTGGGTTGTTGCTTGACACTGACATGAAAAAAAATCTGAATTGGAACCTATTTCATAAGTAAAACTTTTAAATTTAAAGTGACCCAGCTGCCAGCAATTGAACTGAGGAAAGGAATGGGAAAGGACAGTGGAAGAGAGTAAAAGGAACAACAAACTTTCACTACATTCACAGCTAAAGGCTTGTGCCTTTTCAAACCCTTCAAAATGAAGGATGCAAGAAAGGGGAGGGAGAGATATGCTTTGTGTCTTTCCTGCTCTAATTACTTATTATAAAAATGAGGGAGTTTTTTTCCTAACCTGTGCATGTTAATAGTGTAAGTGGTCTGATGATAAAGCTGGTAGCATATCTATGCTAGGGCTTCCAATAATGCAAACACTGAAGGAACAAAAATGGTATTAGAAATACCATTCAAGTGGAGAAAACGTATGGGACTTAACAGAGAGGGCACGTAAATAGTGTCCTTGGATAGACAGGACAGGAATGGTGGGGATTTGCTTGTGCACTCAGACTACGTCTAGACTGCTTTTCTCTTCCGAAAGAGGAAATGCAAATGAGGAAAGAGGAAATGCAAATGAAGTGCTGATTAGCATTTTCCCATGCTTCATTTGCATATCCTCTTCCGATCTTTTTTTCGGAAGAGGTTTTTTCAAAAAATTAGCAGTCTCTATGGGGTTTTTCGCACAAAACCTCCTTTTTCGAGAGAACCCTGTTAACTTCATTTTTGAGGAAGAAGGGTTCCTTCGAAAAAGGGGGGTTTTGTGTGAAAACCCCCAACTAGACTGCCTTTTTTTTTTTTTTTTTGAAAAAATCTCTTCCAAAAAAAAGACTGGAAGAGGATATGCAAATGAAGTGCAAGAACATGTTAACAGCGCTTCATTTGCATTTCCTCTTTCAGAAGAGGAAAGCAATCTAGACGTAGCGTCAGTGACAGGTCACGAAAGATTAAAAAAAGTGGACATTTAGACTAGATCTACAAGGTAAAGCCTTCCAAAAAACATTTCATGCCACGTTTAAGAAGCTCTGCCTCAAGAAGGAAGGAAGGATATTCATTATCCCAAGCGCTCATTACCCAAAGTTTCAGCTATCTTCTGTGAAAAATAACAAAGAACCCTGAGCCACCTCCTCCTTCAGTGAGCCTAGGGCATCAAAATCCTTCATTGTCCTCTATCCAGCTTCCCGTCTGACAACTTGTTTTGGGTTAGTTATATGTTGTCAATGCAAATAATCTGCAGCAAAATAAAAACTGAAAATGTGAGGGATTTCTTAAAAATCAATTTACTTGAATATAAAAATCAATAGTACATGAGATATTCTGCTGATAGTTTTTATGAATTACATATGAAATTGATTAATACACTCCTGTTTAAAATATACTGGAAGCTGCCACAGAATTTCTAGTTTGCTACAAAGTCAGACCCTGGTTCATGCTACTGGAAACAGGGAGCCTTGTGTGAGAATTTAGGTCCAGCTTGCTACACAGGGTTTTGAGTACACGAGGTCTCGCTGAGGGTTTTGAGTACATTACCATCATCCCTTACAGCTTTAGTTTAAGAAGAATTTCCCCTGTAACTTTGGACTCTCATTCCTTTATTATACTATTGCAGTTTAATTATGAAATGTGTTACTTATTAATGTATGGTGTCAAATGTTACTTTACCATATGCTAATAAATACTCTGTAGCATATTATGTATAAATAATGATGCCTGACAACTGGCCACCATCCTGCAACATTGAAGTCAATGGGAGTCAGACTGGATCTGGTGTGAGTGACCCACTAGATGATGCCAGCCCTGATTCAGCAAAGTATTGACTTCAGTGAAGCTATTCGGCATCTAAAAAATGTATGCCTTTATTGAGTTTGGACCGCCAATGTGGCTGAGAATTAGGGAGGAAAAGAAGTTTTTCCTCATATGTGAATTATCAAGAGTATGGATCAGCAGACATGACTAGCGAGGTTCTACTAAACACAATCCTTGCCTAGTCTTCTCTTTTATTTATACTACTTTTCTCAGAAAACATCTTTCCAGAAATAAACACTAAGGATGTTGTAAAGACCAGGACTAACAGGGTTAAAAAAAAGAGCTAGATAAATTCATAGAGGGTAGGTCCATCAATGGCTATTAGCCTGCATGGGTAGGAATGGTGACTCTAGTTTCTGTTTGTCAGAAGCTGGGAATGGGTGACAGGGGAGGGATCACTTGATGATTACCTGTTCTCTTCATTCCTTCTGGGGCACCTGGCATTGGCCACTGTCAGAAGACAGGATACTGAGCTAGAGAGACCTTTGGTCTGACCCAATATAGCCATTCTAATATATAGAGCTTTCATTACTCTGTTTTTACCAAAATTCTAGACACGAAAATGTAAAAGCTGATTTAATTCAATCACTGCACAAGCACTAACCTAACAGTGACTGATTAGCTGTCAGTCCAAGAGTACAGTGTGGGTCTTTGATGGATTTCTTTATGTTGTGGCACTTAATTTAATGGTTCAGAATATAGGTCATTTTGTGGAGTTTTATTGTCTCAGAGTTGGACTTAGAATATGAAGCATTGGTTGGTTTTACAAGCCTATCCGGACTATCAAAATCCTTGTAATGAGTAACGAGGGGAAAGTAAATTGAGCAGCTGTTCTTATATAATGTTAAAGAAAGGGCAAGTGCACGTATGTAACACTGCCCTGTGCTGAATGGAATCAGAACTGTTCAAAATTGTGCCATAAACCAACAACTAAAGGAAGAATACGTGGTAAGGATGTGTGGTTTTCAAGCAGTGGTATGCAAGTTCTCTTTTTGGTGTCCCCATTAGTCCCCAGTAGCACATGGTATGGTTTGCAGCACAAAGACAACCAATGTGGGCAGAAATCTGATCCTGTCAAAATCTATTCTCAATTTCATAATTGTTTCAAGGCACTGGAAATATTTTTGTCAGAGGGTGAAGTATAATGCAGATATTCGAGGCAAGTTGTTGAGTCATGGCTGAATAGAAAATGTTCGAGTGCAACTGATGAAGGCTCCTTTTCACATTATTCTATACTACTTAATGATGAGGAGTACAAAACCAGAGAAATGATTATGCTGCCGATAAATGGACTCAGATTAAAAGTAACTTTCCTACAGAGGAAATTCTGAAATGTAGATATGGCTTTTATTGTCATTTGTTATTCTTGAACAAATCATGTGTGTTATCCTTTCTGTTGGAATTTGTACAAAGTAATATGGAGAAGCAAGTGGAAATCTTTGTATTGCCTGGTTTCTTTTTTATCTTTACAGCCTAGAATATTTCTAGCTCCTTATAAAGCAATGCTCACTTGATACTGGCCATTGAAATATTTTCTATAAAATTTAGTACTGCCCACTGAATTTTTCCATTTTGCTCCATGAAAAATGGCATGTCTCTAGCGCTTCCTTCCCCTGCAAAAAACAACAATAGCCGCCTCCAAATCTTTTAGATCCAATCAAGGAGCACTAAATCTGCGGCAAGCAGAACAGTCTTCCATTGCCTGTTAGGAGAGTGACTTTCCCAAATAATTCAGTGCTGACAACATTGCAGAGCCTCTTGCTGTCACATGGCTGCTCAGACTTTTATAGCTCTTTAGAAATTGGTCACTCACAAAGCAGGCTGTAATTTCATGAGACAAATGCATCGGAAGCCATTCTCTCTTTGTGCAAGTTGCTGCTTTCTTTTTTGTTAAAAACAAATGCTGCATCTGGGTATAACTTCAATAGAAAATAGGTCACGTGGCAGTGTTTTTGAAAGCAAAAAAAAAAAAAGAGATCACTCTGCTAGGATTTCCATGAGAAATTAGACCAAAAATTTTTCTGCTTTTGTTTTACATTTCTTTGGTTCTGGTGCTCACACAAAATATGCACACTCTGTTATATTGCTCATAGTGTCACAGATCTGGGCCAAAAACTGTTTCAAAAATAAATTTAAACCAGAAGTAGGCCCACACTACAGATGTGGATATAGAATTGAAAGTGTTTCAAACTCTGTATTCTGGTTCCAGTTTCTCTCCTCTGTACATGCTCCTGTGTCCTTTCTGGCATAGTCAGAAATCTGTTCCATGATTGCTTAATAAAAGTGGGCAACATAGGGAGACTCTACATTAGGCAGGCAGGTAGTGGACTGTGAACTGAAGTGGCTGACAACTCCACAGCATCCCTAATAAAGGATCTTTTTGTACTCACCACCAGCCTCCTGTCTCTTCTCTAGCCCAAGAGGCTCTCTATCCCAACCAAGCCTATTCCTGTTTTCAGTTTATCCTCATCACTGGCTGGCTTAGGTCACAATTTCTCCTTTCAGCCTCACTTTTGTCTGCAAGCAAGCTTCCTTTGGATACATATTTGATAAACAGTGTTGTTCTTACATACCCTGAGTGGCAAGACTTCTTGGCATGGGTCTGAGTCAACCAGGCAGAATACATTGGGTGCAGAGGGAGAAATCTAGCACAGTGAACTATCCAGTGGATTCTCTATGTTGTACAATGCATTAATCATACTAAAAACTTTGAGCATCTTCTCTATGAGGTTTGTTACTTGGAGAGGGTGAGATTCTTTATCAAAGATGTTTATGTCATTGTCAGTCAAATGTGCTACTACAGATTGAGCCTCTCTAATCTGGAGCCCTGAGGATTTGATTGGTGCCGAACCAGAGAATGTGCCAAATCACAGGAGGTCCAAATTGTTTAGCAGCATTACTGATACTGGGATCTTAGAAGACATTAAAGGGTAAATTAGAGCTAAATAACAGCATGGGACATTGAGAGCCAGGACTGGTGGCTGTAAATAAACCTTATGGGACTGTGGAAAAACTTGGCCACACCCATGATAAATGGACATCCGGCTAATGAAAATCATGCCGGACCATGGATGTTGCCAGACCAGAGAGTGCTGGAGTAGTTTAACCTGTAGCTATTATCAAAAGGGAATGAAATATATTTCCGATTATCAAAAGGGAATGAAATTGGGAGACAAATGTGAAAAGATCTGAGATTGATGGTTTAAAATACCCTGTTGTGGAACTGAACTGAAATCAGGGAGAAATTCATCTGAATAGGCTCCTCTGCACTAGAAAATTAGTGTACTGATGAGCACAACCTCATGTTGAGAAGTCATGTTAATTAGTACTATGTTAAAAGTCTTTGCAGTCTCTGTCTACATTGACATTACTCATGCCCACTTAGCACTTTATTTGTGACTTAGTAGCCACAGTTCCGAGACTGAAGCTTGGTCTACAACCCAGCAGAAGGTTGAATTAAGATACACAACTCCAGCTATGTTAATTACATAGCTGGAGTTGACGTATCTTAAATCAAATTTCCACATTGTTCACACAGCGGGAAGTTGATGGAAGCAAACAATACCATTGATTTCCCTTACTCCTCATGAGGAGCAGGAGTACTGGCACCAACGGGGGCACCCTCTGAATTTGATTTAGCAGGTCTTCATTAGACCCGCTACATCACGCCCCAGAAGATCAACCATAGCAGTGTCAATCTTCCATGTAGTGAAGACATGGCCAGATTGTGTTTAACATTGTGTCCGATCCATAAGGATGAATCCAGATGACATGTCTTGTTTCCTGTCTATACTGCATTGTGTTTAACATTGCAATAGTAAATATGAATGTTCAAGGCTTTATCTCAACACGACTTTATGCACTAACTTTCTAGTAAAGACAAGTCTGTCTCTGCTACTTTAACTTTCTTGAAAGATTTTAGTATTGTATGTGTGAGTGCTAAATGGGAGTTAAAGTTATGCAGAATTTTGCAGGATCTGTTACAAATAAAAGAGCAATTCTGATACCAAATGATTTTATAATACAGCTAAGAAGGTATATTTCTACATGAAAAACTTGTGTGCTTTTGTGACGACTGACTTCTTGACTGACATACCTGGGATTGAACCAGGGATCCTCATAGCTAAAAGCACTAGTTGCCAAGAGAAGACTCATTGGCTGTAGATGTAATAAGCCCGTATCCTCTATGGATTGGCACAAAGTGGGACCTGTAACACACATTCACATCCAAGGTTTCGGGGAAAGACAGCAGATTAAATTCTATAAGGGTTTTTACTCTTTCAGATAATATGATGTTTTACTGGGAATCATTGTTAATAGATATGTGAACAGTTAACTGGTTACCTTGTAAGCATCACCTATGAAGGGTAATGGTTAACCGTTACCTGGGAGTAGACTCCACCCTGTGGCCCACTGTGGGCAGAAGGCTGATCCAGCCCCACAGGTGCTGCCAGCTCCAGGAGTCAGCAGCCTCACTCAGGGCCAGACGTAGCAGCCCGGGTGGTGTGGGGAAGACTTTCCAGCCCCATGCAAGGTTGCCGACTCCTAGCCCACATGGGCAGGGAGCCAGAAGCTTGCACTCTACGGTTGCTGCTTCTCATGGCATAGGAACCGCTCCAGCCAAATGAGGTCCCCAGAGGTCCCCTCTGCTTGTCCCTGTTTAAGCAGTTAACCGGTTAAACTTAACATTGAAAGTTTAAATAAATAAATAAATAAATAGAACAGGTAGTGCATGTAGTTTAGCGGATTTGCGAAAAAGTCCTGACCGGATTGAAATTCTCCATTTGTTTACTCACCAGGGAGCACTCAGGCAGGGGTAGTAGAAGTATGCAGTGTTCCTCAACCCTGTTTTGGAGGGATCATCTGTAGGGATGACAGAGAGGATGGTTAGCCTCTGTGCTTATTCTGTCTTTGAAGAAAAACTGCCAGCAAGGTTGAGATGGTAGTTTTGACAGCATGAATACTCAAAAATGCAGAAAGATCAGCATTCCCACCCACCCCTCCACTCCTAAAATGATTTATTGATTTGGTTATTTCAGTAAACCACCAACTATAGCTGTATTTGAACTGACCGCCTCAGACTGCATAGTCTCATGCCAATCCCAAAGTGATCTAGTCTCCCCCTCCCCCAAACATTGTACAAAACAAAAAAATGCACACCTAAGAGGGGGCCGAGACAGAGAAAATCCCTTATTCCTGAGTTATTTATGCTCAATTACTTGGAAGGCAATATGTGGTGGCCGACAATAACTGATCTTTCCCAAAATATTGTTCTTGGTATACACTCTATGAGAATGCAACACTCAAACTAATTCAGACATTTTTCCTTGTTTCTGGAAACTCACAATATATTTAAATTTAAATTGTTCACTAAATCAAGACAACTAGAAAATATTTAAGTCAACAATTCACAAGAATTTTCAGGCATTTATTCTAAAGTTTGGTAATAGAACCAAGCGATCTGTCTAATTAGCTTTAAACTGTTGTCCCAATTTTCGGTGCCAGGTTGGAAGGGATTTGGGGGAAGAGTCACTTTGCATTGCTCAAATCCTTAAGCTTTAACACAAATCTGAAAGTTCAACTTGTCACAGAAACCATTGTAAAAATAATGATGGTGATAATAAAACTCTGATAGTAGCCATCTGCCCATTCCAGACAGCTGAATCACTTCCAGTGCTCCCTGAGTGCCAACAATGACACGGATTTTTATACAGTATATCACAGACAGTATATGCCAGGTCTGTAGTCGGGACCTTTCTCTAATGACGTCAAAGAGGATGTGCAGCCAGCTTTTAAATTTGCTGCAGACTCGTCCTAATGACATTAGGATATAACGAATGAGGAATGGAAGATATGTATATCAATGTTACAATAACAAACAAGGACAGAAAGCTTAGCTCCACGGGCAGCACTTAGGTTATTCTCAGTACATTTGCTTTTGAAAGTTTGCGTCAATGGAGAATGGAGAGGCAAACTGTGAATCCCATGACAACGCAGCATAATTCATTAGGGGTAAATTTATAGTGTGATATTAAAAAAAATCAAAATTGCTAAGATTAAATGTGACTTAAAAGCACAAAACTTAAAAAAAAAAAACCCCACCCCAATCCCATTTATTTTGGTTGTGGAGATATCTATGTAATTAAAAAATGCTGGACATGTTATTCTTCAGATCAGTTAATGGAGACCAAATAAGAATATTTTCCAAAAGCAAACTAAAACCAAAGTTATTTCAGAACATTGATAGAGTACTGGTGGAAGCATGCAGGGATTTGGTCTGCTTTACTGCTGGCATGGTGTTAACTTATGTATGATCATACATCCGGGTCAAAGGCATACAACCTGGTTTTTCTCTGATACAAAAGAGGGACAGGAACCTGCTGGCATTCTGCTTAAGGCCCTTCAGATTCCAGCATGTGCCTTCCCCTTTTCCCCATTAGATGCTAGACTGACTAGTATTTTGGTCATGCTGCAAAGTTCCTTTAAGAAAAAAAAAATCAGGTATTTGGAAAAGGAATGTGATGAGACTAATTTCTTAACACAGGATAAATGGTCTCTGAGGCTGGATGTGTTTACAAGTATAGAATTAGTAGCAATTACTGTGAATTTTAAATTTTAGAAGAACCTATGATGGGTACTTCATTTTTTTAATCAATCTAAATAAATGAATAAAACGAGTTGCCATTTTAGACAGAATAAATTAGTGTCCTGGCTCCACTAATAGATAAAATGGGATGTTTCAGAATGTATAAAACTCCACAGTTTACCTAACAGTATTCATGTAATAAGGCAAACTTTCTTGCTATTGTAACTATACTTACTCTTATTATTTATAGGTATGCTTTTATATATTACACTTACACACACACAGGGCCATTTTTCCAAAAAACTCTGCAGTATAGACATATCCTTATTCTGTCTGAGAAGTGTCTTTAACTCAACTCTTCTATTATGATACCGTACATAAAGTGCACATCCTCAAAACACTGCACAAATGTTAATAATTAGTCTCAACCTTATTTGCTATGGCATATTGTAGCAGTCTTATCTGGAAACCTACACAGACTGAACTCTTACTTTTCATTGTCATTCTTGTACTTCATCCTTTATTTTTCTCTGCTGCTGTTCTTATGATGTCCTTGTGCATTTTTGTGATGAGGTTTTCAGTCTTCTCTATTTTTCATCATCAGATCTTTTCCTATTAGTCCATGTGATCTTCTGCAATTTGTTAGACTTTTGTAAGCATACTACATGATAAATAAACCAAAACAAGAAGAAAATAAAACTCTGCAAAAATCTCCTAAAAAAATCAACATGTTATTTTGCCATCAAGTTCTTTTGCTCCAACAAAGATAAAGGAAAACATACCCTAAAGTAACAGTAATGGAAGAATCTATTGACAATATGCCAAAACCATCTTCTTAATTTACAATGAGTGTAAATCCTGAACATGAAATGTGCAAATATTATTGTTGATAAAAATAGGAACAAATATCTGAAAGGTGATTATAACAATTAAGTCTTGATTTTGACCTTCATAATTATTACACCCATGGAACCAGCAAGTGACATTTCAGAACTGATAAAAAGTGACAGATCAAACTTCCAGCCTTGTTTTACCACCTTTTTCCAATACTTCCTTTATTTTTAATAGCTCTGTTTTTCTATTCCATTCAGGTCCTTGGATCTGTAGTGTACCTCATCATCATAGTCTTCTAAATTACTCTTTTTATAGAATTATTGCTACATACTGTATATTATTGTATTCTATGGAAAGCTAGCAGAGAGAAAGAGGATAGGTTTAATGTGCTCTCAGACATGCTACAGTGTTCAATTCCAGTTGAAGTTTTATGGCCTCATGGCTTCACGCCCGAGTTTGTTGTTTTGCTGTATTCTACCTAGACAGTGATATGTACATCAGAGGCCAAGAGGCCCTTGTTCTCCAAGATGGGATGAAGTCTTCTTAACTCACCAGAGATGATCCTAAGTCAGGGCTGGCCCACGACATTTTGGCACCTGAGTCGGGGAGCTCAGATGATGCCCCCGTGCCTCCTTGCTTGGGCCAAAACTTTTAAAGGTCTCAGTTCTGCCTTCTTCCTGTTCTGCTCCTCTCATGGCACTCCACCATCTCTGTGCATCTAGAGCAGAGAAAATACATATGCACCAGCAGCAGACACAATTTTCTACACTCTGGGTCCTAGTGGCACCCCCCCCCCACCGCCCCAGTCTGGCACCTGGGGCTGCCTCAGTTCACCTCATGGTAAGGCCAGCCCTGGTCCAAGTGTTAGTTGTGGATGCTGTGACATAAGAGCTTAGCATCAGTCAGGAATCCAGGAGCACTTCTAAATGCTGGACTGAATTAACGTAACGTGTGTGTGTGTGCGTGCATTCAAGCAAAGAGACAGCACCTTTGCCTACCAGTATAATTTGTTTATTTGGGTTCAGTTGTAACTAGCTGTTTTTCAACCATGATCTGACCTCAGCCAAGCATCTTAGACCAGGGTATTTTGCTAGTGTAACCATATCAATGCACTATGCCAATGTCACACAAGAACAAAACTATGGCAGATAAAGGGAGATTTTTCTTGCAACTTCCCCAAATGGCAGAATCACAGAATTCATGACACTTTGAAGACCAAACCCAGAAACCCACACTGCAATTAAACAGCCCTGTGTGTCTGAGTCAGCTAGCAGGGGCCTGCCGCAGGAGTCTGAAACCAGGGATGTGCTTCTCTGTTTACCCCTGCTCACATGTGCTAACTCTGCTTAAAAGGAGCTCTCTAAAAAGTAGCAGTGTAGCCCAGGGTAGTACAGGCAGTGGCTCAAAGAAGCCACCTGAATGTAAACCTGATCAGACCCTCTGAGTATGGACTCAGAAGGTGAGCCACTCTGGCTATACTACCGGTTCTATTTTTGGTGCACTAACTCAAGCGGAGATATCCTGGGTCTTGTCCATCAGCATTCAGACATCTAAATCCCATTCACTTTTTGTGATACTGATGAATCTAAGTACCTTAGTCATTTTCAAACATGGGATGTGGATTCTGAAAAGGTTACCCTTAAATCTTATTTGGAAGCTTATAAAATCAGAGGCAAAAGCCCCATTGACTGACTTCAATAAACTTCAGGATCTGACTCTTGGGTAGAGATTAGCATTTTAGATGCACTACTTCCCAAGATGATTCTGCAAACATGTAGTCACCCAGGAGCAACTTTACTCACATGAGTTGTTCTACTGATGTCAATGGGTAACAACAGGAAATTTTAGAGCCACAGTGAACAGCCTCCGGCTTGAGTTACCACTCTGAAATTAGCTGTATAGATGTTGCAGTTCTGGGTGGAACTTTGACTCTAAACCCTGGGGAGGAGTGTGTCAGAGCTCAAGCCACAATTTCTACACAACTGTTAATGTGGTAGCCTGAGCCTGCCAACCCAGGTTCTGAGTCTCTCAGCCACTCACTGTGCAGATGTACTTATCGGCTACGTCTAGACTGGCGCGCTTTTGTGCCAGAGCTATGCAAATGAGACTCAGTGCTGGAATATCGCCGAGCCTCATTTGCATAGCTAATGAGCCGCCATTTTGCGGAAGAGGCTCTTGCGCAAGATGGGGCTGTCTACACTGCCACTTCTTGCACAAGAAAAACACTTTTGAGCAAAGCCGTTATGCCGTTTATTTTCAGGCATAACGGCTTTGCGCAAAAGGGTTTTTCTTGCGCAAGAAAGGGCAGTGTAGACAGCCCCGTCTTGCACAAGAGCCTCTTCCACGAAAATGGCGGTTAATTAGCTATGCAAATGAGGCTCGGCGATATTCCAACGCTGAGCCTCATTTGCATAGCTCTGGCGCATGCGCCAGTCTAGACGTAGCCATACTGTTAAGTGTGTGTGGCGAGATCGGGGCTTTCATTTTTCTAGCACAGAACACAGTCAGTGGTTGGTTAAAGTGTGCTTTCTGAACTCCTCATGACCGTCTGCTGAGTTCTGTGAAGTGACAGACACATTTGATAAATGGCTCACTAGTGAGCTTCACCCTCTTTGCCTAAGAAAAAGGCTCACTTTACATTGATCTCTGAGAACAGAGATCACCCAGCAATTCCAGTGTCAAGGACTTGGATCGTTGAACACAACATTTAATGTCATGTTTCTCAGAAGCTCACACAGCACTTTTGATGTTTCTACGATCCCCCACTGCCAGACATTTTTTCCTCCCTCAAAAAAGAAAGGAAGAAACCAAAGGGATTAGGATTTCTTAGCACTAGGAATAACACAACAAGAATATAAATATAAGTAATAACGGATTATTTTGCTGATCTCCAGAGAAACAAAAAAAGTTCAGAGATGCTGTACTGGCTTTACTGTAATCTATTGTATTAACTACAAACACACAGACCTGTGCTAAAAGAACATTATTGTAGCAAAATCAAATCTTCTTGCCCACTCATCCCCAGTCTCCTGCACTTCACAGCACCTGATTCAGACTCTTTGTTCATGTCTTTGGCTCACATCTCCCTCTACACCAGAGGTGGGCCATGATTTTTGAAGGGGGACCACTTCACAAATTTCTGAAGTGGCCCTGGTCCCCCTCCCCAGGAAGGGAATGGGCCTTGGGCAGAAGGGGTGGGGCTCGGAGACTTCCCATGCTCCCCTGCCCACAGACCCTGATTGGCTAGGGGTGGAGGAGCGCGTGAAGTCTTTGCCCCACCCCACCCCACCCTGGCACTTAGAAAGAACTGCCAGCTGTTTTGAACAGCTGGTGATTCCCTCTGGTGCCACATGCCACTGGTGAGAGGAGGAGGAGGCTTCATGCACTCTCCAGTCCCCAGGTCTCAATTGAGCTGGATCAAGTGGTTTGGAGGGCCGGTTTCAGCCTTCAGAGGCTGTCTTGGCCACCCCTGCTCTACATCCTGCCTCCTATCAGACCTCTCTGGTCTCCCTACCAGCTCCCTGGCATTACTGTGTCCCATTGATTATCCTCATTCCACCAAGTTTTTGTGATGCCTACTGTATCAATATCCTCACTCAGTATGAGGCACTCTAGTTCACCCATCTTATTATTTAGACTTCTAGCATTTGTATTTAAGCACTTGAAGAACTTGTCACTATTTAGCTGTCTGCGACTGAATGATGTAATTAAATGTTGCTCATAAGATCCTACCCAGATTTTATTATCTTCCATCTTCTCCTCATTACTAGGAAATAGAGAATCTCCACTAATAAATACTCCCTTAAAAATGCCTGTGTGCGAACCATATGCTCCTCTGCACCTGTCAGCTTTCCTCCAGCCTTTTGTTTAAAAATTGCTCTATGACCTTTTTAATTTTAAGTGCCAGCAATCTAGTTCCATTTTGGTTTAGGTGGAGCCTATCCTTCCTGAATAGGCTCCACCTACTGGAAAAAAAGTTTCCCTGTTCCTAATAAATCTAAATTTCTCCTCCCAATACCCACTGTCTATTTGTATGCATATAATCTCTTCATGCTTTGCAGTTTCCTGCATTTATAATTTACCCTTCACTTCTATTACACCCTTCCTCGGAGTCACCTCATAACAGTAGTTATGCTTATAATATATATAATTTATTGTTAACAGATGAAGAAACTGAGGCATAGAAGATGAGTTTGTTGCCCAAGTTCATAGAGTGAGTCAGTGGCGGAATTGGGCAAGAAACTCTATCTGACTGTGAAACAGTCCACATAGGTTTCACTGAACTATTTTGGGTCATATTCAGATTGCATGCTTTCACAACTCTTGAATTTAAGATTTGTTCCTTTTGAATCTAACAGTTTATGGGAAATGAAACATAGCAAATCTGATTTTTTTTCAGATGCAGAAAGAAGCTGAATAAGAACTATCCTTTATAACAGGAGAAATAACAGGAAATTATACGTTATCCTATATAACAGGAAATTGTACTATATGCTTTGGAATATCCAAGAAAGAGAGAAAAACTGTTACAAATCTAAATTAATTTGTTTCAGTATGGAAAAATGGGGGGGGGGGCGTAGCGGGGGGTTGCTTTTGTTTCTAATTACACAGTGAATTTTCTGACTATTATTCCTTTAATATTTTTATGGACCAAATCCTGTTGTTTTTACTTAAGCAAATCCTACGCTGAAATATAATTGGATACAAGGACAGCATAACTGGCCCAATGTTTGCAAATGTAAGAAAGGCAGTTTAAATGCTTTCTGTTGATTTATACTCTCATTATGTGAAGGCTGCATAAAACAGATTTCAAGTGTGGCATTGCTCATATGGACAGATTGTGTATCAATTCTCAAAACATGCCAGCAGAGCAGATTTGTTGAAAGAAAAAATGATTAAGGACCTGTTATCTGAATATTGTGTTTCCTGAAAAGTAGGATCAGTTTAAGATATTTTTCTTTTCCCAGCATAAAAATCACAAATAGGAAATATGGTTTTTAAAAGATTACAATGAAATTAAACATAATTTTACATATCTTATACAGGTTACACCTCTATATACCAGAACTCTCTGGTCCGTCTACATCTGTGATCCAGAAGGACCACAGATGGCTCAGGATCAAAGAGTCCCAGCTTGCTGCAGGGCTGGTGAGGCTGGGACGATGCACAGACCAGCTGGGCTGCAGGGGTAGGGAGAGAGAGGGCTGGGAGCCAGTGTGAGGCTCATCCGGGCTGGGGGGTGAGCCAGGAAGCCTGGTGGGGGGCAGGGCAGGTGATGAGGGTGGCAGCAGGAGGTTCAGAAATGGCCTCCCCAGATCTGACAAAATTCCTGATCTAGGACCATTCAGGTCCCAAGAATGCCAAACTAGGGAGGTCCAGCCTGTATTATTTGTTGTTGATTAACATGCACTGATGCACTCTGGGAATGAAGCAGACAGGATTTTTAATTTAGAAACTAAAACTGTTTGCAGTTATTGGCAGCAATATAGGTTAAATATATTTTAATATAAAACCTTATTCAATAAATATAACCATATGCACGGTGTCATAATGGAGAACATCACTAAACTATTACTTCCAATTCACCTATATGCCAACGGTTGCTGTGAGATTTCATGTTATGCAGTTTAGAAATGGCTGTGAATTATTTGGTAGTTTTGCCTGGATTTGCTAATCTTATGTCAGTGAGAGGAGACCATTTTTCATTAACATTTTATAGAATATTTTAAATTCAGCTGTAAATATCCTATGTGAAAATTAACTTGGTGAATTAACCGACAAGGAGTCCTGTAGCACCTTATAGACTAACAGATGTATTGGAGCATAAGCTTTTGTGGGCAAAGACCCACTTCGTCAGATGCATGTGAACTACATGCATCTGATGAAGTGGGTCTTTGCCCACAAAAGCTTATGCTCCAATACATCTGTTAGTCTATAAGGAGCTACAGGACTCCTTGTCACTTTTGCAGATCCAGACTAACACAGCTACCCCTCTGATACTTGGTGAATTAAGTGCACAAGGGAAAAGAAAAAAAGATTGTTCATATGAAGAGAAAAGGTTAATAAGCTTTTTGAGATGCCCAAGAAACTGAAGCAACTTCAGTATTGCACTGATGGAGGGAAAGATAGAACCTAGCCACTTCCCTCCACCCACTGATCCTGGACCCAGTACTGTACTGGGGCCACTCTCTCTCTCTCTTTCGCCCCCTCCCCCTCTGCCCCAAGAACTTGAACCATCCTTATGAGCCAAAACAAATGAAGCCGATAGGATCAAGGACAGACTCAGCCTCAGCAGATTTTATAGCTGTTGCTGATAGTACTGGTGATAGAATCAGCATGTCTTATAGCAGCTGTCATTGGCTTCTGTGTTTCAGAAGCTGCCAGATCTGTGTCAGAGCTGCAGTGTGTGTATATATATATATATATATATATATATATATAGCTAGGCCCTGCATGTTATATGTATGCTTGTGAACACTGTTAATTGGGCCTCACCATGGCAGTGTTATATTTGTGATGTAAAGAGAAAAAGACAGCACCCCGTCCTGTCCAGATATCTGGGTCAGTCTTCACATCAGCCTCGCACCACCTCTTCTATGTTAGGGTGGCCAATTCTAACAGAAGCTATTTCAAGAGATTCGTCCCCTCTCCTCCCGCAACATGCAGTGATGTCATTTTCTTGTGTAATGACATTTTCTTAAAATATCCTATTAAAATCTCCAGGATTCCTCTCAATATTCACCAGGAACTGGATGTCAGTTCCAAGAGACTCCTGGCCAATCCTGGAGGGTTGGCAACCCTACTCTTCATACCGTCTGTTCCTCCCTCTTCTCTTCTGCCATGTCCCCCTCTCTTCCTTCTCATTTTCTTTCTGAATAGCTAATCACAACCCCTCCTCACTCAACTCTACCCAAAGAATAATATGTACACACACACACACACACACACACACACACAATGGTACTAACACAGCACTTTGTTCATTCTAGCTATTCACTTTCCCCTGTCCTTTGTCTATCTTGATTATATAGAGGGTAAGTACAGTGAACTAGAAATACAAAACAATTTTATTTTGAAAAACCGAGATCTTTAATTCTGATATTTTCTAAGCAAAATTCCACTTGATGGGATGAAGGGGAGTTGGGATGCATGTAAGTTATAGTCATGGTGAGACTTTAGATTAAAAATGGACCTAAATAATTTGGCCTTCTTCTCCTTAAATATTAAGATAAACAAAATAGTCTGAAAAAGGTTTTTACCCTTAAGAATCTCAGGGATGTTATTTCCTCTAGCTTTCTTTGAAGGACCACTGGCAGGTATAAAAGATTAAGTAAAACTCCAGTCATCTGAAGAAGTGGAGTGTGCCCACGAAAGCTCATGATACCATCTACATATTTTGCTAATCTATAAAGTGCTACCAAACCATTTGTTGTTTTTTTAAGTTTATCCTGTACAGACTAACTCAGCTACCCCCTGAAGCTTCCAGGTATAAAATATGTTCATTATGAGCCCTTAGGCCCTTAAAGATTCAGTAGTTTTACTCTTGGATTAATAAAGGTTTCCTGCATAATTAATATTAATTCATCATTGAAGTTAATCTGGTGTTACCAAATTTTGGTGTTACCAAAACTTAAACAAAAACTAAACAAACAGTTTTTGACTGAATGTTCATCATGCCCTCCCCACACCCAATAGCTCAGGTTATACACTTTTAGACCTTTTAATGTCATCATTTTGGTTGCTCTCTTTTCAATCTATAGAGGACTCTGAATTTCTATTGTGAAACCCCTGCAAAAAAAAAA
>CM057845.1:104596827-104628054 GCA_030068395.1 Apalone spinifera | reverse complement strand
CAAGATCATGCCAATGTAGACGTAGCCAAGGTGTGTGGCAACTAGAGATAAATGCCAGCTGTTTTTAAACAGCCGGCGTGTCTCTGTAGTTGCTGCACGCTCTTGCGGAAGTGAGGAGACTTTGCGCGCTCCCCCAACCTCAGGCCCTGATTGGCCTGGGAGTGGGGGGAGCAGCAGGGTGGCCACGGGTCATATCCACTGGCTTGGCAGGTCACATCTGGCCCGCAGAGGGCCTTTTGCTTATCCCTGAACTAACCCCTTTGGACTTGATTCTATTGCTATTAATTGCATTAAGTTGTATCTCACTCTTTGAGTGGTCCCAAGCACCACACTACCAGTCACTGCTGCAAAGTCAGGCTGCAAGAAATTAGGTCCTGAACCAAAATGCTCTAAAATCAAAAGCAGTCTTTCTCTGATGAGCTTTGGAATTCACAGTATAAGAAGCTTGCTTAAGTGCTTTTCTGAATCATGGCCTAAACAATTAGAACCCACACCATCTCTGAGGTAAAGAAACTCACTTAAATAAGGAGTTATATGACTAAATGAGAGGAGTAGCAGGTCCACTAAAAATGGCAAAAGTGAAGCCTGTGAAAATAGAATTAGCATAGAAAAGGGAGAGCTGGGTTTCTGAGGTTCAGTTCAGACAGCAGTCCAGAGCAAGGATGCTTAGCCAGACTTATCCCAGCTATCCATGCCTTTTGTGTCTGCAGAATTTTTGTGCACTCCTCATTTGCACTATTTCAGCACTTCTGCTTCTAGCCAGAACTGGGAAATGGAGAGGCATGGGAAAATGAATGATTATTTCATGATAAAAAGATTCAGGAACACTTTCCAGCTTCAGAAAAGGCTTTGATTGCAATTATTTGAGTTGGAAGGCATATGAACCTATAAATAGCTCTGGGATCCACTGTGCTGGGTTCCAGAAATATGGAGGCTGCCAGTTGCTCTTGGAGTTGAATTGACCTGCTACCTCCTCCTCAGCACTTCTCCCTGAAAAGGAAAAATTAAACTGACTCACAATGGGTAATATCAAACATATGTGAATTTTTAGAACAAGGGTTGGACCGTGACATGTTTCGGGATCACTAGTTTGCCCTCCCTAAGGACAGCTTGAATAAGGTCCATCCATGTATCACTCAGACACTTCCTGCTGCCATTTATTACTCTGGATGGACCTGTATCAGTACTGCAAGTGATTAAGAGTTTGTCTAAATGAGGAGGGGTTATTCCATACTATTCCATACTAACTCAAGTTAGTGTGATTGAAAATGCCTGTGAACACATGACACAACCCCTTAATGTTAACTAACTCTCTGCTTGGTACAAATTCTCTTATCCTCTTTCAAAGTGTAGCGAATCAGTGCAGAGCCACTATTTTTCTCTGCCATTGCACAATACTTTGGCAGTCCTCCCACTGCTGTCCCACACTGCTTTGCAGATGCCTGTGGTGAGGTGGTTCACCGTCACCCCGTTGCCTCTTGCCCTCAGTCCTTCTCACCCTCCGGCGGGCTCCCGGGCCGCCGGCTTGCTGTCCTCCCCAACGGTTGCTCCCGGGCTGCACTCACGTGTCACTGTGGCCGGAATGTCCCTACTCGGGCTCGGCCCGCTCTGGTCCCCAGGTGTGGTGGCCATGGCTCCCTGCTCCCTGCCAAAGTTCCCCGGCCGTTGGGCTGGGTCCTCCCGCTTCTGGCTGGGTCCCGAGTGATCTGCCGCTCCGCCCGGAGCCCTCCGGCTGCTGCTCCGGCTGCTGCTCCTCCACAGGGGCCACCTGTGGAGGAGGGGAGAACGCCGCCAGTCCCTGCTCCCTCCTGGCTCTCCCCCTCTCCGCCCTTCCCACCGCTCTTTTGACCCAGCGGGTTGGGGCCGCCCTCCCCTGCGGTGTCCCCGCCGCCCGGGCCCCCCGGGGTCCTAATGACTGCCCCGGGTGGCGTGCCTGCTGCCGCGGTTCCACCCCCGGCCGTGCGCCCCACCCCCTCGGCTTCTCCGGGTTGCTTGGCGGTGCACACACCGAGTGCTCTGGCCACCGAACGGCCGGCTCCCCCGGGGCGCTCAGCCACTTCCCCGCCACGCACCTCCGTCAGGCTGTGGCTGCGAGTGCAGGGAACGCCTTCCCCATCACAATGCCCATGAAATGTTTGTTTACCTGGGTGCCCTCCCCATTCCCCAGGATTCACCCTTTTCATCCTGGATTCAACTATATCAGCATTGCTGTGATATCACTCCAGCAGCTGCTAAACTGCTTGGAGCTGTGGTGAGTTTCTTGATCTCCTTGCCATCTGGGAGAAGCATTATTGCAGGCAGCTCTTGTAGCCAGCCAATGCAGTAAGTACGTTTTGAATTGTTGCAGAGCAGATGGCTGAGAAGAATCACAGCCAGACTGCCTACAAGAACTGTATAAAGAGCAAGGAGTGACGAAACATGTACGGACAGCTGATACAGTGATAGAAGAAAAGGCAGCAGTGCCCATTTGACTTGTCTATTTTGGAAGGAGCTGGACAGGACTGTTTGCTGGCATGCCACTGCGGAACCCAATGCCCGTATGGACAATGGTACCCCTGCTGCTACTACCACTAGGTTCATCAAAAGTGATCAGGAGAAGACAACAAGGAGAAAAAATAGTGATGAGATCTACCTGAATATCCAGGGTATAATCAGAATATTCAGAATGCAGGATACGAAGGGTGGCTATGTAGAAAGAAAGCTTTCATGGGCACAACTCACCTTCTTCAGATGACTGGAGAATTAGAAGTCCAGATCCAAGAGGCTGATAAGAACAATTAGCACCTCCATTGTTTGGTTGGTTGATTAAGTCATCAGGATGTGGAAGGTAGTGTGTGAGCCAGCTGATGTCCCTGTTCATGCCATTTGCATAAGAATTAAACTTGTAAATGAAGTTAAGTTCCAATCCTTCCCTGTGTATTTGACTTGTGGAATTGGCCTGATGCAACACAGTGACTTGGAGATTAATTCTTTCCCATAGACTGTCTCTACTAATGTGATCTATGCCATCAAATGCCAACAATGACCCACGGTCATGTATATTGGCCAGCTGGACAGTCTCTATGGGAGAGAATTAATGGACACAAATCAGATATCTGAAAAGGCAATACACAGAAACCTGTTGGAGAACACTTGAATCTGCCTTGACACTCATTCATGGATCTCCAAGTCACTGTGTTACTTCAGGATTGGAACTTAACTTAATTTAAAAGTAACTATTTGAACCATCTACTCACTGTGTCTGTCTCTCTCTCTTTTTTCTTTCCCTCACCTTTTTTCCCCCTCTTCTCCCTCCCCTCTTCCCTTATTTATTCTTGGATCTGAACTTCTAATATTCCAGTCATCTGAAGAAGTGGGTTGCGCCCACGAAAGCTCATGATACCATCTACACGTTTTGTTAGTCTTTAAGGTGTTATTAGTCTATTTGTTATTTTTTGAGGTTTTATAATTTAGCAGTATTATGCTATATTGCTATGCCAACATCTTTTCCAGGTACTTCAGAGATGCCTCTATATTTGGCAGAGGCAAGATAGGTTCCCAAATTTCCAGCATCCCATCTCCCTCCCACTGTCCCTCCCTTGCTGCCTTTGCTCTGCCCCTTCCTAACATAGTCTCAAAATGACATCCGGACCAGCTAAGCAATTGGCTTCTATCTCATGTTGAACATCTAACCATTGGATGTTTACAAATCCATGCCATGGAGGACATATACCCATCTACTAATTTCCTTCTCCCTCCCCACATCTGTCCAGGTGAGCAAACTCCATCCCAGAATATCTCTCATTCATGTGTTCAAAATGGCGGTCCATGGAGTAGTTGCATTCTCTACTTTTACCTCTATCTCCCCTTACGCAGCCTCTTCCACTAATCCTATTATTTAGTTGTACTGAATTCAAAAGCTTTTTAGGACAGTTGTTATGTGGTGGGGAAGAGGGGAGTTTGGTTAGCAGTCACACTTTGTGACATATCTGGAAAGATAATAAAGCTCCTGTTCCATGCTGAAGTCTACATGCACAGTAACAGGGATTGGTACATGAAAACAATTACATTCAGGATGTATGTATAAATGGCTTTTCACAGGCTAACCTATTTCAAGGAAAATTATGGGGAGCTGTTAAAATTTCAAACAAATAGTACAGACCCCAATCTATTTCCCTCTGCAGTTTTAGCATGGCTGCAGGGGACAGAAGGCAGAATCTGAGATTGAGAAAATGCTTGTTTTTAGTCCAGAGATTCTGTGGGGCAGCTTCATGATCATTGCTGTTGGCACAGCTTGCCACTCCCTGACATACCTGCACCACTTTGAGGGCACCATCCGGGTCAGTAACATCAGTGTGTCTTATTGGTCTGCCTTTTTTGAATGGAGCCACTGTATCTCCTAGCTTCCCACCTCAATGGACAGCATCCAGATGGCAACACAGACTCCATTTCTCAATGTTTATGGGACACTTGCATGTGGATATGCTGCTACTGCAGTTTGGGGGCTTGTTCAGCACAGATCCCAAAAAAGGTTACCCTCACCATCCTGAAATTCTGTTGCTATTGCTGCTCATCCCAAGTCTGAATAATGATCCGCAGCACTATTTGAGGCTGGTTTCCCAAGCCAAGAAATTGTTGGACTGTGTGAAGCTACTCTAGGAAGAGCTTGTGTAGTAACAGTTGTACCTGGTGTTATCCTCCTGCTGCTCCCTCTACTGCTATTCTTGTAGCTGTCAGCTTCCAAAACATAACATAGTTCCTGCACTAAAATGTTACCATTTCTGTGTTAGATTTAGCAATGACAGCCATTGAATATCTTAGAGATGAAACAGATAGAAAAAAGTCAGCTTGCATTATCTATCCTGTAGTGGTGCAGCAGATGAAGTCCAAAACTGAAACCATCCAACCCCAAGAACTGAAGGAAAGCGCAGACAGCCTCTGCATATTTGCAATTGCCAGCACAGTGATGTGGAGCATTCTTGCATCCACACTGACTAATGGCAATTTGAAAATGGTGTTAGCCCACCTGGAAAGGGAGGAAGTATGGAACAAAAGAATCAGAATCAGAGGACTCCAGAAGTTTGATCCTCTGGGTGTGTCTAGACCACACCTCTCTGTCGACAGAGAGATGTAGATTAGGCACATTGAAATTGCTAATGAAGCAGGGATTTCAATATCCCGCGCTTCATTAGAATAAACATGGCAGACTTTTTTTTTTTAAACGGAGCTTTTTCGAAAAAAAAAAGGCAGTCTAGACGTGGATTTGTTGAAAATAAATCCCTTTTCAACAGATCCTGTATTTCTCAAAAAATGAGGTTTATAGGATCTGTCAAAAAAGGGTTTATTTTCAACAGATCCATGTCTAGACTGCCGTGGGTTTTTTTTCCTAAAAAAACCTCTGTGTTGAAAAAAAGCAGCGGCCATTTTTATGCTAATGAAGTTCAGGATCTTTAAATCCCTGCTTCATTAGCAATTTCGATGTGCTTGATTTGCATCCGTCTGTCGACAGAGAGATGCAGTCTAGACGTAGCCTTCATGTCCCAGAATTTCACTGGTTTCTGCTATGCATACCACAATGCACAGTGAGAAAAATCCCACAATGCATTTAGCTCAGCAGAGGAGTGAAGGATCATGGGATAGTGACCTGAACTGCTGCATGTTTAGTGTGCACCAACCCCCACTTTGTTACACAATCATATGAGCTGAAAGACAGGAGATTGATCATGTACAGATACTTTTATTGTGGCTTACATACTGCACACGAGTTAATATGCATCAACTCAGTGTGAACTAAACCACAACATAGACAGGCCCTAACCTGCATTCAGGACAACTGAAGTTAAATAAAACTTGCCCGAGGAAGGCAGTGTAATTTCTCCCCATGACCCTGGTGAAGGGCATAGAATCATAGAGCTGGAAAAGACCTCACGAGGCCATTGAGTCCAACCCCCCACCCAAAGTATGGCTTTATCAGCTGATTCTCTTCCTGCGATGGAACCACTGCTATGGCATAATAAAATAAAATCTCTTTGTTTCTCCTAAACTTACAGCATCACATCATAAAAATTCCTAATCAAGCAGTCATCAGGCTTCAGTGCCCATCTGCCACCTCAACCACCACCGCTGTTCTCCTAGCAATAGAAGGGGGCTTTCAAAGGACATCATCAATGGTGATGCAAATAGATTACTGTGCTGTCCTAACAGCATATTACTCTGGTACAAAGTGCTTTCCATATGTATTAAGCAACATTCCAGTTCACTTGGATACAGTAGGCATTGTTACACTGATTTCAGAAAGTAATACATTGGGACAGAAACAAATTAAATGGCTTGTCCAAGGTCACACAGAAAGTCAGTAAAAGAGCTAGGAACGTAAGTATGGAGTCCATGTTGCTTAACACTGGGGGATTGGATAACATCAACCTGCTGGCATTAATTTACAGAAACAAGAGAAAATAATAATGAAGACATTTTAATTGTCTTACAGCAATAAAATAATTCAGATAAATACCAGACTGGTTGACTTTTGGCAACATTTATTATATTGTGTTATTTTAGTTTCCCTTTCAAGTCATAGTTTTACTTCAATTAGAGTCCCTTTTAATTCATGAGTTTCAGAAAACTGCCCTCCGCCCATTTTACAAGAAGAAAAACATGGGTTTTCACAATGTCAGTATAACATAGAAAATCTTTTTATTAAAAAAAAAACAGTTTTGTTCATCTAGCCATAAAGCAGAATATTAGTTTAAAAATAACTAGGGAAACTGTGTCTTTCTGAATTGTGATTTTGCCAACACAAAGAAATAGCTCATATATTTATCTGTTATTACGGGCTGGTTATGGGAACTAGAAAAAGGAATGCAATGATAGGAACATTAACCTTTAACAATGGTTGAGCTATAATAACCCATTCTTCTTTCAAGTCTCCAGCAGCACAATGGATCTTTTTACAATAGTTAAAAATGTCTCTCTCTTTGCAATGTTTATGGCATGAGCTTGAGATGATACCTTCTTTCATATTTCTCAGGGAAGTAGTATAAAGGGAAGAATGTCTCTGAAGGGAAAAACAGACAAGAGCCAACAGTCAAGGGTGCCAACAGCTTCTGGGAGCCCCTGGACAAGATGTGGGGGGCAGCTCCATGCCCCCAGAAGGAAGGTGGAAGGGACAGGATGTGAGGCATGCAGCCCTGAGTGCAACCAGAGAGTAGCACATACACACACACACAAAACACACCCCAATCCTTAGCACTGTTCCAGCTGCCACTGCTGCCGCCCTAGCAGCTATGGAAGTGAGTTCCAGTGACTATCAAAAAAATGAATAAACCAAAATTTTTCATAATGGATTTCCTACAAACTCATCAACAGCGCATCTTTTTTATCCCAAACCCAAATATTCTTAAACTTGCCCAGGTGCTCGGATCTTTATGTCCAAAGTCTGAGTTTAGATGTCTCCTTTCTGACACTACGCTAATCACACCCTCACTCTTACCCTTTCACTTTCTACCACATGGACCCTGCATCCTCTAACCTCTGTCAGCCACCAGTAGATGTTCCCAGCCACGTCATTCTACCTGCCTCTTCCCTCACTAGCGTTTATTGCTTAATCAGATACACACACACACACACACACACAAATGTATGGCACCATGCAGAGGCATATCACTGTTTTGGGATGCTATCAAATAAATGCCTTTTAGAGGAATTAAATCATGCCACAATTTGAAAAGACAAGAACTCATCGCATTATGATGTAAGACTGTACTGTATCAGATGGAACCAAAACAGAAAACTTTGTCTACATTTTCTTCACAACTTCAGCTGTTCCCAGACTAGTCTCAGCAAGATCTCCTCTGTCTCATCTCTAGGTCTCTGCCCCTAGAGCTTCATTGGGAACGAAAGAAGTGCTGGGGCTCAAGAAGTACTTTGCATTCATAACCGATGCAGCAAGCTGGAGGCTCAGTGCTGGCAGGCTCTGCTTCAAATTAAGCACTGTCTGTTCCACGGGGAGCCCTCAACGGCCTTTTACGGGTGAGAAGCCTCTGTGGCTCAGCTTTAATTTCCTTTCATCTTTATGTTGCCTGGAGACACAGCACCTTGGAGGGGTGCCCCCTTTTTTAATTTTCAACATCCAATTTCATTCTAGTGAAGTGTGTCTCCCTTTCAGGGTCTCTTCTCTCAGTACTCACATGGTCCATTCCATTTTAACTTGCAGCACAAAGTAGCATGACTTCATGCCATTAGATAACTTGTCTTTCTGACTTTAGAGACCAGTGGAGCCATCTGTAAAACTACAAAATTCAACATTTTAGCTGCATCTTATTTCAAGAGGACTGAGACTTCCCCACATCTCGGGGGAGGAAGAGGGAGCAGGAATCATCCAAATCCCATTGCAATGTTAAACAAAGTATCTCAAGGAAATGACAACACTTTGTGGTAAATTAAAATAATTCTCCACATACGTGATGCTTTCCATGAAAAGGGGACCAAACAATAACAAGGGTAAAATGTGGGCTATATTCTTAGACAGGTCAACAATTCTTTTTATGCCTGCAATTAATTGCAAAAGTATATTTTGCACCCACACTCAACCACTACCTGCTTAAATTGCAGCTCAACATTAAATTAAACTATATATAATTTGTGCCCATAAAATTAGATGCTGTATTTCAATTTCAGCCCTGAAATATTTTATTTGTTTGAGAAGAACAAACTATTTTTATTCCTACTTTCATAATAGCAAAGACAGGCTTATGTAAGCGTGTCTGTGTTTGGTTTGGGTTTTTTTTAATTCTAATATGACAAATCCCGAGAAAGAAGAAAGTGATGGTTCTAATCAGACAGCTGCTAAGAATAGTGATACGTAGGTAAATATTAGCACACAAGTTGAAGCAATGTTTACTGAAAGCAACATAAGTTTTTATTAAAAAAGTTTTCATGTGATTAAGGCACAGATACTAATATTCCCATCTGTAGGTCTTTAGAGAGCCTGGCATTCAATACTAATTAGAGATTAAAACCTCACATGTTTAAGAGTAACTTAAAAATTTGTCTTTGGATTTGGGTTTTTCCTGCCTATCCTCTGTAGGAGAGATCTTTACTCAGTCTCTCTTTTTCCCCCTTCCTTTGTTTTAATTATAACGACATGATATTTGCTCAGACTGTGTTATAAAATGGCATTAATATTTTTCCCACTTTTCAGCATTTGTCTTTTTACGCCCTCTACCACCCATCTTTCATACCCATTCATTTTATTTTGATAGTCATTGCTGGCTGAACCCAGTAGTGTCTGGAATGTGGAGCGCTGTGACTCAAAGTATTGCAGAAATTAAATGTATATTTCAGCAGCAAATTAACCTGCTTATTTGCTCTAGAACTGTCATTAGCTACTGGAATTGTTGATTGCCTGACTTGCAAACAATGGTGGAAGTTATATAAACATGTAAGTGGACATACTCAGGATGTGGCTTTTGACCTCAGTTTGCCTAGAGAGAGACTATGAAAACATTGATTGTTGCCTCTTTCAGATGGAGGTTTGGTCCTATTCCTCTGCCTTGTTTTGATGTTGCACAAATTTTAATAATTTGGTCTTAGGGAATGCTGGACCCTTGGTATTACTGAATTTCTTGGTGGAATTTTACTGCCCAACCAGTGAACTGGTATGGAGACCCTGACAAAGAGAGGGTTCTCTGCAAGATACCATATAGACAGTGAAGGGAAGAGCCACTGGTAAGAATGGGTAACAGAACTAATGGCTTGCTCCTGAGGGATTCCAGGCATCCACATTTCCACTGATTTCAATAGGAATTCTGCAAATATTTGTGTGTGAACATAACTTCACACATATGTAATTCCATTGTGGTCAATGGGATTATACATGTGTGTGGGCTTACATAAATGTGTAAATATTTGCCGGGTGATAGCCTTACACCCTAAAGTCACTGGGGATTTATTTGGGCATCAGGGTTCCTGGTAGTGTGGTATTAATTTAGATGAAATATATGGGTCCAAACACAAAACTCTTTTTCACCTTTTATTAAAAACACCGCAAAGACAGCTAAAGTATTAAATAAAGCTTTCATTGTAACAGCAGCCTTTGTTCCCTTTCCTTTTAGCTAGAGAATGCTTTTAAAAGGAAAAAATGGCAGTCTCTTCGATGATAGTAAAGATGGAAATAACTGCCCATTTTGGGGGAAAAAAAGAAGTTAGTTGAGATGCTGGAGCTGTTTTCATTAGTCTGGTTGTTTCTTTGAAGACAAAACAAGACACACACAAGGCTGGGGAGAGAAAAGAACAGCAAAGACATAAAATGCAGCTTGTGTGTCTAGTGTTGACTTCAATTTGCAATCTTATCATTGGAAAGACACAGGTATGGCACACTGCATGCTCCAAGACCTGGAAACTTATACCATCAGTCAGCTACATAGGGTGTTTCTTGTATCAGTCTTTTCTGGTTAGAGGCTTACAATGATATTGGAAAATATGCAGTCTTGGCTGTTTTTTAGACAGGAAAAATAAAAGCTAAAGGCTAGTAAAGAAAGTGAGGAAGGAAAAGGACATGCAAGGTAGTAGGGGAGTTGTGACAAAGTTGAATATCCCAAATGTGGTTTGGGATTAGCCAGAGACAGATGAGATGGTGATGTCATCTAGCCCAGTCTAGTCAGGACATCACTCGGGATTGGGACAAAGGAAGTACAATGTCATGCTGGGTTCTAGGGTCTCAGAAAACAACAAGGGTGGCAACCATGAAAAGCCTTCTCCTTCCTCTTCTCCCATCTTTCAGTCGGTCAACCAGAGCTTGCAGCTGTCCATCTGTTTTCCTCTCAAAATCTCGCCATTCTAAGGACCACAAAAGGAAGGAAACAACCCATCCCCTCGTTATTTTGTTCACCAATTAAGCCTCATTTCCAACACACTGATTGTCATCCATTGGCTTCCAGTTCCACACTTCTCTTTCCAGCAAAGATCATCATCATACAGTCCTTGATGGTGGTGCCTCCATCTGGACACAGGTTACATTGGCAGGTATGCTAAGTCAAGAAGAAGCAACATGTAACTCCGCTGGCTGCTCAGATTTGGCCCCAGGGTCTTTCCATCATGACAGGGACAGTGGGGCCAAATGGAGCAGTGTTGCAAGCACTGCAATCATATCACAGGGGCTGGTGGGCCAAACCTTTGTGCGTGGTAGGAAGGGGCAAATGCGGCTCCTCCTTGCTGCTGCCATGTAAACAGCTCCCGCATAAAGAGTCCCTCTCTCCCCTGCCGCTGGGTCTGCTCAGTATCATCTTACTTCCAGCAGCCCATGTCCCCTTTGCTCTTCCCACAGGACTCGCTCAGAAACTCCTTGACACTTGCCACCAGTCTGAGGATCTATGGTAAGTGCCTGCACAAGGGAGACAACCAGAAGAAGGGGTTTTGTGCATACCATGTGAAAAATATCTCTGGGGACCCTTCACTTTTAGTTATCTCAGCAGTCCCTTTTATTTAGACTAACTCAGTGTCTCTTCTTTTTTGTACCTTTCCCCCACCAACATCTGTTGTCACAGGTTATTGTGACATTTAATGAACTTTCACTTTTCATAGCTGAGCTAAGAATAAGGGTAATCACTCTAACAGAAGGATCAGGACCTCAGGAATTGGCTTTCCGTTGTTTTCTTAGCAAAGGCTTCTGTTTAATTTGAAATTAATTGCGGGTTTTTTTAAGTTAATGATTTTCAGGAAAAAAAACAACACTTTAAAATGAGAGGATTTTTTTAAATTGCTTAAAAGGCGTAATGAAACACAGTGCTTTAAAAAAAATATTAGAGGAAGCTTGAGAGTGGGTTCTCCCATTCAAATGATCGAGTCATTTAGAAAAAGAGGACCAGCTCTGTAAACTAGATACCATATTTTAGCGAATATACCCCGCACCAGAATATACCCCACGGTTTTTCCAAATTGAGTAAAAAAAATCTTGTATACCCTACACACGAGTATAACCCACAGGGTATACAAGACTCTTCTGTGCCACGGGGTATATTAGTTAATTTACGGTGCCGGGGGGGTTCCTGCGGGCACTCGCCACCCTGGTTCCTGTGCAGCCGCCAGCCTCCAGCCTCCAGGAGGGGGAGCGCTCATCGCTCTGGTTCCTGCGACTGCGCAGGAACTGGGAGATGAGCGCTCCCCTGCCCCTTCCTGCGGCTGCACGGGAACCAAGGGGATGAGCGCTCCCTCATCTGGAGGCTGCGCAGGAACTCACCAGGTGAGTTTAAAAAATTTTGTATACCCCACACCCGAGTATACCCTGCGGGTTATATGCGTGAAAATACGGTAGGTTTCCTTGGGGCTCTGTAAGTCCCAAATTTTAAGTTCCTTGATTAAATGGTATTTATTACATGCAAATCAGGTTTCCCAATGGATGCGTAGTAACACTGTTAGGGAGTTGATTTAAAAACAGATATTCTAGAGTCAGTCATGAATTTGGTGACTTTTGCACTAAAAACCTACCCAAGTAACATCAAGATGAATCAATAGAATATCCCTCCTCTCCTGGAAATATCACTGTGCTTTCACTGGCACTATCTTGAAATAAGTTAAATTTAGAACTATAGATTACAAAGTTATGCTCCACTTCTATATATCCTAGGGTTCTTGGCCCACTTCATGGATTCAGCTGGCATGGGTTGGTATTTCTCATAGGAAACCAATATTTGAAACAAATCCGGTCTTATAAATATTTCATGATTTTTTGGCATCTGGACCCATCTCTTTTGGGATTTTATCAGATTTTACCAGTGGGACTTTTAACTTTCTAGCTAATGTTATTCTGACTGACCTTTATATAGTAGGATGTATGTTTACTTTAGATTTAAAGTGGGGCTCTATTCTTTAAAAGTGACTAAAATAATTTCTCAGGCTTCCATATTTATTTTCTGTCAAGCATTTCCAGATCAAGTTGGCTTAGTCTACAAGATTATTAGTCTCTGTCAACCCTACAAATGCATCTCAGTATTTGTAAATATACTGAAAGAAGAAATTGTTGAGCAACTTGGGGCCCCTTGTACAGGGCCAAATTCTGCAGTCCTCATTCTGTGACACTTTGCCTGAATAAACACTAAGTAAATACACTCAGAACAACATGAGCATTTAAAAACAAAACAAAAATCTACCAGAACAAAAATACTCCAGTGCACATACGTATGTCTCCCCCCGCTTCCCTCCCGCCCCCCCCCACGGGAGGATGACAGCGAGTGAGCCACCCATTGTAAAATATTAGTCATGTCATTTAATGAACTACTGGACAGTGCTCAGATGCTACAGTAAGGAGCATAGTATAAGAGCCTTTATAGAGCAGAGCAGACCTCAATCTGGATTATTAACATTTTTCTGAGTGCATTTTAAATCCCCCTGAATAAAATCTACTAGGTTAAGCAGTTGTTGTCAGTAAGTAAATTAAAAACTCCTGTATACGTTGGAGAAAAAGTATAAAATTATCAAGTTGATGAGGAATCCCAGGTATGACTGTGACCATACCAAGCACTGTACGTTTAGAACCTGACCCTGTTACCACAGACATCAATAGGAAATCTCTTCAACTTCAATGGGAACAAGTCCTTTTTGTATCGTGTGCACGCTAACCTTGTACACAGAAACCTCATAATTGCCTGAGGCTACGTCTACACAGCAACATTAATAACATAGTCTGTATCTACACAACCAGCAGTTATTTCGACATAATGTCACAATACTGTCAAGCTGGAGGACTTCAGACTCCAACTCCTGTAACCCTCATTTTATGAGGAGTAAGGGAAGTCAGAGGAAGAGTGCTCTATTTCAAAATAAGTGTTGTATAGAGAGCACCAAAACTCAGAAATAAGTTATTTCAAAATAAGCTACGCAATTGACATAGCTCAATTTGTTAGCTTATTTCAAGATAAGCCCTGCTGTATAGATGCACCCTGAAAGTGTGCATGTGTTTCTTGTGAATAGCACTCAGAAAGTAGTGTGACTATTCATTTCATTTTTCAAAATAGTTTCATATTAATTTTTCCTTCTACATCTCAATGCTAGCCACATTCATGGACCAAACATGGGGTCCATGGACTATATAGATCAGGCGTGGCCAACTCGTGGCTCGTGAGCCTCATGTGGCTCTTCCCCCCTTAAAGTGCAGCTTGCAAACCCTCCCCCGTGGCCTGCGAAGCCACCCCTGCACCCCTAGAAATGGTCTCTGGCCCCCGGCTCTCTGTGCTCACTGGGGCAGGGGAGCCGTCCAGTTCGATGATTCAAAATGGCATCACCAAGATGGCGGCAGCCAATGGGAGCCTGATGTGGCCAAAAAGCCTTGTCTTTTAAAGGGGCAGCATCCTTTTTTTTTCCTCAACAACTCTGGGGGGCTGGTGGGGAGCACTTCTTTTTTTTTTTTTCTTTTTTTTTGGGTGCAGCTTTTCACATTTTTTCCACGGCTGTTAGGCTCTCTTTGTTTAATGGGTTGGCCACCCCTGAGCTAGATGCTAAAGGAGCACTCAAAGATGATAAAATCATAGTGGAGAAGCTAAATGAATTCTTTGCTTTAGTCTTCACGGCTGAGGATATTGGGGAGATTCCCAAACCTGAGCCATTCTTTTTAGGTGACAAATCTGAAGAATTGTCTCAGACTGAGGTGTCATTAGAGAAGGTTTGGGAACCATTTGATAAACTTAACAGTAACAAGTCACCAGACCAGATGGCATTCACCCAAGAGTTGTGAAAGAACTCAAATGTAAAATTGTTGAACTATTCACTGTAATTTGTAACCTATCCTTTAAATCAGCTTCCATACCTAATGACTGGAAGTCACCAATATTAATGTGACACCAATATTTTAAAAGAGCTCTAGAGATGATCCTAGCAATTACAGACCGGTAAGTTTAACATCAGTTCTGGGCAAAAGAGTTGAAACTATGGTCATGAATAAAATTGTCAGACACATAGATGAACATAATTTGTTGGGGAAATATGTCAACATGGTTTCTGTAAAGGGAAATGCCATACTAAACTACTAGGCTATGTCTACATTGCACATTCTTGCACAAGAAGATATGAATATCACCACGCCTCATTTGCATACCTAATGAGCCGCCATTTTGCGCAAGGGGCTTTTGCGCAAGAAGGAGCAGTCTACGCTGCTCCTTCTTGTGCAAAAACCCCCTCTTGTGCAAGAGCAGTGCAGATGCTTCTTCTTGCACAAAAGCCTCTTGTGCAAAAATGGCAGTTCATTAGGTATGCAAATGAGGCACAGCAATATTCCTCACCGTGCCTCATTTGCATATCTTCTTGCGCAAGAATGTGCAATGTAGATGTAGCCCTAGAGTTCTATGAATGGGTCAACAAACATGAGGACAAGAGGTATCCTGTGGATTTAGTATACTTAAATTTTGGATGCTTTCTTTTGGAAGAAGTTTTTTCGGAAGACTGGGGACCTGAGGCAAAAAAATGACTAGAGCCAAGCCAAAATCTTGGATCCAAGCATCTGAAATTTGGGGGTATTTGAAATTTAGACCTGGATCTCAATCTACATTTCTTCAAATACTACTTTTCTTTATTATTGGCTAAACCAAATATCATAGTCTAAACTCCATGGAATTTTAAGTTCTTTGTTAATAATGTAGATGAACTTATACCTCAAAAAATGAGATGTGAATGTCAAAAATCTTTATTCATAAATTATTAGATTTTTAAGATCAGACAGGTCTATTACAATAATTTAATCTGACAGTCTGTTTAATACAAAGAACATCACCATCATCAAGTGTGTAAATTTCTGGTTCAGTTGACACAATCATTGATGAAGACATCACATCCTGATCTAAAGCATTAAGGTGGAGGAACATCTATCATACTCTTAGCCCAGGTTTGTGGTTAATTAACTTCACATTAAAAAGGTGCCTTGTTTCTAGTTTTAATTTGCCTAGCATCAGCTTCTAGACTGAGTCCTATTCTGTCTTTGTCTGTGAAATGAAGAACCTTCTACCATCAGAAATCTTCTCCCCGTGCATGTACATATAGACCTGAGACCAAAAAGACACCTCAGCTGTCTCTTAGATGTGCTAAATAGAACAGGCTTCTTTAGTCTCACAAATCAATGGCTTATATATTTCAAATCTTTCTTGCAATTCTTTTCTGAACCCATTCCAGTTTATCACCATCTTTTTTAAAGTGTGGTTGTTGGAATTACTTATTTTAGTGATGGTATCACTAATGCTATATACAGTTGTAATAACATTTCCCTACTTTTACCTGATAACCCTTTGCTTATACATCCTAAGATTTCCTTTGCACTTAGCCAGCACACCACATTGCACCTCATGTTCAGTTATCCAACACGAGCTTTAAGTTCTTTGCAGCGTCACCACATCCTAGAAACAAACACAAACTCAATATGCTATTATAATTGTATTCCATGAACTTTTGCACAAATAAAATTTGCATCTCATTCATAAGGTTCCATCTCATTCTCAGCATAGGATTAGCTTGTGACTGCCTTGATGATCAGATTATTCACACAAGAAGTCCCATTGACTTTCATGAGATTCATATGAGCCACTGACCTGCTACAAGAAAAGTCACAATCTGGTCCTAATTTATTTGACTGCTACAATGTGCATGTAATGCTTTATCCATCAGTGTCAATGGAAAGACTCCAACTGACATCAAACCTCAGTCTAGTGAATCTCACCATGCAGAACAATGCCCCCACAGTGAGGATGCACCAGGAGGAATGACAGAGTGCCAGGCTGAGGGGGACCACATTGCCAGGGTGCTCATCACAGAAACACAGAAGGATAAAAACCAAAGTGACGGGACACCTAATTGGCAAAGATGAAGCTTTAGAGACTTTAGAATCTGTTACAAGGACTTGTGTTATCAAAGTGTGTGCGTTCCCTCCAGAAGGTTGTATGGAAGATTAGACCCCACCTAAACTGGAAAGCACAGCTCAGGCCAGTAGTTCTTCAGTAGAATTCCTAACATTGGAGCATAACAAGAGTTATTTACTATTTAATGTTTTTAAGTGCAACTCTTAACTGAACTACCCTGCAATCTCACTAAGGCCTGCTGCTTTTCTCCGCTTCTGTCAACTTCTTATTTTTATTTTATAATTTGGTGCGCAAGAGTTTTCATTCTTGAATGATCTCACTTAGTGTTATGTACTTTGTGATAGGTGGAGCACCTATGTCTTTCGGGTTTGTGGGTCTGATTACCACAGTTTCCCTAGCACTGTTAAATTTCACTATTAGATATCACTACTCACACTGATCAGGCTAATGCTGCATATAAATGGGTGGATCAGCTGCAAGATACTGAAGACATAGATCACCTAGATATCAGATCGCTTCTCTGAGATGTACCCCAACAGCTTCTTGAGGGTATACACTCAGCTTCGTTAGGCTTCCTCATAACATTTCCAGTACTTCCAGTTTTAAACAAGGTTGGAAACTGGAGATTCAGAGTTGCATGAAAAAATTCTGTTGGGGGAAGAGAAAGTCTTCCATTCCACTTCAAATTGCATTAAAAGGTCCAATAAAGAGGGTTCTATTAAAGTTTTGAATTAAGATTTAGGTCAATTTTTACTTTTTCTGAAATTAGTCACTCTTTTTTAGTTATTAAATCAAGAAACCAATTACAGTGGCCCAAGTTCACTTCTGGTATAAGAAAGTGTGGCTCTGGCAATTTGATTTGGTATTTTTGATTTTCAGAAGAGCATCTTTGTTTATTTTCATGCCATAATGAAGGCAACCACAATAGAAATAACATCAAAGAACTAATGCAAAGAGCTAGTAAAGTGCACCTTACTCAGGCCTAAATAAAGGGCATCATGACATTAAAGGAAGCTACACTGTGAGCCAGGAAAGGCCAGAAATAGTAAAAAAATAAATGCATTAGCCATTATACAACCAGCAGCCACTTGGAAACTTCCTGATGTTAAACCTTTCCCGGTGAAACTCCAAATGACAAGCAGTCTTGCAGCTAGTACCAGTCATGACAACAGCTGTTTGGATAAGGCTCTCATTGCCATAGTAAAGTCAAAGGCTCTCTTAAAACCTTTGGTTTACACTATACTGATCCAATCAAATAGTTCTCATGCAACAGAAATTCTACCCCATTGCTTGACCTGCATTGCACAAGATCACTTTCCCCTAAATAGTCTCCAAAACAAATGGCTCACATTATCTTAGGGAAAACAAGAACATATATAAATACTTCGAAAGGTACACAGATGAAAAGGGAGAAAACATACTTCTTAACTGGGCCATAAAACTTTTCCATAATAAGTCTGTTCCTTCCAGTCCAGTCTAAATAAAGCCTCTGACATGTGTCAGGCCCTGCATCTGGAGAACTAGCAGTGACAGATGTTAACTATACAGACTTGTCATAATGCTGTTTGATTTTTTTGTTTGTTTGTTTGTTTGTTTGTCTCCCAGATGGCCTGAGACAGACTAGCTGGCTTTTTTGTGAAGGGGAGAAAGAAGGGGGGAAAATCTCTCATAGATCTTACACAAATACGGAAAGGCACCCACACTCGTCTCACCCACTCAGTGCTCAGCCTTGATGATGTGTAAATTAAAGGCTATAGAATCCTTGGTATATTGGATATTTCCCCACTTCTCTTTAAGAAAATAAAGGAGCTGAATCTGGCCTTCACTAAGATGAGATTTTAGTCTATCAGTTCCATCCATGGCTTTAATTAAAAATATAGTGTATTGCTGGGTAACAATATCCAGAGTATAAAATCTTATAAGTGACTGACCTGCTGTTAGAATTTCTGGGTTTCCCCACATAAGAACCACCATGCTGAATCCGCCCGAAGACCCATCTAGCCCAGTATTCAGTCTTTCAACAGCAGCCAATGCCATACGCCTCTTAGGGAATGAACAGAATAGGGTAATTATTGAGTAATCCTTGCCCTATCATCCACTCCCTGCTTCTGGCAGTCATATACTTAGGACATTGATATCATTAGGGTTGCATCCCTGGGATTGCATCCCTGATCATCTTAGCTAACACCAGTGATGGCCCTATCCTCCATGAATCTATATTCTTTTAACCCAGTTATAGTTTTTGCCTTCACAATATCCCCTGGCAATGAATTCTACAGGTTGACTATGCAGTTGTATGAAGAAATACTTCCTTTTGTTTTAAACCTGCTGCCTATTAATTTTATTGTATGATACCTGGCTCTTATGTTATGCAAAGGGGTAAACAATACTTCCTCATTTACTTTTTCCATACCATTCATGATGTTTATAGATCTCTCTCAGATCCCCAATCAGTTGTTTCTTTTCTAAGATGAAAAGTCTTAGTCTTTTTAATCTCTCCACTTATGAAAGCCCTGTTTCATGCCCCTTTTCTCTTCCCTTCTCTTTTCCTTTTCCAACTCTAATATATCTTTTGTAAGATGGGAAGACCAGACCAGACCAGTGACCTTTCCTAATAGTTCCTAACCAGTTTGCTTTTTTGACTGCCACTGCACAATGAAAGGATGTTTTCAGAGAACTATCCACAATGACTCCAAGATCTCTCTCTTGAGTGGTAACAGCTAACATAGCCCCCATTGTTTTGTATATATCGCTGGAATTATCGCACACTTTCCAGTGTGCATTACTTTGTAATTATCAACATGAATTTGCCACTTCTTTGCCCAGTCACCCAATTTTGTGACAAGTCTCCCACCTGTTATACTCTAATTCTGGCCACAGACAAAGCAAGCAGCACAACCCCTTTCATTCATACCTTATGTCCCTTAACACATATAAGTTTATTTATATAAGCAACAGATTGGTTTGGAGAGAAGGATTGCTCACAGTAAATTCAGAGATATAAGCGACCTGCACAAAACAGATGTGAGACATTCTAAACATGGATTTCGGTTTACCCCTTTTGAGAGAAAGAGAGAGAGAGAGAGAGAGAGAGAGAGAGATGCCATTTGCAAAATTAAGAACTGGATTTAGATTCAAGTTTTGATTCTAGTTGACCGAATCACTCAAGCCCATAAAATAGACAAATTCTGGAAAGGCAGAAGTAGGATTTCTTCTGCACAAGATTCTCTCCGAGATTTCATTGAATACAATTGTTTTTCAAATTCTCCAACAAAGCGGAGATTAAACATATTGACAGATGCAATAAAATAACAAAAAACGTAATAAATAACAAACAAAATTAACAGGAATTCCCTAGGCTGGATGTTAAAATGGTATGGAGCCAAAACTATTGAAATGTCCGGAACCCAGACAGCGCCTAACTAGTTCACAAGTTCATTCAGGGTGGGAAAATGGGGAAATGTGGTCAGACTCTTCTGTCAGTTTGAAGAATATCTGTGAGGCTTTGACAAAAATGATGTATGTTCTCATTCAAATACACCACAAGTTATTTCACTTACTTCCCCTTCGTGTCTGTACCCAGACTGTCTGAAAAGGCTAAAATAGTTTGTCCCACGATGCATTTTAGGTTAATTGATTAATTTTTTTCCCATCCGCTTCCGCTCCCAGAAATACAGGTCTACTTTCAGTAATCACTTCTGTAAAAACACCCCTCCCCTTCTCAGCTCCTGCTGTTTTTATCTCCGTACCTCTTACTGTCAGGTGTTTTCTCCCCAGCCATCTGCTTTCCCCAAACCATCATGCTGTATCTCACCATTCACCACACTACTGACACAGTTTATAGCCGTTTTCAAATTGTGGTCCATATACCAATGGTGGCCTGTGGTGCACTTATTGGTGGTCTGACGTGTTAAAGGAGAACAATTTAGATTATTATTAATCCTAACATTCACATCAGTGAGTAGAAAAACAGCAGCCCTATTAACAAGTGGAAGATGCTATGGTTCAGTTAACTGCATGCAAGAAAGGGGGATATAAAAGATACCACTTTTAGTGTTGCAAATTATTTCCTTTCCAAAGCTACTGTTTGGAGAAAAGGAGAGGAATTGACATGCATTGCATTTGCATCCACATAGTTATCTCTACCAGTGTGGAATGGGTGTAAGCCACTTCCATTTCTATCTGTAATATTTTACATCCACTTTCACTAATGTAAACAGCTACCGGATATTTAAGAAGTGCAGATTTAGACCCCGTTAGTGGGAATCACTTTCCAGGGCCTCTAGAGGAAAACACAGCTATGCATGGTCCTAGACAAAAGGTGGAGGCAAAAAGGTTGGTCTCACCCTTAAAGATAAAATAAATACAAGTCCGTGGAGTAAAAATAGGAGAGGATTTTCAAAGTAAGACTCCTATGTTCTTGCTGTTTAATGAAAAAGGAATGTTAACTATTCATAAACTGCGTGTGCTTCTCAGCCAGTGGTCTGTGACCTGGAAGTTGGTTACATCTCTCTTCTAAACAGCATGCACATAGCTTCCAGGGGACACAGTAGAGCAAAAATAATTTGACTGTGGTAGTAGTCTACTCATTGGGGCAGCTATCAGTTGCGCCCACTTCAAGCAAGTTATTGGAAATTCTGACTGAAGTTAAAAAGGAATTTTAGCTATAGACATCTGCCAGTTTGTTCTCAGTCCAGTTCTCTCTGAAGATTTGTCGGGCAGCTGTGCTACATTTGGGTCGGACTAGGGAAGGAAAGAGATAGCAGAAGAAATTATCTCATTCACTCCCTTCCAGTCCATTAAGGTGCCGTAGCAGGAGCCCTGAAGATGCAATGGGCAATGTGACCCTTAACATAGTGATTTTCAGATATCTGCAGGTCTTCCACTGATATCCTGAGAGGAGAGTTTTTCTGTAGCAAACTGAAATTAGAGACTTTTGTACAAAGGTATCTCTACACTGCAGAATTTTTCTGGAAAAACAGCCATTTTTCCGGAAAAACTACACTTATCTCCACACTGCAATTGCGGTCTTTCAACAGAAAGTCAAAAGAATGGAGGGGTTTTTCTGACAGCGGTAAATCTCTTTCTACAAGGAAGAAGCATATTTCTGAAAAAGCTTTTTCAGAAAAAGGCATGTGTGGACATGGAAGAGAGTGTTTTTTTGAAAGAAGAGACCTCCAGGAAAAAGCACAGATGCCCTGTGGCAAGTCTGTCCACAGTAACCACAACTGAAATGCGAGATAGCATCCAACGAATGTGGATGCTATCTTTTGAAAAAGCAGATTGCTTTTTCTTTGCACTTTTGCTATGTAGCTGCTCTCTTTTGAAAAAAGTTTTTCCGGAAGATTTCTTCCGGAAAAGCTTCTTCCAAAAGAAGCTTGCAGTCTAGACATAGCCTCAGTCTGTCTGCACTGACAGACCTAGTTCCACTGACATCAATCTTTCTGCAGATGCTCCTCTGGACTCTAAGGTGCTACAACAGAGTTATCTTGAGGTGTGAGGGAAGAATGTTAGCAGTTGACGCTTCATGAGAAAACAAGCTACAGTTAAAGAGAAAATGTCAAATTATTAAATCCCAGTGCAGTCCAAAGGGACTTTTGTCATTGATTTCAGTGGGAGCATGATTTGATCCACATATATTAAATAATTGCAGCACAAGTAATTTTATACTCTCTTGGCAGTGGAAGTCTTCACCTGAGACAGAACAAGCCAACTTCTGCTCTCAGTGTTGTGACCCCGCGAATTTTAACGGAGCCCACACCACTATAGTAGAAATCTGAACTAAGTTTCCTGCCTCTTCAATATGTTTTGAGAAATCAGAGTATGCATTCATAAATGCTAAGGCTGGACAAAAGCATTATGACCATCTAATTTGATCTCCTGTATAGCATAGGCCATTGAGCTTTCCCAAAATAATTCCTAGAGTACATCTTTAAGGGTATGTCTACACAGCAACATTATTTCAAAATAACTAGCACTATTCCAAAATAAATTAATCCGTGTCTGTGCAGCAGGCAGTTATTTGGCAATAATGTCAAAATACTGTCAAGCTGGAGGACTTCTTACTCCGACTCCTGTAACCCTCATTGTATGAGGAGTAAGGGAAGTTGGAGGAAGAGTGATCTATTTCGAAATAAGTGCTGGTTAGAGACTCCCTATTTTGAAATAAATAGTTCAGAGTAAGCTATGCAATTGATGCAGCTCAATTTGCGTAGCTTATTTCAAATTAAGCCTTGCTGTGTAGTCGCACCCTAAAAAAGCATCCAATTTTTATTTTAAAATTATCAGTGATGTCAGCCTTTGGTAAATTTTTCCATTAGTCATTTACTCTCATCGTTAGGAATTTATACTTTATGTCCATTCAAACTTTGTCCAGTTTCAACTTCCAGACATAGGATCATGCTACAACTCCCTCTGCACACATTCTCACATGTAGATACTTACAGGCTAATCAATCACTCTTTAGCCTTCTTTTTGAACTGCAGACAGTAGACTGTAGACACAATGGTATGTCTACACTTGCACCCTAGTTTGAACTAGAGATGCAGATATAGGAATTTGAAATAGAAAATGAAGCCAGGATTTAAATAGCCCGTGCTTCATTAGCATATTCTCGGCCACGCACTGGTTCGAAACCCAACTGTTTCGAAAGTGAAAGTGCGCTCCGGGCCTCCTCAAAAAAATGAGGAGTAACATTGGTTCAAACCAAGGGGTTTGATTCAAACTAACGCAGCCTGTAGCGCACTTTCACTTTCGAAACAGCTGGGTTTCGAACCAGCGCGTGGCTGAGAATATGCTAATGAAGCGCAGGATATTTAAATTTACCATTTTGAATGCCTACATTTGCATCCGTAGTTCGAATTAGGGTGCAAGTGTAGACATACCCAATATTCTAATACTGCTTGCACCAGTGCCAGCTGGAGAGGTGAAATAACTTCTCTACTCCTACTTCAGATTCCCCCATTTAGGCACCCCAGAACCACATTACCGCTTTTGGACACAGTGTCACTGGTAGCACATATTCCATTGATTATCTGCCATAGCCCCCACATCTTTCAGAGTCACTGCTTCCCAGGATAGACTCTCCCATCCTGTAAGTTAAGCCTATAGTCTTTGTTCCTTATTAGCATAAATGTATGCATTTTAATATATTATTGTTTTTTTACACCCAGTTTACCAAACGATCCAGATTGCTCTGAATCAGTGGCCAGTTCCTTTCATTATTTACTACTCCCCTCCCCTCCCAGTTCTTGGGTCACCTAGAAACTTAATTGGTGATTATTTTATGTTTTCTTCTAGGTCACTGATAAAAATTTTAAAATAGCATAGGACCAAGAGCCTCTCTTTCAGAACCCCATTGGAAAGAGACCACTCGATAATGTTTGCCTGCTTATAGTTATATTTTGAGACCTGTCAGTTAGCCAGTTATTATCCATTTCATGTGCACCAGGTTTATTTTTTATCATTCTAGTTCTTTAATAAAATGTCATGCAGTACAAGTTACATGCCTTACAGAAGTCCGAGCATGTTATGTCAACATTATTATCTCTCAACAAAATTTGTGATCTCAAAAAAAATATATCAAGTTGGTTTAACATGATCTGTTTTCCATAAACACATGTTGATTGACATTAGTTATATTACCCTCCTTTAGTTATTTATTAATCATGTTTCATATCAGCTACTTCATTATCTTGCCTGAAATAGATGTCAGTCTGACAGGCCTATAATTACCAAGGTCACCACATTTACCTTTTCAAAATGTTGACATATTAGTTTTTTTTCAGTCTTCTGGAACTTCCCCAATGCCACAAAGTTTACTTAAAATCAACATTAATGATCCAGAGAGATCTTCAGGCAGCTCTTTTAAAACTCTTGATTGCAAGTTATTTGAATAGCATCCTCCAGAAATACTAGTGGAATGGAAAATTTTCCAAATGCTTTTTTTTTTTTATGGCCAGAGCTCCCAAACCCGCATTTTGTATTTCTTGTCCCGTCCTCTGATTTCTGGTGGGAGGGATGAGCACACCTTGGCTCCACCCACCAGGACTCAATGAGGGGTCCTTCCTCCTCTGGCTCCATGGGAGGTCACTGTGTCTCACTACATACACTCCTCCACCCAAGTCCAAGTACCATTCATCAGGGCCAGTGTCCTCAAACCTTCTCTGCAGAACAGAGAGTCAGCATTAGCATGGCCTTTGGCTGCCCTGTGCCAGTCAGTAAAGGTATAGGGGTTGCAGGGCAAGGTACCAGCACATGAGTGTAGCATTAGTGTTCTTCATTGAAGATAGCCACTTCCATGGGACACCAATGGCAACCAGCATGAAACGGCCACTGAGGAGGTAGTACCTGAGGTAATTGCTTGCCCACTTGACTGCAAGGGCCTCTTTCTTGAAGATGGAGTACATTCTCTTATGAGGGGATAACTTTTGGTTAATATTAATATGAGGGGGAGGTCCTCGCCATCAACCTTCTGGGAAAGAACCGCTTTGAGTTCTACCTCCATGGCACAGTCTAGAGGACAAAGTCCCAGGTAAAGTCTAGCTTGTACAACAATCGTTTCTGGCAAGGTGAGCTTTGAGAATCTGGAAGGCGTCCTCATAGTCCAATGTTTCAGTGGATACATTACAGGCTATCTTTCTTTAAGAGCTCCATTAGGAAGTTCAATGGAGGCAGACTGTGGGATAAATGTCTGGTAGTAGACAGCTAGACACAGGAACATTGTACCCATTGTTTCATGGCAGATGGTGGGCAGGCTGTGAAGGCCTGCATTTTCCCAATGAGTACCTGCCACCGACCCAAAGTATGCCCAAGGTAAGTAGTCTCTTGCCATCCAGTGCAGCATTTCTTGGGGTTGGCAGTCAAGCCAACCTCATGCAGAGCCCTCCAAACTGCAGCCACCTAATTGAGATGGTCTTCCCAGTGCCTGCTGTTATGCTATGACATTGTCCAGATACGCCATGGCATATTCTTGGTGGGGTTGCAGGAGGCAGTCCATAAGCCTCTGGAATGTCACAGGGACTCCATACAGGCCAAAGGTCATCCAGGTGAACTGAGAGTCTGTTTGGAGTGGCAAACACCATCTCTTTCCTTCAGGCTGGGTTGAGGGGAATTTGACAGTATCCCTTGGTGAGGTTGAGGGAGGTGAAGTTGACGAGTAGTTCATCGACACAGGATATAGCAGTGTTATAAAAAGGTTAAAGGTTTAAGACCACGGAACATCAAACAATTTTTTTTTTAGGGGGAACACCAAGGATTTTTTTGTTGAGCAAAAAAATTTTTAAAAAAGGAGGCTTGCCCCCTTTAAGGGTGGCCATTCCCAAGGGAAAAGTAGTTGAGCAAAAACAAACAAACAAAAAATGGCGGGGAAAAGGAGTTGTTAAACAAAAAACCCAAACAGTTTGCCCTTTTATCTGGAAAGCAGGCATTGCCCTTTTAAGGGTGGCCATTTTGAACTCTGGTCGCCGCGGCACACCTCCAATTGCCTCGCGGCACACTGCGGTGCCACGGAACACACTTTAAAAAACTCTGGGATATAGGGTATGCATCAAACTTTAAGATGTCATTTACTCACTGGAAGTAAGTACAAAACCATTATGTCCCATCAGGTTTGGGTAGCAACACCACCGGGCTGCACACCTTGCTTTGCAACAGCTCAGTGACTCCCAGTTCTAGCATGACCTTCACCTCCTCCTTGATGGTTTTTCATGTTTGGTGTGGCAGGCTTCATCCCCACACTCATCAGGATCAATATCCTCTCCACAGGCTCTGACTGGATCTCAAGGCTGTCCCCCTTCAAAACCAGTAGGACTGTGGGATCCCCCAGGCAGGTGGCATGCAAGATCTCCTCAAAGCCCAAAGAGTCCCATTCTAATATCATGGCGTAGGTGAAGCAGGGAGCCAGCCCCATCATCACCACATGGGTCACCTCATTTACTGTCAGTGGGACCCATATGGTAGAACTTCATGTCCCTGTGGATGCAATGCAGGTGAATCATCCTCAGGCATAAGTCCATCAGAGGAGGGTGGAGAAGATATTGGCAAACCAGCATCAGACTGAAACCCCAGCCAATGAGAGTGAGGGCCATGTGCTACCAAACTGCCACCAGAATTGAAATTTTTGTGGCCTGCTACCTGAAGGTGTGGGACTCCCCTGTACAGACATGGCCAAAGCTGCAGTCCATTTCTGTTCAGTCTTGCTGTAGGTGCCCCTGCCTGCTGCATGAAAAAGAGGGTCCCATTTCTGCCCACCCCAGCTGGGCCATCACCCATGCTGATGACAAGTTCTGCTCAATAGCAGTTCACATAGCTATTTTCTTTGCATTTTGTCGAATCTGTTGTGAAAATGTTCTTAAAACCAAGATGTGCTGGGTCATAATCCAAGACTACTATAACATAAAATATGGCAGAATGCAGGTAAAACAGAACAGGAGACGTACAATTCAACCCGAAGGAGTTCAGTCACAAATTTCATTAACACATTTTTTAACCAGCCTCATCAGCATATCTTTTGGATTGTCTGCCCCTCCATGCTGTGACCCCCCAGATGGTTAGCATATCTGGCACTTAAATATCTTGCAATGCCAACTATAAAAGTCCCATACAAAGACCTACTTCAATTTTAGATGACATTGTAAATAAGAAGTGGTCTCTATTATCTCCTGCAAATTGTAACCAAACTTCCAAATGTGTTTGTCTTAGCAATTGGCTGAACAAGAAGCAGGATGGAGTGAACTTCTAGGCTCTAAATTTTTATATTGTTTTGTTTTGTGCTGGTTTTTTGGTTACCTAAATTACACTGTCTCCATAAAGAGATTGCATACAGTACTTGTATGAGGTGAATTGAAATGTACTATATCTTGTTTGTCTTTTTACAGTGCAAATATTGTTTAAAAAAAGTGAGCCCCATATACTTTGTATTCTGTGTTGCAATAGAAATCAAAATATTTGAAAGTGTAGAAAAATATTCAAAATATATATAATAATGTTTAATTGGCATTTTACTGTTTAACAGTGGAATTAATCACATTTTTAATCATGATTTATTAAAATTAACCGCATGAGTTAACTGAGATTAATCAACAGCCCCAGTTATAAATTCCACCACAGCATCCAAATGCCTGGAATGGGAGGAAAGATTGAAAATGAAATAGACACCTTAAAAATGAAGAAAAAATGTCTAATAAAAACAAAAACATAATGGCTAAGATTTTAAAAGCAGAGCAGGGGTTTAAACTATAGATCTCCCTTTAAGTTGGAAATACGTGGCAAAATCTTGTAGATCGATTTGAAAAATCTCACTTGGGAAAGCCTACTTTTTGCTAAACCTATACAACTGGTAGCCCTAATGCATCATGCAGATCCTGTGGGAATGGAAACACATGTTTCAAAAAGTAGAATCACCCTCATTTAAATGATAAGAAAAGAATATGAATTTCAACTTGTTTCACCATTTTTGCAGTGTCATAATCTAGCTTACCCGTGGTGCAATGTTCCAACACTATATTTCACCCTTCCTTTAATTAATGCCATAAATTGTCTGAATTTATTAACTGTGGGTATGACAATAAGTTTATACAGAACTCTCTGTGTTAGAGGACCCCAACATTTTTTATGAACATGAGCAACTGATTTGTGAACTGAATATAGGAATGATTTGCCCACCAATGAAATACGGCCATCTTTGAGATGAAATGTGGCAGCTGTTTAACAAATCATGTTGAGGACCGGAAAGAAAGAATAATCTTGTTTAAAATTTGACCAGAACATCAAAGATAATGCCACTATTGGAAAACTCCAAGGGATTTTTAATTATCACAGTGTAATATTTACCACATAAGTCAAACAGTTTTCTAAGTCTAAGAAATGTTGGCAGGTATCCTTTACTCTGAGAAAAAGCAGGGACAGCTCGTGCTCTGCTGTAGACATATATCTTAGAATATTGAGGCTGTTTCCTGATTACAACACAATGGAAGTCTGCAGTGAATCAAGCATGTCTTCACAAAAATGCAGACAAATGGTTGTGAGAAACCAGGACAACCCAACAAATCATAATATAAAAACAAAAAATCAGTAGAAGCACTGGGCATCATGGACAATTGAAAAATTAAAGCCTTTCACCATTCCCAGTATTAAATAATTTCAATCTCGTTTTTTAATAGGGTCTCATTTTTTTGATGCTCTTACTAGGTTGTACACCAAAAATTTGATACTTTAAGGCCTTTCAATTTTTCATATAAATTAGGACATGAACAACTGTGTCCTAGACCTTGCATATCCCATATAATCTATCTCCATATTTGGGGGAGGATTGTCTTTGGGGAGAGGTTAAAAAATATCACTTTTTTAGGCACAATGGCCAGTTAAAATTCTAAATAAAGTTACTTCTCTTTCTCTTAGGGCGTTGGAGCATGTCAGCATTTTCACTTGTTGGGCATAGTTCATAGACTCTTTTCCTTTTTGTTTCTTTTGCTCATATTTCCTGTCATTTCTTTCTTAGATCATTTTAATTAGATTTTAAAACCCCATTTTACTTTAAGGGATCTCTAAATCGAGTCGCTCATGTTTGACAGCATTTTTTGCCAGTTCACTGCCTACAATCCCTAACTAGATTGGGATCCAAGCCATTACTATGATTATGCCCAGTGCTTTCTTGGTGATGGTACTGCCTGGTATGCAGTACTGGCACCTCCAGATGAAGTACCAGCACCTCCAATCACAGCTCAACAATTTTTTCCCCTAGAGTACCAGCACCGTTTTTTTAAAAAAAAAACACTGATTATGCCTAACCGCATCAGTTATGTTAACAGTAATATTTCATTAAAGATATCATTTCTGCTATCCAAAGTGTCATTTATGATGGCCAGTAGTCCTGCTAAGGAATTGGATAGGAGACCCATGGCAACTGGGTACACAATGATGGCCTAATTTAATGCCAGCACTGTTCCTGACCGTTCAGCCATCCAACCAGCTACAAAATTTGATAGCCTTATAGTTTTTATGATTCTGAGCAAAGAAATGCAGAATGTGGTTCCAACCCTTCCTGTTCTTACACCTTTGGAGCCATTGGCATACATTTGACACTAGCATCACCACTTATCTCAAATGTATTGGTTGTCCAGCTATATGAAAAGGAGGACAGGAGACATTACATTTTGTTTTAATCAGATTGCAACTTTGTTAGACATCTAGGACCAACCAGTACATAAAAGTGTTCAGTGCAGATAACCCCATGTTCATTCAATAGCTTCTCATGGGCTTTTGCCAGATCCAAACAATTGCTTGGACCTTACCTTTCACCCCTTTATAGGAGGGTTAAGATGGGCCATCAGAGAGGGGGGGTAGTCTCCTTGCCATACCAATTATAGGAGTCCCAAACTCCCCTCCCCATTCTGTTACTTTAAACAATCTCTCTTTACCAATCCATTTATCTGGTCACTCCCTACAGAGTACCTCTATTGGACATCCACCACAAGAAGGTACCATCAATTAGCAAAGGGGTTTTACCTCAACCCATTTAGGGACAAAGGGGATGCCCTGCAACCCATCCAGATTCCAGGGGATGAGTCATGTTCACCCCTTCTCTTCTTTTTTACAGCAGTTTGCCTCTCTTCTCTCCCCAGCCAAAAATATATATACACAAACAGTATTCTCTTCATTCCGCCAGCCAGCTAATTCCCCTCAGCTTAAAGGTGCGGTACAGCCACTTGCTATATCTTGAACATTTAACACTCCTCTTTTAATTTCATTAAACAATTCCAGATCTATGTCAGGAGGTACATTTTATTTAAATTTATATTTTCCTAAAGCTACACATTTTAACTGTTTTTTTTATCTCTTTTCTACACTTTAACCATACTTACATGAGCCATATTAAGTTTTTGCCCTATATGTTGACCACTTAAATCCCAGCATTCATCATATATTAGTTTAGTATTTCCAGCTTCATTGTTTTCAATGGATTTATCCCTAAAGATTATGTCTAAAAGTAGTAGGTATTTCACCCACGGCTATCTATGGCACACACAGCGGCATTGTGATAAAAGCACCATCTACAATTTGCAGCAGCCGAGCATGGATTGAATCAAGCTTTTAAAATTAATGTTTGATACTAAACTGAAAGCCTAGCATTATACTCAATAATTGGTCTTAGCATTCTATATAATATTACCACAGCTTCCTTATCTGCAACCCTAGGGAGTTCCAGAAATACTTCCCAGTAAGTGATTTTGCCTTTACATTTTATCTCTAACATTTTCCGTTATGTCCTTTTAAGAGGGTTTGCTATCAAATATCACACCTAAAAATATGAAGCTTTTAACTTTGCTGATTGCTGTCCAGATAGAGAATTTATAATCTTTACTTAAATGTTCCTTTTTTTGAGACTATTACTTTCAGCTTGTCAATTGAGAATTTA
>CM057845.1:104582331-104592466 GCA_030068395.1 Apalone spinifera | reverse complement strand
CCAGGTAGTATATTAGAAAAGGGACTGAGCTCCCTGTAGTGACAAAAGATGAGATTACAAAGTAACTTCATAAAGAGACCAACATTTATGATGTGGAATTTGTAGTTACTATGGAAATGAAGCAGTCCTGGCTTTATGAAACCTACATCTTTAGACATTTTATATATCTTCTTTAACCCACTTGGCAATAATTTTTCCAATATAAATTTAAGCACCAATCAATATCACTCTACAAGCATTGCCAAAAAATGCAACATGAAATCAATTAGGATTCCAATGCAAACTCAGCTCTGCTCTTTTGTGCATGTGCATTGTGATGGTAGGTGGGCTTCATGACATGGAAACATACTGAGAGGTCTTATATTCTCTGGAAAACTTGAACAAGTGCGGGGGAGGGGGGAAAGGGGCATCACATGAATCATTCGTTGTGGTTAGTGGTTTTGAATCCAGCTCTCAGAAATATTCTTCCTCATTTGGCTTAGCTGCTTGTTATTATTAGACAACTGTTTTATCAGATGTTTAAGGAATAGGGAGAAAGGGTTTCTACTTAAACAGGGAGCAACACCATTTAAGTAGAAACCTCCTTTCATGCTCTTTTATGTGCAAGACAACTATATTAGTGTACTTTTCTCTACCTTTAAGCTTCTAGGAACAGCTATTGAACATTTTTCTAATGGAAAATCAGCTGAAATACAGTATTACATGCCAGAATTAAATCTTTTTAAAATAAACTAATATGATGACTAGTGAGTTTTTTGTTTTGTTTTGCTGTAGCCAAAAATACATGACTTTTGCCATGACAAAGAGCCAGCCTCATGGAGGATTCATATAACACTTTCACTGCAGCAGCTGCAAAGATAGTCGTCTCCAATTCATCCAGACCTAGAAATGGGCCCAAGTTGAAAAGACTGTCCCCCAAACTGGAGTGGTCATATAAGGGGTTTTGTAGTTCAGATCACTCTGTAGTTCAGATCACCTTCTTTGTAACACCACAATTTCTGATGTAAAGGATATTGTGGGTAAACATCAAAACCCTGTCAAAAATTTAATTCAGCATTCAGGTAGCTTCCATCTTGCTTGAGCCTGAGAAAAATCCTCAGGAGAACCGCCTCCCAAGGAGGAGAAAGAGCTTTTCCTCTGTAAATCAGCACACATTTTCAAAAATGACTTGTAATTTTTGGGTTTCAGTGGCGGGGGGGAGGGAAAAAATGCTGAAACACCATCTAAAAATCAAGCTGCTTCATGTAACTAAAGCAGGGCCCCTGATTTATATTTAGGTTATCTACTGTGTGACAGACCCAGAATAGCCGGCTGTCGCACTCTAACGGAGGACAGCTAGACAGGGCATTGGATAAACAGTTTTCTATTCCCTGAATAAACTTTCAGAATCTGCTGCCACATAATTAAGGCAGGCTGACACCTGAGGCTAGTTAGTAGCTGGCCTGAAGGAACAGGCTAATCAGACACTTGCAGCCAACTAAAGCCAGGGGGAGCTGCTATAAAAGGATTCCCCCAGGTAAGGGAGGGGAAAGGAGAAGAGGGATGGACTGAGAGGAGGAAGTGTGTCTGTGGAGAAGCTGACAAGGGAAAGATTCAGTCAGGTACCACAGGAAAAGTACTAGAGGAGTGTTTGGGGAAGTAGCCCAAGTAAAAGTCTGTTGTCTTGGGGCTAAAGGGAAACATTTGCTGCCTAGGGTGCCTGGGCTGGAACCCAGGGTAGTGGATGGGCCTGGGATACCCCAAACCTCCCTGTACCACAGAAATAACTTATTCCTGGAAAAGGAGGTCCAGGAATTATGGAGGGATCGCCCCCTTCCCATTCACTCACTTTGCCAATGATCACTGACTTGATAAGCTGTAACCCTAACCTCTAGAAAAAACATCAGAGGCAGTGTAGAGGATCACTCTGAGGCATACATTAATCGCTCAAACAGTGCAGGACCCATGGAGCACAGCCAGAACTTTGCTACAACTGATAATGAACATACATTAATAAAGAGCAGAAGAAACAAAGGTGTGTAACATTTCCCTAGTTCTAAAAACACAGTCTGGGTAAGTCAGTTATGGCCTAGTTCAGCTAAGCTTTTAATGCATTTGGGGATTTTTTTTTTTTTTTTAAAAAAAGGAGTTCAAATCCTGCAAGCAGGCAGCATGCCTCAGATATCTGAAGCTGCCACATTCAATAAATCATCAGCATTTCTGAAACTGACTATTGTTTCAAATATTTTTTGGCCCAATGAATGTACTTGTACTTTGTATGTTCACAGTTGAATAAGTGCCCTGAGGGCACATACAACTTTTCTCTTTATTTATTTTTTAAACACAAAGGGTTTTTAAATAAATGACAGATGGATGACCTGCCATAACACCAGTAGGCAGGAATAAGGCTTATGGCCTTAAGTAAACATTTGAGTTTTCTTGCCTGGGAGTCATAGCTATTAATTTATGTAGTGAATAAAAGTACTTAATTTCAGTAGAATGTATGTTCAGATTTTCTTTAAGTACCCATGATGGTTCTCTTGTTTTTTCTGAAAGTCAAATTTTCACTAGCAATAAGATGAAAGAATATATAGATGAATATTTAAAATATATAGTTTAAATTTTATCCAGCAGCAAAAGTGAGCACCTCTTAGCACATAGACCCTGATTCAAGGGGTTAATGGGACCCTTTCTACTGACTTCAGTGTTCTTGGGATGTGATCCATAGACAAGAAACCACATCTGCCCTGAAGAGTGAATAAAGCGGAAGTGGTAGATGTGATATACCTAGACTTTAATAAAGCATCTTGTACAGTCTCACAAGGCCTTTTTGCAAATAAACTAGGGAAATACAAGCTCGATTGGTATATTATAAGGTAGGTGTATAACTGGTTGGACAAGAGAGTAGTTATCAATGGTTCACAGTCATGCTGGAAGGGCATAACAAGTGGGGTTCTGCAGGGATCAGTTTTGGGTTCTGTTCAATATCTTCATCAACAATTTAGATAAGTATATTTTCTATGCCAATACATTTGTGGATCGTACCAAGCTGGGAGGGGTTGCAAGTACTCTGATCTGGACAAACCAGAGACAAGGCCTGAAGTAAATAGGATGAAATTCAATATGGATAAATGCAAAGTACTCAACAAAGGAAGGAACAATCTCCAGACTTTGTACTGGGGCTTTTCAAAATAGGGAAAGACTCTTCAGAGGCATCTTCAGTTTAAAAAAAAAAAAAAAAAAAAAACCTTTCCTGATTTTAAAATCCTAGTGAAAAAAAAAGCTCTTTCCTGATTTTAAAATCCTAGTGAAAACAAGGCAGTTCATAGTTTTCACACATTAACAGGTTGAGGAGGGAGATGAGGATTTATCTTGACCTGATAACTCATGTGAAAAGTAAAACAATCATCTGTCCTAACCCCTCTGAATTTTTTATTTTGTTCTTCTCCCTTCAATCCCCATTTGCCCTGATTTTTGGGGAAAGAGTTGAGGCTTTTTCAATAAAATAAAAATAGTAAACAACTAAGTTCCATTTTTACATCCTACTGTTCACTGTCATGTGCTTTATTTCCTTTTTTTATTTTTTGAAACAGAGTTTTAGACACCCCAGTGCAAATGCAGTATTGTACAGCATAACAAGCTAATGCTATGAGACAGGGACAGCTTGATAATGCTAGGGTTTGCTGTCAAGCTTTACAGACCCTTGCGTTCACTTGTGATTTACACAAAATGTTCTGGTTTGTATCACTTGCCAACTGTTTTAGCGTTACTGGAGGTAAACAGAATGTCATCAGATTTCCAGTCCTTCCTGGGTAATTTTCTCAGATATGTAAATGTTTGCCTTAATCTTACCTCCTCCTTTGCACTTTTTAAAGTGTTTTTGCTGCTGCTCTCGCTCTGCAATGGGTCAGTCTGATAACTGCTACGCAGAACTAAGATGAAAGAATAATCACACTTGGTGCCAAGAAGCTAGGCTGCAAGCATACAGCCAATTTCACATTCTTTGATTACATTAGCACTTATCCCCACAGGTATAAAGCAGTTTAGAGATGATGTTTATCGTTATTAGCAAACAGTTCCAAATATGCCTCTCACAAACTCAGCGAAGATGATCCAGTAAAATTACTGCTTCTGTTCTTTGTGATTATCAAGTAGGGAAATTAGTCACTGCTGGTGATTTACTCACAGGTATGTTCATGCCAAACACATACATGGGGGTAGAAGTTTAGATTAAAACTTGATTCCCCAGATTATTCATCCCACCATCCCAACTGTATTTTATTTGGCAAACAGGCTTCTGGCAAGTGAGCAGTGTGTCAAGTTTTGACCACACCATACTGGGTGATATGCTAAAATGAATTCAACAGGAATAGCTTTTGTCAACATCCCTTTCATTTCTCATGAAGGTTTTTTTAAGCATTTGAACTGAACTGTGTAAAAGCTCTTGGGAGCTCTCATATGCATATAAAACTGAGAACTGTTCCAAATAAGTTTAAGTTTGGCAGTACACAAATTGGTGATCGCTCATTGATCTTTTCCATAGCCAAATACTGAAGCTAAGTGGGTAAAGGTTCTGAAACTTGAGCACAATCTATCTTTCAGATTAACACTGCTTTCCTTCTAGTTCCCAAGACCCAATTCATCCGCTGATATAACTCCATTTAAGTCCACTGATTTCAGTGGAGTTAATGCTTGCCATAACTTTTTTCCCTACAGACTTTGAGCCAATGTGTCCCTGATAATTTATAATATAAATTATGAAAGTATTAAATTATTCATGCTTCTATGAGAGAAACAAGCTACTTGTATTTTAATAGGCTCATGTGTCAGTTTTGCATTTGTCACAAAAGGCCCAGTTTTCAAACTTGGGCACAGCAATGAAGTTACCCAGTTCCAAGTCCACATTTGGGCATTCCATTTGCCACATAAGAGCCAAAGTGAACGCTTGATTGCCCTGTTGTACAATTAATATGCCCTAACAATAGGCTCCTAACCAGCAGCTGAGGGAGAGAATATGATCTTGTGTGTTTATTACATGTGGCTGGAAGTCAGGACTTCTGCATTTGGGTCATGCTTGTGTACTGATGATTAGTTGCCTGACCTTGACAACATTTCTTAACTTCTGGGTTATTCAGCACTAAAATGATTTCACAATACTCACCTAACACCAACGGAAAGAGCAAGTCTTTCTGGATTGGTGATTGCAAAACACTTCAAAATCCTTAACTCAAATGCATTACAGAGGGACCATCTTTTTGTTCTGTGTTTGAGCAGGATCTAACACAGTGGGCTCTGGATCCATGGCTAGGACTTCCAGGTGTAACAGTAATAAAAATGAATGATGGATAAATAACAAATATCATAGTTAGCTAGTATTTGCCCCTTAACTGTACTTTCTGGAATAGGATAGTATTTTCTTATTCCAATTGGGTTTATTAGTAAACAAAAAAATAGTAAAATATGTATGAATGGGGGAGGGAGAGAGACTGTCAGTCTTGCCAAATAAAGTGATAAACTGAACTAGAAGCAGAAGATTGAAAGCTCTTATGAAGTCTAATCCTCAAATGAGAACAAACAGTTTTCTTTCCCCTGAAATACAAGTCAATATAGTTTTTTTCGTCCAGCAATAACAAGACAGCATCTTTGCTTATATTGTAATAAAGACTTTGGCTAAGGGAGACATAATATGAAGAGTTGGCAAGGGCAAAACAAAATTGATGCAGAAAGCAACACATTTAAATTTTCACACAAAATAAAATTTCCACAAACTGTAGAAAAATATTCAGAAATATGAAAATTATTTTCACTAAGTGAGAATTCTGGACTGTCCGTAAATGGGGACATTTTAAATACTACCTATGTGGCCTTAATAGCATATGGTCCATTTATTTTCAGAGTTACTCAAGTGCCTCTGCCCTTTCAGCATATTTGACTCTCTCGTCCATTGTATATTAAACCCTCTATTGCTGCTTGTTTGAAAAAAGGGTGCAGTTAAACATGCTCACAGAAAATGAGAAAGAGACTGCTTCTTTTAAGTAAATGTAAGAGAGAAAATAAGATAACGGGGCTCTCCCATTGGCCACTATGCTGCACTTTGAGTCATCAGTTACTCCTGTGCAAAGTGGGCTTTAAAACTCTACCAGTCACATTTTGCACAGGTGCAAATGATAACACAAATTGCAAGCAAGTGAAGAACAAAGTGTAGTTTCTTTAAACTTTACTTCAATGTGTCAGCCAAGGAGTCACCATTTTTCTTATCTGGTCTAAAGCTGTGGCCTTCCACAGATTCTCATCTGTGTCAGTAAAAACAAGGTCAACCTCACACCAGTGTTCCTGCTAAGCTGCACAGCAGCACTGCTTCCCAGGTGATTAATCAGCCGCACCCAATCAGAGGCTCAAGACTCCTAGTTGTCTGACCAGGCAGGGCTGATTACTCACCTGTGAAGCTGTGCAGCTTAGAGGGAACACTGTCTCACAACGCATTTAAAATAAATAACTATTCCTGGTAGTTTAGTCATGTTGGCAAATATAGTAACAGACTACAGTGAATAAATGAAGATCACAGCAAGGAAAGAGCAAGAAAGTTCTGAGTAAAAGGGGGGTAGGAAGGAAGTAGACGGGCAGAGATGGATCAAGCAGAGGAATGATAGGCCTATATCTACACTGCCAGGTTATTTCAAAATGATTTATTTTGAAATAATTCCCAAAATAGCTATTTTGAAATAAACTTATTCCTCGTCACAAGCAGGGGTTATTTGGAAATAACAAGCCATTATTTCAAAGTAACTGACTTGGTAGTATGGATGCTCACCTTCTTCTTTCTAAATAACTTCCCAGCAGAGACATGCCCACAGAGAACCTAGTTGAAACAGGTACACTAGTCTCACTGAGGGAGATTTGGGGCTACATACCCTTAAATTCCAATCCAAAACAAAAAGGTCAAAACTGTCTTAGCCTTGGGAAAACAACACAGTCCAGGGGGCTCTCTTGAGTACAGGCACCGAATGAAATAAAACACCGGGCAAACTTCCTTTTACATTATCTAATTATCCAAACCAGATGATAAGACTAGAACCAGCCTTACTTTGTTTGAAGTCTCTAACAGCATAATGTTCCCTAAATCAGAGCAAGCAGTTAGTTGCCCCTGTTACTTCTTCCCCCTACCCTGGCACCTTTAGGCTGAAGGAGAGTCACAGAAAAAGTTGCATTCTTTCAATGGCTTTCCTCAACTGACAAAGTATAGGTGTTCCCAGCAGTTGAATGAGCCACAGCTGCCAGTTCTTTCAGCCATGTCTAGCAACTAGGTAGTTTGTAACGATAACCCTCTTTCTCACAACATACAGTGAAAACACCCTTCACAGAGTCCAGAGTTTAACTATTATTCCTGGTGATGTACCCTCTACTAAAGATACAACATTCTACACCCAAAACCCATCACTATACCTGTGATATGACTCTTAGTATATTAATTTCCAACTAAGATAATCACTGATCTCCTAGAGAACTGCTCTAATATATAGAAAAGCAATAAAAAGTATCAGTGTAGGTAGGATAATTATAAATTCATCCTTATTTAAACAAAAGTTGCACAAAAATATTTTGCACATGAAAGCAAAACCAACGAGATTTGCTAGGTTTCACATTTAGAAAAAAAAACCACACACATACTATTTTTCAAAAAGGTTTTACATTTTTCACTATTATAAACACACAGCTCCAGACTATCTTAGTTTATTCCCTGAAGCACAAAGATAATCAAGTTGGATCAAAAAGAAAAGGACCTACCCTAGTTCCAAATGAGAGCATTATACAAAATGAGGGGCTACTGTTATCCTTTGACGAATTAATCAGTGGTCACAATGAAAAACAGAATAATGAATTACATGAATCTTCACCACAGATATATAATTAAATCTGGGTTGTTGCTGGGGTTTTTTTTTGGGGGGGGGGGTAGAAGTTCAACCCTACTGTCTTTAACCACATAGGGTAATGGGAGAGGATGAAGAGAAAGGAGAAAGGTAAAAAATTTGCTGATTACAAAAGTTACTTTGAGGTGGGGTCTTTTCCCACTATTATTTTGCTACTAGCAGATTTATCCAGCATTGCTCAGGACCTTAATTTTTTAAAAATAAAAAGGAAAACGTACATGCTTTATTGAAATAACTGTATTTTTCAAAAATATAGTGTTATTTATTAAGTTAATTTTAATATCATTTTAAATGGGAATTCCATCAAGTATATTTTTTCTTCATCCCTATAAACTCTTATCAGTTGGTGTGTTTTAACAAAAAAGGACTATAGTTAGTTTGGATTCCCAATAACATTGTCTTCTAGTTTTCAAACCTTAAGCATTAATTTAGCTATGCCAAAACAGAACTCCACTCCACATTTTTCTGTTTTATCTCTTTTCTGTAAGATTTATTGAAAACCTATTCCAGGTTTATCCTACTTTTCATAGAATCATAGGGCTAGAAGAGACCTCAGAAGGTCATCAAGTCTAAACCTCTGACCAAAGCAGAACCAACCCCAACTAAATCATCTCAGTCCAGGCTTTGTCAAGCCAGGACTTAAAAACCATTAGGGATAGAGATTCCACCACCTCCCTGGGTAACTCATTCCAGTGCTTCACCACCCTCCTAGTAAAGTAGTTTTTCCTAATATCCAATCTAAACCTACCCAATGCAACGTGAGACCATTGTTTCTCGTTTTGCCATCTGTTACCATTGAGAACAGCTTCTCTCCATCCTCTTTGGCATCCCCCCTTCAGGTGGTTAAAGGCTGCTATCAAATTTGCTTTGGCATCCCCCCTTCAGGTGGTTAAAGGCTGCTACCACCTCGTTCTTCTTTTCTGTAGACTAAATAAGCCCAAATTCCTCAGCCTCTCATAGTCATGTGTTCCAGCACCCTAAGCATTTTTGCTGCTGGACATTCTCCAATGCATCACATTCTTTTCTGGCTCATCTTGGTTCAATCTCTTTCATCATTTGCTCACTTGTGTCAATTTTGGGGACTGTACTTGACTTGGTGATTCTGTCTCTTTTCTGTTTGGTTTTATGAGAAGCAATCCCATTCCAGGCACATTCTGTTTTCCTGGCATAACCAAATTTACATTGCTTTAAGTTATGATAAGGGAAGCTGTATGTCAAATTTGGTGGTCCTGATTCTTATCCTTAAGGAAGAGCTTTTGATCAAACAGACATACTATCTAAAATATATAGTAGATACATTTGCAGTTAGGTTATTTTATAATCCTCACAAAAGTTAATTTTAATTAGATTCACATCTTAATTTCTGCTCCAGTCAGGCAATTGAGATCTGCCTAGATTTCTGTGTCTGGGAATAAGATTCTGAGCAGGGAGTTTTCAGTGGAGATCTCTGAACTCTGAAATTTGTTTACCCCAATTTAGTTTCAATAGAACATCAGTTTGTTGACCTGCAGGGCAGTTTTAAGGTGTATGTATTTATGCAGGCTTTCCCTAGAAAAGAACATTTGACAAACTTCCACGTAACTGATTAATGTTACAGACGTAGCAAGTGCCTCAAAAAAATAGTGGATGGAAGAAAATTACATCTCAAACAGCTGAAAATTGGCTCCAAAAAACAGAAAACGTAAGAGTTACCAAAAGTCAGACACACAGTGGCTGAAACAAAGTTACATGAGGTGTGTACAATGGCAGTTATGATGGAGCTGTCTTTTCAGAAATTGCAATAGACCTACCGGAATATCTTAAGCTTGCGAACAGGACAGCAGGGATGGATGGTGATGGTTCTGCTGTTATCACCTGCACGGAGTGTGCCATGTTTGTCTTCCTCCCGGAAGAAAGAATGGATTTCATCTGCATTAAGTGCAAGCTGGTCACCATTTTGGAAGAAAAAATTAGAGGGCTGGAGGCCCAAGTGTCGACCCTACGCTCGATCAGAGAGGATGAAGACTTCCTCGATAGAAGGCAGCGTTTAATCCTTCAAGCACAGCAGGCGGAAGAGCCAGAGAGGGCAGTACATGACCAGGAAGAGAACTGGCAGCATGTAACTTCTAGCTACCGCCCCCAGAAGAAAACGAGGGGTGGTGGTGGTTGGGGTCTCCCTCCTAAGAGGGACTGACCCATCCCTCTGCCGTCTGGACCTGGAATCTCGAGAGGTGTGCTGCTTACTGGGA
>CM057845.1:104561670-104582231 GCA_030068395.1 Apalone spinifera | reverse complement strand
GGTTCTATGATTCTATGGTTAAGTTTGGTGGAAAGATTGGTTTGCACTTTGTTGATTTTGCACTATGAAGATTCTACTATGAATAAAATAATACAACACTTATACCCTAGGGAGAAGAGAAACTTGGAAAGTGTTGATGCTGAAAGAGAACGGAAATTAATATGCCTTTACAATGCGATACAGCCAAAGTAAGCATCACCAAACAAAGCAGGGAGGTAAGAGTCTTGGGGTGGGATTTCCAAAAGCACTTCAGTGATTTAGGAGACCAAGTCTCATTGACTAAAATACTTGCAGATTGGTACCCGACTAGCACTCACATAGTGCCTGATTCATAGTCCACTGAAATTATCAGCCTCTTATTGATTAAAAATAATTATGATGTCAACATAACACTACAAAAGGAATCTATAATTGTTATGTATTAGTTTGCAGCTATGGATATATTGTGCAGCAAGCAACTTAGCCACAGAAATTATTCCTGTTAGAGTTATGGAAAACCTGCCCAAAGAAAACTATACCACAACTGACACCACACATTTCTCCAAGAGCTAGCTACTATATAGTCAGTTAAACAGAACTTGTCAGAGTATTTCTGGCAATTCCTTCTGGTGATGCGCCTGCCTTCCTCTGAAATAAAGCATAGTAAATTTTTCTCTTTCAGTTCTTAATACAACATTATTTTCAAAATACAAAATTTAGTCCTAAACAAAGTAGATGATGTCCATTAAAAATCCCTCCGCACACCTTAACTTTATTATGCTGCATCCTTTGCTTCTGGGCCTGTCACTTAAAACAGTCGCTCTCTAAGGATTCTATGCAAAACCATTATGACCCACAGGCCCTGCAGCCCCTTCCCCCAGTTCTCTTCCAGGATTCACCTGGCTTAATTTGCTCCATGTTGGTTAAAAGATTCTGACACTGTATTAATGCAGTTACACAACAGGAATACTGGTAAAAGGCTAATCTTTATTTTCTGGCATCACTCATTTAACATGTCAGAGTCACAAAATATTAATACCCCTGAAATATAACATGGGTCACAATTAACTGACTTCAGTTAAAGGGGCTCACAAGAGTTCACAGATCAGCCCTGAAAAGGACAATGAAAAGCCCATTGACATCAATCATTGGTCTCAAAAATATCTGATGATTTTCTTAAAAGCCTAAGCTACTAGAATCAGGAGACTGTATGAGAATCTCATTTTTCATTTAAAAGAAAAAAAAATCTACTCCTCAAAGCTCTGGAGAAAAGTATGAACACATGACCCATGCATCTAAAATTCAGAAACTAGAAAGCAAAGAAAACCACTTAAAATGGATATATTTTTAAAATCTCATTATTTTGGAGGCCTGACTAATGATTGGGTGTGGATAACCTGTCATTTTTGTGGGAAAAAAAACCCATACTGACTTGCAATTTTACCAAAAAGTCTGCATTTTGGAATTTTTATTCACGAGAACTAAAGAGTTAGAATTTACTGGATTTAAAATGAGTGCAAAAATGGTAAAGTACCAAAAATGGCGGAACCTAACAGCTCAGGCTTTGTGAGCCTTGCCATAACATACACTGGAAATTGATTTTCCATGTTGCCTTTTTACAAAGATAGTGGCTCTTAATGCCATAGATTACAGTTTCCTCACAGCTTGCTCAGATATGCTCCATCTTTTATGATGTTCAGACACTCTAGCTGACAAAGCCAAGTAAAATAAACATGCTATTTGGGAAAGCTATCAATGATATTATTCTATATCCAGCTGTATCTCTCTCTTTTTTGGCCTAAATGTATCGGCCACATTTCATAACACATTCAGTCAATAACTCCTTAAAGCTGAGGTAAAAAACTACTTGTGGGAATCTGGAGCTAATCAGAGCCTGGAAAGGATTTCCTATAAGGATGAAAAATTCAGTATGGCTAAACTGAAGCAAGTTTGGACTAGATGCATACCCCTCACACGTAAGTGGTCTGGATATTTTTAAAGATGTCAACTCATATTTGATGTAACTTCCCATCACTTTTATACTGATGCTCATCCTTGTGGTATCTCAGTGCAACAACTGTGCCAGTTGCAACTTATGTACCAGTTTTGAAAAATATCTATTATACTAACTTTCCCAAGAGTGTTAATGTATGTAAACAACGTACAGGCTGGCCATGTGTATTGTTCTTTACGATCATTCTAAAGATACCACAATGTAAATCATAGAATCATAGAACTGGAAGGGACCTCGAGAGGCCATCAAGTCTAGTCCCCTGCCCTCATGGCAGGACCAAGTACTGTTTAGAACATCCCTGACAGGTGTCTGTCTAACCTGCTCTTAAATACCTCCAGTGATGGAGATTCCACAACCTCCCTAAGCAACTTATTCCAGTGTTTAACTACCGTGACAGTTAGGAAGTTTTTCCTAATGTCCAATCTAAACCTCCCTTGCTGCAATTTAAGCCCATTGCTTCTTGTCCTATCCTCAGAGGCCAAGAAGAACAATTTTTCTCCCTCCTCCTTGTGACCCCCTTGACTTTATGGAACAAGCAAAAGCACCTCCTTCATCTGCAGAAATGTTTGATGTGCTACGAAGACATTTAAAATGGGATACTAGTACTACACAATCATTGTAAATACACCATAATGAAATACTAAGGCTCTGGCTGCCAGGGAAGATGCATATCATATAGGGTGGGGTGGGCAAAATGCAGCCCACAGGCTGGATACAGGAGCCTCAAGCTTTCATGCTCCCACATGCCCTCTCAAAGTGGCCAGCTGCAAGGGGCCATGTGCTCTGTATGCCCCGAGCCCCTGAAGGTGGGGAGGACTTTGTGCTGGGGGCAGGGGCAGCATGCAACCTTGCAGTCAGAATCCTCTCCTGCATCCATACCATACCCCCTCCCGGTCCCTGCACTCCTGGGAGTTCTTCCAGGAAACTATGCAGCACCCTCAGGGAGCCAGAACACAGCATGTAGCCCACAATGCTATATTTAATATTTATAAAGTTGATACAACTGTATTTGAATATTCCATGACTTCATAGTGTCTTTCTCATCAACTAGCAAAAATGAAACTACCAATCAACCCACATCACACACTTGGGACTCATTGTGCATATCTGAAGTACCAAGGTACTATAACTAACACCAGCTTCTGATTCAACTCCCATTGAAATCCAGGGAAAGGCTCCTATTGACTTCAGTGGGGGAATCTTCTGTCTCTCCTCTCTTCTGATTTCCCTCTTACTTCATCCATCTAAAGCATGGGTTCCCAAACTGGGGGGCATGCCCCCCTGGAGGGCCCTACAAAGAAATTCCAGGAGGGGGCGCAAGGCAACCCAGCCACACATACACCCCGTCAATAGCACCCCAAGTTTTGCTGCTATTTTTTTGGAAGGGGGTGCATGAGGGTTTCTCAAAAATCAAAAAGGGGGGCATGATGACAAAAAGTTTGGCAACCACTGATCTAGGGTTTTCAACATAGGAATATTAAATTGGGGGTGGGGGCTGAGCATGGAGGGGGAAAAACCCAGCTTCTCCTTGTACATCTCCAAAACAGATTGTTGGTCCTTTGGACCAGTGTTAATGGTCACTCAGAATGGGACTGGAGAACTCAGCAATGCTATCAAGCAGCATATCTATCAGAGCTAATGCGAGAAGTCTGCCACATGCGAACATAAGAGGAGAACAGATGGATAAAGCAGCAAGAGCTCACTGTGCTTCATTCATCAGAGTCTGAATCTCAGCATATGTGAATTTTAGTAGCAGTGGAAGTAAATTATCATTTTTTCTTTTGTTGCATGTGCTAAGACAACTGACCAGCAACAAAGTAGGATACATGAAACACTCTCATTGTGGGGGTGTCTAATCATGCTCACTGCTGCATTGTATCCACAGGGAAGAGCAGTTTGCTGGTTTGGGAGTATGGTCAAACTCTCAGTTCCCACTCCAGATATGCCATGGTATACAGCAGACACTAGAAGGGACTGCTCTCTAGGGAGCATTATGTTGCTCTGTATGAGGAGTAATGGCTTTGTAAGAATAGTCATGGCCATGATTTTGTCCCATATGTTTTGTTTTTCAGGCAATATATTTAGTGCATAAAACAAATACACACCATGCAGAAATGTGGGTGTGTATCATGTGTATGCAGTTTGTGGACAGGGGGGTTAAAAGAATAAATTTTCATAGTAAATTATACCACCGGTAAAACTGTGTACCTTTAGTCCTCTCAGGGGTTCTAAATATTATAAGATATTTGCATCATGCTTTTGATGTGCTATTCTGATATTCTGTAGATCTGAGCAGAAAGGTTCTTGGGAAGAATCCAGGAGTAACATTAGTGTGTGGTAGGTATCTGGTGCTCATTTTAAATTAACCCTGTGGGGTCAAATCCACAAGAAGTGCTCCCATTGATTACAATGAAAATTCCAGAGGCTCCGGATTCTACAGGAACTCTGCACAATTTTTATAGGATTTTCTTTACCTCATTATAGTATTTCTTAATTATGTAAAAATGTGCATCTATTTGAGCCTAGCTTTTCACATACTAAAGCATGATGTAGAAGTGTACATATTTACAGAGCCGTATTAGAAAGGAATGTTAATACTTGCAGTATGTGCTTACACATATACATACTTTTTATCTCCATGCACATAAGCCTAAGAGCTCTAGGAGATTTGTCAGCTCTGGTATGGGCTTACTGTCCTAAGAAAATGTCTGCTCTCTGCAGTATGGTAGTACTTGTATCAGCAGATGACCAACACAAAGCTTTTATTATGCTGGTGCATAGTCTCTGAAGCAATAAGGATCTTACACAAAGTATCCCTGAGTTACTTTCACACTGAACAAATACTGTTTTTTTATAATTAAACAATCTTTCTCAATAGCTGTCTAAATCTTTCTCAATAGACCCATCATTTCAAATAACTTCCAAAATACATACAAGTCTTGCAAAAAAAAAAAAGTTTCTTCATTTCCCATAAGGTACTTCAAATTCTTTTGCATATAGATCTATTAAAAAAAAAAGTCCAGTTGCTCCATGGCATCCACTCAAGCTACCAAGAGCTCAAAAGACAACTTTCAAGACATTTATTGAATCTGCGATTAATTTTCCAGAATTGCAGGTTTGCATGAGTTTGGGGTTGTCTTGAGTCAGGAATCCATAATAGCTGATGGCAAATGTACTATACACAAAGTTCACTCTTGTACAGTCACCCAGGATGTAGGAGTGGCATTCCCACATAAGCCCCTGAAGCTGGGCACTAAGAGAAGGATTCCAAGACACCGGGGAGTAGATGTGTCTGGGCAAAGACGACAATACTAGTATCTGTGTTCTGAAAGGATTGGGAGGCAGGGAGTAGTGATGGTCAGGAGGTTACAACAATCCAGAAAACAAGGATGAAACTCACCCCTGGTGTGAGGTCATCAGCATCCCTTACTCTCTGCATTGGAGCTGTGATAGGAGGGTGCCATGCGATGCTTTTGCAGGGGAAGTGTCCCTATTACTTCTTTATAAACCATGTTGGAGAGAATTGACACAGCAGAGCCTGGGGAAAGGCTAGGTGAATTGCAAATTCAGGGGCTCCAACAGCCAGAGCAAGTAGCACAGTAGCCACGTGCCTATGTAGGGAATATGGATTCTGCCTCCTAAACTGATTTACGTTACCTACTGTATAAAACACTATTGCTCTGGATTATATGGGTAAAGTGAATTTTACTGCAAGAGCCTAGTCTGCCAGCTCTTACTCACTGAGGCAAAGTCAACACTGAAAACCAATGGTGCGATTCCCTTAGGATCACACCCTCGCTGTAGCTCAGTATGAATGAATGTGAGTATAAACAGAGGCGTCGCCACGGTAATGAATGGCAAAGGCAGCTGGGCCATCGCTGAGCAGAGCCGACCACATACCTACCAGTTTCAGGAGTTTTTATTCGGCATGGCTCAGCCATACCACAGTTGCTGCTGCCCATACTACCACAGCTACACAAAGAGAAAGAGAGAGAGAGAGATACACAAACACTAGTACTAGCAGCGAGAGCTAGCATGAGTCTGTGTACACAACCATGGGACTCTCTCACCTAGTTTCAAGTGTAGGCAGCCTGAAAGTGTATGTGTCATGGGCCAGAACAAAGTCAGTGCACCACTTGCACTGAACCAAGGTTGAGGGACTGACAAGGACAGGGATAGCTAGTGCTAACTTTACCTCTTATTATAATACAAAAAGATTCTTATTTGAACAGTGCCTAGTGCCATGAGGTACAAAATCTTAAACTGGAGCCGCTGGTTGCTGTGGTAATATAAAAATTAAATAAGTTCATGTTACCTCCCATAGACGTTAAGGCCAGAAGCAACCAACATGATCATCAAGACCTCCTGCACATTGCAGGCCACTGAACCTCACCCATCTGCTCCTGTAATAGACCCACAACCTCTGGCATAGTTACTGAAATCCTTGAATCGTGATTTAAAGACTTTAAGTTTCAGAGAATCCACCATTTACTGTAGTTCAAACTAGCAAGAGATCTGTGCCCCATACTGCAGTAGTCTATGAAAATACCCCAGGGACTCTGCCAATCTGACTGGGGGAGAAATTCCTTCCCACACCTAGGTAAAATGATTAGTTAGACCCGGAGCTTGTAGGCCAGCCCGATTAGCCAGATGCCTGAGAAAGAAATCTCTGTAGTAATTCAAAGCCTTCCCTTCCTAGAGCCCCACCTCCAGCTGTTGGTGTATATTAGGGGCTACCTACTGTTACAGGATTGTATAAAAGCATTGCAGTGAATTGTGCATGAATTTAAAATGGCATTCTTTATGTGAATGTCCGATTCCTATAACTTATGACCTACCCAAAATAATTATCTGATGGTCTTACATAACAAATTAGATATATTACAATGAGCCTTACAGCAAAAGAACCCCAAGTGCTTGATCCACAGTTCACTGAAATCCATGGCAAAACTCTCATTGATTCCAATACTGCAAGACAAAACCTTAATGTTCCACACTAAAGCTGCCTTAATTTTTTTGAATTGTTGTCTGTTTTTCTGCCCACAAAGAGGGTTTGTCCAAATTTTAAACTTTGATGAAAAAATTGTTAATTTCATTCCACTTCGGTTTCAATCCATGCTAATAAGGAAGTCTGTGCCATTACATCAAGATTGTATCAGTTGTATCAAGTATTCATAATTATGTATCTGATGTTTTCAACTAATGATTTTGATTCTGTAAATTAGTCCTAAATAGTGTATTGCAACATGAAGTTTTTCAATATTAATTGTGTGGATATCATGGACTCAGAGCTTATATGGTATGTTATTGTTCTTTCACTCCACGAACATAACTCTTACAAGTCAGGTTTCCAGTGCAAATACCCACAATTATGAGTTTACAGTTTGCCTTCCGTAGCTCTCTTTTAGTGATCCTTCTTACCAGCCAACCTATTCCCTATAATAATAGTAGAAAGTGATCAAGCTGAACTCACACATTTGAAGCAAATGCAATTAGAAATCTGAATAAATATTCACAATATTTTATAATATGCACTCAGTTATAACCTCAAATCCGAGCTGGATTTGATTTTCTAGTGATAAAAGTCTAGTCTAGTAACCAGCTTGCTGCCCAATCCTTGCAGATTTGACGTTACTTCATTAGCATACCTAACCATTCATCATTTGCCTGAAAATGTAACTACAGTACTCCTGTAACGATTAGTAAATTGACTACATTTAATCAGACATGCTCGTTGTAACTCAAAAACCAATTTTATCAATTATTACTACACCACATTATCCTGTTCTGAATGCAATAGAGGGAAACAGACTTCAGGAAAGGACTTTATGGGTGTTTCTAGACTACAGGGTTTTTTAAAAAAGTGATCTTTTTTAAAAAAAAACTTCACCTGCGTCTAGACTGCTGCTGTGTTCTTTTGAAATTAAATTGAAAGAATGCAGAAGTTTTTTCGACCATGGAAAACGTCATACTACGAGGAATAATGCCTTTTTTCGAAAGTGCTCTTTAGAAAAAAGGCGTTATTGAACACAAACAGTGCTTTTTCAAAAGAGAGCACATCCAGACTGCCTCAGTGATCTTTCAAAAAAGTGGCTCTCTTTTTCGAAAATACTAGTTGCTGTCTAGACGATCTCTGTCGAAAGAAGCTTTTTCTAAAGATTCTTTTGAAAAAGCCTCTTTCGAAAGAGGCTTGTAGTCTAGACGTAACCTAAATGATAGCAGTTTCAGAAATGTAAAAAAAATATTTTTATCTATTTCTTTATCTGTTCAACGTGCAAGAAAAGAAAGATTCACAATGTCCAAAATTGTCCTCTTATTTAAAAATTCTCAACCTCTCTCTACAAGGCATAAAATTAGTTTTGCATAAAGTAACCAACTGTCATAAATTTTGTTCTCTCAAACTGTTGCATCTGGAATTTATCAGCTATTACATTAATACAATTGCAAGTGCAAAGTTTTTTTATACACAGAGAAGATTGCTGTATACATTTCATATCTTCCAAGAATACAAATCTTATTGTTTAGGAGCACATAGAATTAGTTTACTTTAATGAGTCTATCACATGTATTGGGTTAAAAAAAGGGAACGGCTCCCTACAAGTCCAAATTAATGTGACTGAAAATGTAGAGGTTACAGCCGCAGACGGGGAACCAAATTTGCCAAACCTACTTTGCAAAGTAAGAATGAGGTCCAGAATATTGTTATGAAGTAATTGGAGAAAGGGAAAGAAAACAGATTGTCATACCATCCTTCCAATTCTCTCCAGCTACCTATTGTGGTTCCTAAACCTATAGTTATCCACTAGCGTGTGCCAGGAAAGAATTAGGATTTGGAACGTAATCTGATATTTTTTCCAGTACATTTAAGTGCTCTACCAAGAACCCTCTGAATAAATCCTTGGTATCAAACTTCTTGCTCAAAAGCAACAATCTCATCCCCACTCATGTGATTCTTTAATCCCGGTAATTTTCTCTCCTTTCTTAATGGAATTTACTATTGCTTTCAGGCCATTATAAATGGGTTTTCTCTAAAGTAGAGTCAGACAAGGGGCTGGAGAATGCTACATAATCCAGGAGACCAACAATAGGAAAAAGAGCCTGTCACCTTTAAGATTATGTCTGAAATACAATTAGACACCTATGGCTGGCCTACACCAGCTAACTCGGTCTCAGAGGGATCAGGCTAAGAGGTTGCTTATTAGCAGTGTGGGGGGGTGCCAAAGCTCAGGCTGCAGTTTGAACCCAAACATCAAGACTTCAATTAAACAGCCCCTTAGTCTGAGTCCCACAAGACCAACTCAGCTGGCACAGGCTAGCCTCAGGTGTCTGTCTGCATTGTAGACGTACCTTCTGTTATTGATTCAAATCTTGCTGACAGGGATTAAGAATCATGGAAATCAGTTGGTGGTTCAATGGTCTATATGGAAAAAGCTGACTGTCTCAGTCTACTTCCTAAAATTCTCTTGTATTCAGCGGAGAGGGATGGTGCAAGTTCTTGTAATGCAAGCTTCCTTCATATTTGGAGATGTGGCATTTGCCCATTTACTCATTTCACAGCTTTATGATTTTTGTAGTGTAGAGCAGGGGTGGGTAATAATTTACCCTGGGCTGCACCGGACATGTCGGGGCCTCAAAAGGAAGGGGTGGGGCCAGGATGCTTCAGGCTTTCCCACCTCCAGATCATGATTGGTCTGGTGGTGGGGTAGCTCCTTCTCTCCCCCCCCCCTCCTTCCCACAAAGCACCCATGCCCCTGGTGGTGGGAAGAGACTTCCCGTGCTCTCCCAACCCCAAGTCAATCAGGGCCTAAGGGAGAGGGAGCACGTGAAGCCTCCTCCAGCCCTGCCAGAAGTGCACGGCACTTCTAAACTGCCCTGCCCCCAGACCCTGATTGGCCTAGGGCCAGAGGAGCATGCAAAGCCTCCTCCCACCCTGACAGGAGCGCATAGTGCTTCAAAGTGCCACGTTCTCCTGTCAGGGTGCAGGAAACTTCGTGCACTTCCCCCCACCGACAGGCTCTAATTGGCCTGGGAGCGGCAGGGCCTCCGCAAGCTGGATCAATCCACTTGGCGGGCTGGATCCAGCCTGTGGAGGCCCTTTTGCTCACCCCTGGTGTAGAGCCAGCAAATCCTGGTCATTGGCAGGAGGGATTGAATCTGCGACCTTAGTGGCTAATGCTATGGCATGAGCTAAAAGCCTCTCAGCTAAGGTTGTAAAGCAGACTTCATGCTCCCTTATCAGTGGTCTCAGTGCCTCTGGATTACAGTAGGATTTTTTGCTATTTCAAAAAGCAAAGGTACAAAACAGGATAATTCACCCCTTTTGTCAACTTCTATTGCAACCACTTGTACTTAAGAAAAATCTTTGATGTAATGCCTTATTATTGGTGTCACAGAACATCTCTCTGTTTCTGCCAGAATTTTTAGGAACACAGTTTTTTTAAAACTGATCGCTTCAGAGAGATGACATGGTCTCATAAATAATTCTTCCTTAATATTGACCTAATGAATATGCAGGCTGTCTTGGCAGATCTTTTTTTTTTTTTTAAGGAGTCACATTGACTACAAGGCACCGGTAAACACTGGTGTACTTGCTAATTACAACTATGTCTCCATGACCCCTCCTAAAACCACAGGAAGCTCATCTATTTCTTACTTCACACATTGCCATAACATTTCCAAACACAGGCTCAATTAAAACCACAACTCTTTACTGTGCCTTTAATATTGTTTGCAATGTAGCACCTCTTCCTGGAACACTGCAACATATCAAATATGTTTACTTCTGACAAAGTAATATTTTAACTAATATATATAAACACATGCTCTTGTACATACTGCCATCTCTCCATGCCCTACCCACCCCATGAAAAAAAGAAATAAAATCCAGTCCATTAATCAAATATGAAGGCAGAAAGATACAGCTATGAAAATGCTGGCAAGATCTCCTTGCAAATTGAAACTATATAATATTTCACCGTTAGTGCTTGAAACAAGGGATATAGCCACTCTCTGGTTTAATAAATGTACCAACATAAGAATCAATAGAAGAAGAATTCATTAGCCAAAATTAAAGTTCCAAGCCGTATAATGCTGCCATCTTCTACACTCGTTTTTATAGCACTATACTGCAAAGCATCCTTACAGTAATAAAAACAGCACTGAAACTATGCATTAACAAACTACTGCCCCGGGTCACAACTGAAGCCATTATAAAAGGTAAGCAACATAAAAGTAAATCCTAATTAATCCATTCAAAGCCATTACTTAGCTTATATTTCTCATGTGTCTCTGAAACAGAAAGGCTAATCCATTTTCCCTATTCATTTCCTTAATCCACCAGGGCTTTTTAACACTGTTAGCATTTCACCTACATCACCGCATATGAAACTATTATTACTCAGTGTAATCATAGCGCTAATTCGTCCTCTGCATGAAGCAGCATAGGAATTGCCTTATCAAAATAGGCCAATTTAATCAGATTCTAAGACCTGAAGAGATTCCAACCCTCTAGTCCAGGAGATCTCAAGCTTCATAACACAGTGACAAAAAACTACACAGCCCCAGGAGGGGAGTAGCAAAAGCCTGAGCCTGTGAAAGCTTCACCACCCTGGGAGGAGGGCCATAGACAAAGGACTTCCACTCTAAGCGAGAGGCTCGTAACCTGAGCTCCGCCACCCAAGATACAAGATCTCAAGCTCTGGCTCCAAATAGTGGGATTAGGCTTTAGGCTCTGGCCCCTGGCGGTGGGGCATTAGCCCGGGGCCCCAACAAGTCTGATGTCAACCCTGGCAATTCAACCCTGAGAACCCAAAGTGGTTCTCAGACTGTAAGTTGGGACCCGAAACATCATACCAGTGTAGGGCTCCAGCCTCTGGATGGGGCAGGGCCTCAGGCAGAAGGAGCGGGGCTAGAGGTCAGCCTGCCACAGCCATTCCTTCAGCACTGCATGGAACACAACTCTTCTAGCAATGACAATTGAGAATCTCAGCTAAAAAACAAAAAAAGGGTCAAGGGAGGAACTGATATTCTAAAGAAAATGGTAGCCTAAAAATTTACTCATTTTTGAGCCCGTGCAAATAACCCATCTCAGTTTAGTCTCTGACATCTTTGAGGGTGATCTCTATAATCTGTGTAAATCAGTTTACCTCTCAACCTTTTCTGTGATGTGAGAGTTTGGTTTGGGTTTTTTTTCCCAGATAGGCATAAGGATCTTGCACAAAACAGGGTTTCTGTGCACAAAAAAATGTCCACACTGCTTTTTGTGCAAAAACCCCTGGTGCAAAAAGAAACGGTAGAAAATATGCTAATGAGATTGCGACTCATGCTAATGAGTCCCTCATTAGAATATTTCCTGCCCAAAAAACTGGCAGTGTAGATAAAGCCTAATAGTTCTAATCTGAACCACCCACAAACTCAGGAAAATTCTGTTTTAAATTTGGATTGTAAATTCTCAGCTCAAATTTAATTTTCATCCCCACCTGCACTGCTGTTTTGTATTCACAATGGCTTCCTCTACTCCTTGATAGTCTATTTCCTCACACTCTGAATCCTAATACTGGATTTCTGACATCACAGTAATTTCTATGACTACAGAACATGATGGTACAAAACACAGAATTATAATTAATCGCAGTACTAAACAGAAAGAAGCTGAGCTGGAGAACTCAGCTTCAAAAACAGCCCACACCAAAAGCTCAGATCTTAAACCCACATTTAAGAATCTTTAAATCCAAAGTTCAACTTTATGGTTTGGTACCATCTCTAACAACAGCAAAGAGAAAACAGAACTACTGGCAAATGTTTTAGATAAACATTAATTCTGTGTCATTACTCCAATATAAAAATCTTCTTTGAAGTCAAGCAAATGGCATGTATTTTCCCGTGAAGATATATCACTGGTGGCACGAATACAACCTGCATCAGTAAACTAATAGAGCTAGCCAGAAGAATTGTTTTGTTTTTAAATCACCAGTAGATTGAGGAAGGAAGAATAAACTACCCATTATAAATACAATTTGTCATCCCTAACTGGTTCTCTGATCAGCTCCACCTCCAGGAACTGTAGTCAGGAAACGTTTCCATATTCATAAAACAGTGAGTCATTCAATACCACCCATGGCCATGTGTATGCATGTCAAATAAAGTTTTATTGACTAAATAAAAATACTGTAAATATGTTGCGAGTATGAATGGAATGCATTATAAATGGTGGTAATTCCAACAGCAGAGGGTGTAATTGGTGGTTATGAGTGACTTGTTGGATTCCAACTAACAACCAATTAATTATTTACTAGCTGGATTTACCTGGTGTTGCTCGGGAAACCAGAAGAACAAAATTTAGGAAAGGAGGGGACCCTAAGCCAGGGGACCCCCAGAGCCACAGACCCTGGGGGCTGATGGCTCCTGGCCCACACCTGACCCTCTGAGAGCAGCAGGACCCTCCTCCCCCCAGGACAGAGCAGCCAGCCCCCAGGAGAACAGTACATAGTTATGAGGCCAGAAGCAAGGGGACTTCTCTTTGCAAGGTTGGCTCAGGGATCCACCTGCCCTGCCTTGGCAAGGAAAAGCTCAGAGCCCACATCTAATCCCAACGGCTTGAACCAGACACAGAAAAGCCCCACTCACAGTGTGAACAGCAGCCGGCTGGCTTCACAGCAGTGTAACGCGTTGTGGGTTTAACCTGGACCCTCCACCCTGCGCTGCAGCAGGCACACGGATTCCTTCAACTCAGATAAGCCCAGCGAGCTGAGCAGAAAGGCTGGCTGGCTTTGGTTTTGGTTTCCGGAGCGGGGGGTGGCAGGTGGAGAGCGACCACGGGTGGAGGGGAGGTTACATGTGGGAGGGGCGCCCCAGCTCGTGCCCAGGGCTGCAGGTGCCACAGGGGGCAGGGCAGGACCCTTGTTGGGTCCAAAGAACCTTAAAACTTTCTCCTGGAGCAAAGATTGGTTGTGGTAGCTCTTACAGTGTCCAAGTTATTGGAGCACAAACATACAAACATTCTCCTTTATATATTAGATTGAACCATCAGGTGATTATCTATTAAATTGAACCTTATTATAAACAGTGACCAGTCCATAATAAAGCAACAGAGTGGGAGTGTCTGGGAAGACCTCCCCCAGTACAAGGAGATGAGAGAAAAAGCTCATGCTGCTCACGTTCTCTACAATATTCAATAGATGTTGCCAATGCTATTGATGATGTTACTAGCTTGTTACTGAAATACCTAAAAAATATTCTAGATCTAATGTTGTGGAGGACAACCACTGCACTGCCACATAGGCATTCATTTAAAAGAGGCTCCTGCCACTTATATCTATGTTCTGATCAAGTGATCTTATTATTGATCATTTTTATTACAACAGCCCCAAAAGGAATCGGTTCACTTGGTCCTGCAGGGTTCCCTTCCAGCCCTACATTTTTCTATGATTATGGATCCTATCCTGAGCTGGGCTTTGTACAAACCTAGCACAGGAGAGAGTCCCTATCATGGACAACTTGCAATCTAGAAGCGTAAAGGTTGGGTGTTGCTTTCCTTCAAACAGGGGGCCAGGGATACATCCAACAGATCTCCTTGCCTTTCAAATGCTACACTAATTCTGCAGGCTCAGAACAGCCCCAAAGTTTGGTCTCCCATTGGTGAGGTTACAAACTATCTTTTAGTTTTGCGGTAATGGTCATGTTTTGTTTACAGCAGTTGTAGCAAAAACAAATGAGTGACAATACATGTCTTATTGATACACTATTATTTATCCATTGTCCTGTAACATTGTCCTTTACAATAACAAAAATCAACAAAACAATTAATGTATCAACATTAAGGGAATGCCTTAGATTTCAAATAAGAAATCATATTAACCAAATGACTATCACTTGCTAAAAGCTTAGGGCTAGATTTTCTGCTGACATATCAGAGATGGAAGACTGATGACAGAAGATAGTACACTTACTCTTGCTCCAGACACAGTTTAGAGACGCTCCTAGGGTGTTCTAAACTGATCCAGCAGATTATGGTTCCCTAGACACCACATACCAGCTGAGGGGTGGCTGGAGCACTTTCTACTCTGTTTGTTCCCCTTGTCTACTCCTGCCCAACCTCAGCAAGCCCTTCACATCAGTAGCTGCAAAGAAGGAAGTGCAAGAGCTGGACCCATCAGTTTTACATCTGCTGGGGACTCAGAGAAATTCATGGATGTTTTCTCTCCCCAGGTGCCCTTAAAGACACATATTCACTGCATTAAAACACCCATTGTTGGTGGCAGATGAATCAAGCATTCAGGGCTCAGGCTGTGGGATTACAAAATTGCAGTGTAGACATTCAGGCTCAAGCTGGAGCCCAGGCTGGGGGGTGCTCCAAATGCTCACGCTCCAGCTGTGATGTCTACACTGCAATTTTTATAGTCCCACAGCCTGAACCCCATGCAGCTGATGGGGGTCAACCACAGGTGTGTTATTGCAGCATAACATATGCTCAGACGACCAACAGAAGAGGAGTGTATCTGTGAATCTAGCTCTTAAAGATGAACTGAGAGGCAGCATTTTGAGTTTTGCATGCATAGTGCTAGGATGCCTGGTTTTATATATGGAAGTTTTATTGCCCAAAATTTATTTGGCAGAAGTGAAGAGATCCAGATTCTGCTTCCAGTTCCATCACCGATTCACTGTATTCATATGAGCAAGTCATTCTGCCTCTCTGTGCCTCGGTTTCCTCTGTACGATTGTGATCCTGATATTTAAATTTTTATTTAATTTAAACTTTCAAATTTGAAAATACTTGGTTCTATTTGTTTAAAATTAGTTTCATTTTTCATGTGTCTTAGGGCTTCTTTATTTTAGCCTGGTCCTCTTGATTCCGAACATGCTCAAATCAAGGTTGGTTGAGATTTGTTTTGTTTTGCAAAGCATGGCACAGTTCAATTCAATAATGCCTGCACTTGATAGAATTGTGAAAACCAATGGAATTACTTCTGACGTGCACAGTGCTAGTGAGAGAAGGATCAGCATTAGTGTATTTTGGATGGCCTATAATCATAATTCTAAACACAGGGTTTCCCAGTACAAGAAATACAAGTTGGGCTGCAAAACCCAACACCCTGAAAGAGGAAGTTGAATAGGTCTCTGTTCCTGAAGAGTGGAAGTGAACTATGGTGAACTGTTAGTAGCACATCCCAAAGGACCTGTCCTTCCTTACAAAATAAATCCCCAAAATTCCATTCCAGCCAATAGCAAAGAGTTCATTAAAGGCCACTGCCATTCATTGAACAACATTAAGATCCCAGTCTGACAGCCATTGAACTTAAAAGCAAATCTAGCCTTGATTTCAGCAGGAGCAGATTCCTTCCCAGCCGAGGGTGGGATGGTTGAGGTGGCCCATTCCCCCCAGCATCAGTGGAAGCAGCAGCAAGGCTGCAACCGCATAGCCATGCCTGCAGCAGAGTGGTCCTGCACTGCAGAACAATAGCAAGAGTCTGTTCTGATGGAAGCTGCAAGGGTAGACAGCCCCTTCTTAGGCTTAGGTCATGGCTAGACTAGCTAGCTCAGACCAGCGTAACTGCACTGCTATAGCTGCTCTTTGCTGACAAGAGCTAGCTCTGTTTTCGACACCATAAAGCCACCCGTGAGCAGTGGTAGCTATCTTGGCAGGAGAAGCTCTTCCACTGACATAGTGCTGTGCACACTCCCACTTACGCAGGCAAAACTATGGCACAAGAGGGAGGGGAATTTTTTCACAGCACTGAGCAACAGAAGATTTGCTAACATAAGTGCTAGTGTAGACATGTAGACACTGCCCTCAGGACTCCTGTTCCTTCCTCTGCTAGAGACTGTCTGCAGACACCAGAGCATCACTTACACTCAGACACAGATTTCCATGGTTCTCTTTGTAACTGCAGAGGTTAATTTTTGTGGTGGTTGTTAATGACTTTGATTTGATGTCACAGGACTCTGGGGTGCATAGCTTGAGGCATTGTATTTTTGTATCTACGCCTTAATCTAGCATTGAATGTAGTACAATTCTGCTCCAGTGAGATGCTGCTAAGAATCTAACCCTAATGAGATGGCATTTGGTAGTGGAAAATGGTAGTATGTCGTCTAGGTCTAGGCATGCTTTATTCTGAGACAGGGCACAGGCAAATGCATTCTCAGTGCATTCAGTTTTGTACTCAGTGAATCCCTAAAGGTAATGGCTAGTGTGAATAGAATTGGTCTGAGCCTTTTGTGATGTGGGTGGAGAAATATACAGTAGAGGTACCTTCTGTCATGACTGCAGTTGCTTTTAGCTAGACAACCATTAGACTAAGGCTTTTAAGGAGGGCACTGACTTCAGGGAGTTTGACATTGTTTGTCAGGGAGTGTGAGATGACATTACACAGTATACTGCTGCTATTTTCTGCAGTTCATTCAGCAGCAAGTAACATCTGTTCACATAATTTCAGTGTTAATTCATAAATTCAATGGCTGTCTAATTTTAAAGTTAACTCTATCAAATTAAAAGCCTTCTGTGTGCATATTATTGGATATCAAACTAGCCTTTTCCATTCACTCCAGCCACCAAGGGTATACAATACACTAGTATACAATACAGATTATTACTGCTTGGATGGGCATGTGTTCAGCTCCACAGATAACATTAAATCCTTGATGCATTTGGTTATTATGAATCTGAATGCCTGGGTAGATCTCATAAGATCATGTTTTATGAGAATTAAGTTTGGTTCATGTAGCTCTCCTGTCTCCTCCATGCTCCAGTTGTTAAGTATTAATACAGATTTTTAAGTGATTGAAAGGATGCTTAGATTTAGCGACAGGCTCAAGTCACAGAACTCCTCAGTCATGATTCCTGAGATAGACGTTTCCATTAATATCAGTAAGACTACTTGTGTCAGTCAGGTAGGAGCCACTCCAAAATTCAGGTTTAGATCTAGCCACATTAGCAGCGTGCTCTGAGAGACCATATTGGAGATGTAAAGAACTGACCACCGGTATGATAAACAGTAAGCTTTGCTAAAGTGTCCATGCACACACAAACATGTATGAGAAGATACAATTTTGCTGTAAAGGGAAAAGCCTCGTTAGACAGGCTGCATCAAAATTTCCTGTGAGAGATAAAAATTATGGAACACAAAAACGGAGTTTAGCTACTCTTACCAAAATTAATTACATTTATAAATACAAGTCTCCTGCCCAACAGCACTGACACTAAAAATGTGAGATACTTGTTAGAGTCCCATCTCATTTGTATGAGAAAATATAGACATACCCAAGGGCGAGCAACTTTCCAGAATGACTTCTACAGAAACAAATTTATGGGAACAAAGCCAGAGAGATTAAGCTCTGGGATACCTGACAGAATTACTTCGGTATAACTACATCATTTAGGAGTGTGAATGAACCCACCCCTAAGCAACATAGTAATACTGACCCAAGAGGGATGCTTACACCAACAATGCCAGCAGGAAGCTCTCCCACCAGTGCTGCTACCACCTGTCGCAGAGGTGGAGTAATTAAGCCAAAAGAACTCTCTTCTAGCAGCTTCGGGCATCTTTGTCAGACATGCCACAACAGTGCAGCTGAACCAATTCGAGTTTCTAATATGGACCTGCCCTAATTCCAGTAGTGGTGCTCATCTGCTCCCATCCTGTCTTTGACTCATATAGCATTCAATGAGCCAAATTCATTCTCAGTATAAATCTGCAGACTTCTCTGGAAGTTGCATGAGAAGTTAATTTGGCCCTCTGCTGTGAAACAGGAGCAAAATGATTTATTGTCCATGTTTCAGTGTACTCTGGATGTCAGAACAAACTTTAGTTGTAGCTCAGAGCAGTAGTTTATCAGCAAAATTAAACATTAGTGAAGAAGGAAAAGAGAAAACTGAAAGGCAGCCCATATGATTTAATATGGTATGACTACAGGTCTTCCTAAGCCTCTCTCCAATGAGGGTTGGGGGGGAAACATTGTCAGAGAGATTTCTGTCTGAGGTTGCTGGCCACATTGTTATTCTTTTGTTTATTAATCCATGCAACAGGAGCTGCCAATCAGTGTTCTGAATTTTCCACCATGACAAAGACTGGACCAAATCTTTAACTCCTACTGGCCAATTTACTCCAAATGAGATCTGGGTCTATTTAATTTGTGTGTGTCCCTGAGTGTTCTGGTCTTGTTGTGTTCTTCAGAACACTGACTGCCAGCCCTGACAGCCTGATTTTCAATAGAAAACAGACTACATGACTCAATGAGGAGGAAGAAACACAATATTAGGAATGCCCATTCAAAAAGACCCATGAATTTAGTGGTTCACAAAATTAACAAGGATTACAGTGATTCTTGTATACCTTTCTAAGCCCAGCATTGACACTTTCCCAGTGTTGATAAAACTCGTAGTATGTGAAGTTTTACTTGAAGCCCCAGCTCCTGAGAGCAAGCTATTTATTGAGTATCTCAGCTTTCTTTTAAAAAAAATAAGTTTCAATCACTCCTGATTGTGGAAAAAAAGCTTGACACTGTAACCTTTGTGGATCTCAAATGTTAAAAAACCGAAGTCAAACAAAAGAGAAGCCTCATGATTTTCAAGTCAATCTCATATTTATTAGGGGCTTGGTTCATGATTTTTTTAAATGTTTGAGACTAGCAGTGCTTCTGCTCTGCAAAAATTGCCCTCCTCCACCCTAGCTAGCCACTCCCCCAGTGTGCCTTCTAAGTATCTGTCTCATTCCCCTCAAACTGTCAACACCATCCTTTCTACCTCACTTGTTTTCACCAATCAGTTTCCCATTATTCCGTTACTGAACTTACTAACGTATTAGCTTCACCTTGTGTGACTCAAGAACAGACAGTGCTTGCCTGCTCTAAGGATATACAAGGAGGATGTGAAAAGAGTTTCCCTCAAATTGAATTTTTTTGCATGAGGCAGACACTTTTTTTCTGTTGAAAAAACAGTTTAACAGAAACATCTTGAACTGCCAAAATCACATCAATCTCTTATTTAGCGTTTTCTTTTAGTATTTTAAGCATTCAAGTTTCCTCAGTCTCTCTCTATTTTTATTTTAGAATCATAGAGTTGGAAGAGACCTCAGAAAGTCATCAAGTCCAGCCCCCTGCCCAAGGCAGGACCAATCCCAAATAAATCAACTTACCCAGGGCTTTGTCAAGCTGAGACTTAAAAACCTCTAGGGATGGAGATTCCACCACTTCCCTAGGTAACCCATTCCAGTGCTTCACCACCCTCCTAGTGAAATAGTTTTTCCTAATATCCAACCTAGACCTCTCCCATTGTAACTTGAGACCATTACTCCCTGTTCTGCCATCCGTCATTACTGTGAACAGCCTTTCTCCAGCCTCTTTGAAACCCCCCTTCAGGAAGTTAAAGGCTGCTATCAAATCCCCCCTCACACTTCTCTTCTACAGACTAAACAAATCCAAATCCCTCAGCCTCTCCTCATAGGTCATATGCTCCAGCTCCCTAATTATTTTGGTCGCCCTCTGCTGGACCCTCTCCAACACGTCCACGTCCTTCCTGTACTTGGGGGCCCAGAACTGGACACAATACTCCAGATGTGGCCTCACCAGAGCTGAA
>CM057845.1:104516860-104531608 GCA_030068395.1 Apalone spinifera | reverse complement strand
CCGCCCTCCTGGATAGACATCCTGCCCCCAGGCCACTCCTGCCCCTTTCCCCCTGGCCAGACACCCTGTCCCTGCCCCCCTCCCTCCTGGACAGACATCCAGCCCCCAGACCGCTCCTGCACCCTCCTCCAGCTCAGACACCCTGCCCAGTCAGGGCCCCCATCTGGCCACAGCGTCCTGTCCCCAGGCCCTATGGTCCAGCTCCCATCTGGCTGCAAGAAGGGCTGGTGGCAGCCATCTCCTGCTGTGGCACAGGTAAGAGGGGAAGCCATGATCCACTTCGGTGGACAGACGGGGGGTTGGTGAGCATAGCGAGCAGGGGGCGTAGACCCTAGTAGACTCTTAAAAAGAACACTGCAACAAAAATTTACATTTTTAAATTATGTTGGATAAGTATGATTTTAAAGCACCGCAAGAACTAATAACTGAACTGAGTGAAAGACACGTGATAATTCAGAATCATACAGTTCCTGTAAATTCCTCGTTTCTGACATAGGGATTAAGCAAATCTGGGTATCGTCTCCTTACAAATGCTGATCAACTTCCACTGACTTAAATATGTTGTTAAATATAGAGGAAAATGCAATAGGCAGAGAGGCATACGGCACTTGCTGACAGCTGGATAAAATGATTGGGGACAAATTCTTGCCACTGATCCTAAAAATGACCAGCAAGAAAGATAAAGAGTTAAACCCTTTTAGCATAAGTCCCTGAATATCTAAGGGAGAGGAAAAGCAATGGCTAAATACCTCAGTCATATAAAAGGTTGCAGGCAGCACTAACAACATTAAAATTGGTGATAAAATATGTTTATATTATAGACAATTCAGTAGAGGCTGCAAGACCACTCCGGGGAAAGGACCATTCAGTCCCCCAAATCCTCGGCAATTGTAGGAGAAAGATAAGAATCAGCAGAGGGAACGATATGATGGGAGATAAAAGTAGAAGTTTCCAATAGGGCAGCTCATCTACATAACCATTAATTATTATTATTGTTATTATGGTTGTTATTATTAATATCATCATGGGGCCTAAGAACTCCACTCATGGTCCAGGACCTCCCCCTCCCCTCCCCCGTGCTGTACAAACACTGAACAAAGACACTCCCTACCTCAAACCACTTGAAATCGAAGTATAAGACAAGAGACAACATATGGATAGAGATGGATGAGGGAGTACAGGGGAACAGTGAGACAATAATGGTCAGCATGATAGGCAGTGGCCTCAGCACACCAGCAATCCTATCAAATTAGTTCTCTTAGGTACGTCTGCACTGCACATTTATTTCAAAATAAGCTATTCTAGAAGAAATACTCTGAAACAGCTTATTTTGAAATAACACATCTACACTGCAGGGAAGCCTCAAAATTAGTCCAAGGAAGACTTCCCTACTGTGGAAGTACTACCTCATTTTAGAGCCCCAGGAAGCACTGGGGAGTAATTAGTTAGAATGGCCTTGGGGAGGAGCTATTCTGAAATAGCAGCAGTGGAGCATCCACACTACAGCTATTTCGAAATAGCTATTTTGGAATAAGAGATATTCCACGTGGAATGAGGTTTACAGAAGTCGGAATAAGCTGTCCGTTATTTTGAATTTATTTCAAAATAACGGAATTGCTGCGTAGACGTTTGCATTGTTATTTTGGAATAATGGATGCTATTGCGAAATTACGCTGCTGTGTAGATGCTCCCTTAGCTATTCTACCTCTCCCTGGTGGACCTCGTTGCCTCACAGAACCAGGAAGAGAGCTCGAGAACACTGAGCCCCAACATTCTAGGGCTGTCTAGCAAATCTGTGTAATGTACCAACGAAGTGTATATATCCTTCTTTAGAAGCTGCGCAGACACAACAGCTACGCTTTCAAGCTCAAGTGATAGACAGAGGCCTGCAAATCCATGGCTATCCGCTCTTCAGCCACAGATATCCTCATCTGCAGATGTGAATGCAGATATCTGCAGCTCATTTTTGTGGATATGGATGCAAATGAGGATACAAATTTTTAATCTGCGCATGGCTCTATTGATAGAAATCCATGCTAAGGCTCTCATAACCAAAAACTCAAACCCTGTTTGTGACCCTTATGACAGTTTCTTATAATTGCACATGATGGAATTTGCTTTTCCAGTTTTCTCTTTGCAAAATTGGTTTATTTAAATCACACTAGGAAAAGGGCATCCTGATGCAACTTTATAACCTGTCAATTATATCAAGACACAAGAAAATACAGTTGATTCAAGTTTGGTTATTTGCTTCATTTTGGTTATCAGTATCATACATTGTCAGATTTAAAGATTGAGAAGCATGCAATAATCAAAGGTGCAGCTGTACAGGGTTGCTCTTTGCAATTCAGTATTTTAAGGTCATCTGCAACATTAATCCCGCTTCATATTTTATTTAACAGCCACTCTCTTCCACTACAGAAATGTTATGTTGATCTCCTAAACCCCATCTGGCTCCAGCTTTAATTCCCTTCCACTGTTGATTAGTCTGTAGCTCACCATTACAGCACCAAGTACAGCCGCTTTAATAAAAATAGGAAGGAATTAGAATTTAGTTAGCGATTATACCAAAGGGCAAGGTAATGAATAGCTAAACAAACGTAGTAAATAATCATTCGTGTAAAATGAACAGCGTAGACTACTTGCTTGCAATCCTTATTAAGCCATTTTCTCTTCACTATTATTCAATCCTGGGGGCAGAAGGGTGAGCCATGTATCCACAGAACAAGACTAAACAGTAAGCTGTTTAAAAAAAAATAAAGCTTAACATTTTTGAGTAGTTTTAAAATATGCAATTGCCTTCCAGCTTTATATTCTACGCAGAGCGTGGCAACCACTCCTACTTCAGCAATTGAGAGAGTATTTTGGGGGTACACCCTTCATGTCCCTTTGACTTCAATGCGGACAGGATTTCAGATAGTACTCTGATACTCACATGGTTCCCCACCAGCCCCATCCGCATCGAAACAGCTAAAATTATCTGACTCCTTACCCTTCTCTGAATCATACCACTGATTTCCCCTTATCTATGATACCATGGTGACTTCTCAGTCTTGATTTGAAGGCCCTGCACAACTTTTCCAGTCTGCATCTTAGATCTCATTGCTGATGTTCTCTTTCATGCCTCCACTCTCCCCTAGTGGCAATATCAGCACCCTATAATTTCCTTCTCCACCTTGCCACCTTAGTGTACACAGTTCTGTATCTGGAACATTATTCTGATCTCCGCCCTACTCTCTCCTCATTCAAATCTGTCCTAAAGACCCACCTCTACTGTGAGACACAAATATTATAAATAAAAAAGATTTTGTTTAATTTTAAAATGATCTTGTTCTCTTGTTCGCTCAGCAAATCTATGTTTGGTCTGCCAGAGTGTACTGTAATTTCACCAAAGCAAGGCCCAATGTGATATTTCAGCCTTGTATATATTGTAGAGCATTCATCACTGTACTAAGATAGATAGGTAGACATTTTCACCTTCAGTACACAAATCCCAGTGAAAGTCAATGGATTCTTGCTCATAAATCACATGGGCACTTTTGAAAATCCCAGTCAGTTTGACAAATGAATAATTCGTACAGCCAAGGTTTTAAAAATATGAGCCTAACTTTAGCTTCTCAGATTTATATTTAGGCACCTGCTTGATATTTACTGTGAACTATCGGGTGCTCAGTGCTACAAGTGAATAAATAATGGATTTTTTTCAGTTTGTAGACCAAAAAAAAGAAGAAAAATAAAAAAAAAAACCTAGTTCAATTTGAACCAAACTATGTAAGAAAAATATTAATTGAAACATTTTTTAAATTGTTTAGAAAAGACTAGGGACATTTAGAAACCAAATTTTTGTTTTTTCAATTTGTTTCGAGTCAACGAACATTTTGGTCAACACAAAAAATATTGATTTTTTTTTGTTTTTTCAGATGTTTTCACCTTTTGTTAATGGAATACATTTGAAAATTAAATGCCATTTTAAATAGATTTTGGTGGGGACTAATTGTCAAATTCAAGTTGAATTTGTAGATAGTTCACAGCCCCCAAAAATGCATCTTTAGCAAAAATTCTATTTGCTAAAACAAGTTCACTCATTTCTATTTCATGCTTCCAACAATCAGGCAAGTGCATTAATTTTTTTTTAAATCTTGGCTTACATTTATAAGGGTGCTAGGGTGGACCCCAAGTTACTTTTCCTTTTCATGTTCTCTCTTCAATTTCAGCTTTTATTTTAATCTCCCAATTCTTCAAGTTTGTCAGTTGTGCTTCCCTACAGTCAATGTGGTGTGCATGTAATCCAATACAACCATTTCCTCCTCTTGTACATAGTCATCATTTTGGTTTAACATGACAACATTTAAGACTATACAGAAATATAAATCAAATCCCATTTATTCTTAAGGTTAAAAATTATACCCACACTCACATACAATTAAGGTGTGTCCTTAGCACATAACTTTGGACCTGGAAAATTTTCTTTTCTAAGACTGTTTTAGTCGTCAGAAAAAATGTAATAACTAGGATGGTGTGAATGTATATTTACATATATATTAAAATTGTCCCACCAGTGGAGGGGGGGGGGGGAAATAAGCTTCTGAAATCTGCAGATTCTTTTGAAAATAATTGTGGTTTCCACACAAAAGTTTTTCTTCTCCCACACTTAAGTGTTAGTGGTTTCCATGGCAACTTTCCATCTGCTTCTCACTATTTTCACAGGCTTTTTAAATGGAAGCTTACACATGTCAGTGTTCCAAGATTAGCTTTAGTCTTTGCATAAACCACATGACTCCTTGACAAACCCTGTTATGCCAATAACATTGGCAAAATGTTTAGAGTCTGTTTTCACATACATGTCACGTCCTTTCTGATAAAAAAAGAAAGACAGGGTGATAGGAATGGAAATGACTGTTTGTACAAACATATATTTGTCATCATTCATTAAAACCTCTGCATTCTGTATATAATTGAGCAGTCCATAATTTAAACACATCAAGGAAGAGAACTACTGAAAAAGCCATAGGAAAAGGGATTTTCTAATAGCAGCTAGTGCTGTAACAAATATTGTGACTTTAATAGCAGTTAAGGATGTAAAAGGTTAACTGATTAACTAGCATGTCTCACCCTGGGCAGCAGCAATGAAGCCTCATCCCCGGGAGTGGAGCCGGCAGTGCTTACTCCTAAGATTTTTAGCAGTTACTTGGTTATCTTTTAAAATTGCTTTTTTATATCCCTAATGACAATTAAAGAGAAACTTGTCTAACACTGCTATGTTTTAGAAGTGTGCAGGCTCAAAACCAGGCAAATCTATCACGTTTCCCTGAGGTCTTCCTCCCTCCAAATCCATAAATCAGGCTTGGCTCATTTAAAACTAAGCCTGGGTCAGCCCTTTTTGCAGATAAGAGTGGCCCTGAGATAGAGCACTGGATCAGCTCTTTTTAAAAAGGAAGGGAAGTGCTTCTGGCAATTATCAGCCCATACATCCAATTTCGTTACGGAATAAATAATAGAAAACAAGATGGGAGGAGGTTACTAACATCTAAGGCCAAATTCATTCAGGTTCTTAGCCATTTCTTGGTAAAGCAGATCCTTGTAAGGAGACCCTGGGTTCAGGAAAGTTGCCAGAGGGAAAGGGTTACAGCATCACAAGACACCTTAGTCATCTCTGCCGTGTTGGGCCAACATATCACAAAGAGTGACCAGTATTAACCTAGGTGAGAGGGTGGACAGGGAGAAAAAGTTTAATCTCTATCCCCTCTTCAGTCCCTTAGAAGGCTCCTGTGGGACCTGGTAGAATTTAATGCAGGCTTACTGGTGGAATCCCCACAAGAGAGGGGTGGAGAAAATTTCCATTTCACCTAGTGTGATTTCCTCTCTGGACCACAGGGGACAAATGTGGTTCTAGAGCAGCAGATCTGTGAGCAGCAGCCTATGTGGGCTTGAGATTTTAGTAAAGCGTTGTGCTCTCAAAGTTTGAACTGAAAAACAAATTCACGTGGGCTTGGATACTGATGTTTATAGGGGTTCAAAATGGAACTGGTACAATTCAACGGTTCAAATCAGAAGAGATGAAGCGAGCTCTCTATTTAAACAAACAGCTGATTAATAAAAGTCAGCTGACACTAAATTGTATGTATGTGACTTTGTGCATCTGCATATGTACCCCCGTCTGATGTACCCAAGGCTATATTACACCCTTTTGGACCTGACTCTCTCCAGGTTTGAACCAAGGCCAAACCAAACTGCAAAACTGTTTCACAGAACTCTGTGACCTGAAATGTTAGAGTTTCAAATAACATTGTCAGAGTGACGCCTTGAGCAGCAGGACTGGCTTTAAAAAAAGTCACCGGTTCTCGCTCCCAGATTAAACAAAAGGGTGGGGATGTTTGTTTCTTTACTTATTATTGTCATGAGCTGCCTTCCTGAGACTGGAATGTTCCATGACAATTCCTTCCTAACACCAAAAACCCAAATCAAAGCCAGGTTTTCCAGTCTACAGGCCTCCTAGATATAACCCCAACAAAAGCTTCAACACCCTAGCAATTAGGTCCAGGCTGTCTGAAGCTTTAAGTGTTTGAAATTGTCAGCATTCAACCTGGGCATCTGTTCCTCATTGGTCCTTCTCCTGGTCTGATTGACTCCAGGCTCTGCTTTCTTCAACACACTCCTTCTAGCCTTTCAAAATTCCATCTGAACAACTGTCACCAGGCCTTTCTGCCTCACTGTTTTTAAAGCAACCCAACTAATTCCTAGGTGTCAGCATTCTCTGCTAGTAAAAGAAAGAAAAGAAAATTAGAAAGGAACTAGATCAGAAAAAGAACGCTGCCTTATAAACAAATGTAATGCAGAAGTGGGAGCGGAAGGAAGAGGAGATGAGTTTTTATATGCCATTTGTACCACATGCAACACAAGAGTCTATGGAAACCTCCCCTGTCACAAAAGCACCAGACAACCCTGTCACATCTTGCCATTAGAGAGGACATGAGGTGGACTCTCCTTCTAAAACTGAGCCTCTGACCTCCACAGTGTACCCAGCTCTTAGGGTTGCCAGATGGTTTCCTAAAAAATGCCAAACACACGTGCTAAAAATCTGTCACGCAAAAAAAATAAAACCACCACAACTATGCTTAACACTGAATGGAAACGTTATTATAAACGATCAACAGTCTACATCATATATTTTGATTACATGAACCTCCCAGTGCCGATCGCAGCCCGCCTCCCTAGCCACTTGCCCCACCCTTCTGCACACAACCAGCTGAGCTGAGGGCTCCCAGTGCCAATCGCGGCCCCGCCTCCTCAGCCATTCTCCCCGCCCCTGTCAGGCTTCCGTCGGGCACTCAGCAGGAAAAGCAGAATACACCGGACATTGCACCTGTCCGGTATTTTCTGAATTTTTTTTTACCGGACAGAGTGCGCAAAAAATGGACTGGCCGTTTGAATACTGGACACCTGGCAACCCTATCAGCTGGACCAAGCTGTCTCAAACTAAGATGTCGGCTGAATGCCGCGTTCACTAGACTGCAGAGCTATCCTGGTGCCTTTGCTTTAACAGTGCATCGGGACAGAACTACCCCGAAGGCCTCGTGTCACACAGTGATTGGAAGAGGACAGCTCCTTGGGTTTGGTCAATGATGTTTAAGGAAGGCTTTAAAGAGGTCTTTAAAAAGCATGTTTTAGCATATGCATTTGGTCTCCATTCATGTATGCTGTGGGGAAAAGGAGGACTGGCTAACAAAAATTATTTTCTGAGCCAAACTGAGCCTTGAGCTAAGCTGGTGGCCTTTACTACTTCACTGGAGTTGCACCTGGTTACTGCAAAGCCAAATCAAACCTTCTCTTGTTGTCTCCAAGTATGATACCTTGATGGTACTTGCCCCTCTTCCAGAGGGATTAAATCAGAAGCCCTTTCTCAGCACGTATAGTCAGGAAATAGTACATCACAATAGCCGCTCAGAGATTCTCTCCTGTTTTGTGGGCATACTTCCTTTGTCCACCTTTGTTTATTAAAAGCACGCGCTGTGAATGTCCATTTCATATGAGATTTCTGTGGCTGAAAGAAATCCTTTTAATTCAGTGTTGCATTTCCAATGGCCTCTGCATACTAGAGCATAGGCTTCTGCAGAGCCCCTCCTTTTCCCCCACGCCTCCCAACTTCTTGCCGGGGAAGCTAAATCACTTAAAGAGAAGGGACAGTTCCCAATGACACAAAACCCTGTGGGAAGTTCTATCATCCCCATTTTTACAGATGGAGAATTGCAGCCTACGATGGCCCAGATCCACAAAGGTATTTAGAAACTCATCATGGGGCTTCCTCCAGTCAAAGTCTAGCACCTTCATTACTGAACCATCCTTCCTCCTTATTGGGTTCTGTGACTATGCTGTTTTGTTTTTTTTTTATAATAAGCACTTTAGAAAGGCTGACAGGGATAGACTGCATCATTTGAATCTCTTCTTCCTTGAGGGAAAGTTCATTCACAGGTGAAGGCTGCTGTGAGATTTTTTGACTACAGTCTAACCTTAGTGAGTCCTGTTCCCTCTTCCCTTAGGAGAGCTCACATTTTAGAGGGCACTGTTTGATGCACTCTTCTAAATTTAGCTGCAAAGTTTCTTGCTGGAGGGATCCTGGTTATCAAGACTTAGAATATCTGATGTGAAGAGAAGGTTGGTTTCTTTACATTCTCATTCATGTTGCATCATGTTTCAGCCAATCACACTGCAATATTTAGGATTTTGACATCATTACACTGACTATAAGACAGACTTTCAGCTACTTAATAGTTCAGCCATGAATCCCTCTCACAGAGATATCACGGAATTTTGTTTCCTTTTACAGTGGGAAATGGGATTTTTTTAAAATCACTTTCATTTTATTATCTGACATGACACATATCACACTGTATCAGGAACTCTACATATCTGGCATCTTCAGAGTAGATAGAAGTATTTATCATGGAATAGCTGATAATTATTCTACCTACTCCATCCATGTAAAGATGGTGATAGTTCACTTCCATCACAGGTGTGATACGACAGTGTGTGAGGCATGGAATAAAGAAAAAGCTAGACAGAATTAGAGCAAGCAGTCCCAATTTTTGCATAAATGCAAATTTTATAAAAGGGCATAGTGTTGCCAAATTATAAGGATAAATGCTATTTCCTGAAGCTCTTAAATGAAAGCCACAAAAAACTAAAAAAGGCAATGGTGGAAAGAACAACCTTTAGAGATTTGCATTTAAAGTTCAAATGCCACAACTTTTTGGGATGTCCAGATCAGGCCCAGTGCTACAGAAAACAAATGTGATGAGAGAAAAGGTATAGTCTTGTTCTTAGGAATGACCTGTTATTGGCTGGCCGCTGGTATAAGGCACTGTACCAATGGAAGTCAATACAGTATTTGGTCCTGCCATGAGGGCAGGGGACTGGACTCAATGACCTCTCGAGGTCCCTTACAGTCCTAGTATTCTATAATTCTATGATTTGGGAAGAAAAGTGCATAGCTTAGCCTAGATCTAAACTATACCTTTTCCAATTTTATTTCAGAAGAGGCTTTTCTGAAATTTGGCACATCTACATTGGACCAAATTTCAGAAAATTCCCCTTTTTTGGAAGAGCCCTTCTTCCTCGTAAAACGAGGAAGACAGGGCTTCCGAAAGACCACGTTTGCTCTTCTGCAAAAAAAATTTAGACGAGTAAACGCATTCCCTGGATGCGGCTGAGTTTTTCCAGGATACTTCTGGTATCGCAGGAAAACCCTGCAGTCTAGACATACTCTCAGTTTTAGAAAAGGAGGGAGAGAAAGTTTCATCAACTCGTCTTAGCTCTGTCACTGACTTGCAACTTTGGTCTAGGTTAAGTCAGTCTTCCTGTGTCACAATTTATCCAACTTTAAAATGAGTACAGTACAATGTTACCATTGAAGTAGGGGTTGTACGTTAGGACTGATCAAAAATTTTCAACCAAAACTATTTTTCCAATAAATAAATTTTTTCACAGAGTGTCTGATTTCCTCAAAATTCTTTTTATTTCCAATATTTCAATTTGGATTAACTACCACAGTGTCTACTGAGAGTTGTAGTCCAAAAACCTCATACTCCAATTCAGCTATATAGACTACATCTCTTATATGCCATATCTAAGGAATCCCAGAATTCTCCACATATCCTGTGGTGCATCATGGGAGATGTAATCTGACCAAAGAGAGCCTGGCTTGTAGAACAAGGACAGGAGACAATTTAATTAAAACTCACATGAGGCACCATGGCAGCATTCCTAAATCAAAATATGTTGATTTTGACAAATATATTTTGATATTCAATTTTTTACTGAAAAAAAAAAAAGATTTTTTGTGGAAATTGTAGACAATTATTTTTTCTTATTTTCATCCAGTGTTTGTAAAACAATTAGCTATCTTTTGTATGGAGGGCACGTTAGATATGCCAATTATCTCTGTGGATTAACTGTCAAAACAAAGAACTGGGAATGAGGAAGTCACGCATTCTAATTCCATCATTAACTACAGTGGGTTTTGCTAATTCACTTCATTTTTCTGTACTTCAGTTTCACCTTCTTCAAAATGGTGACTGAACTTCATCTTCCTCACGGGGTGACAGCCTAAATCCATTACAGTTGTAAAAGCACTAAGATTCTTAGGGATAGGAAGGATGGTCTAGCAGGCAGGTCGCCTGACAGGGCCTCAGAAGTGCTAGGGTCATCTCACAGACTTAATCAACCCTGTTCCTCATCTCTGAAAAGGATATAATACTTCTATCTTCCCACAGGGGTTCTGTGGAATAACAACCTATTAATACTTTTAAGCTATTCAGAAACTACAGTGATGACTCTTTGGCAATACATACAATAAAATGAGATAATGACAATTCTAAGTGAAGAAAATGAAGAAGAGATAGGAGTTCTACAGCTGGCCCAGATGTAATTAAACTGTTGATCCAGACATTCCACAATCGTTATTACTAACATGTCAGCTAACATCCTCCATGTAGATCTTTCACCCTGTGGGCATAGTGAGAAACTTGTGGTCCATCCTATAACACCAGTGACGACTGTTGGAAAATAACATTTTGAACACCAGCAATTATACCTTTGATTACACTGGTCCAAACCTTCATATCCAAATATGGAACTTAAGTCAGTGGCACATGGGGCTGCTTGCGACTCAATCAGCACCCAATTATGGCACCCTCTAGGCCAGGAGCGGCCAACCCACAGCTCGCAAGCCGCATGCGGCTCTTCAAAGAAAAAAGTGCAGCTCCCGCACCCACACCTGTGGCTCGCGGCTCTTAAAGGGGCAGCGTGTTTCTCTCTGAAAGAGACAGAGCCAAAGTCGCGGTGTCCTGTGAAGATTTCAAAATGGCTGCCTTCAAAATGGCCACCTTAAAAGGGCAATGCCTGCACCGCTCTTAAAAGTGGTTTGTTTGGGTTTTTTTGCTCGACCAAACGCAGCGGCCGAGGCTTTTTTTTCCCCTCAACAACTTTTTTTTCCCTTGGCTCTTTGTCTGTAATGTGTTGGCCACCCCTGCTCTAGGCCATATGGGTAGTGTATGTATTGTGTGCATCTGACCCACGTAACTTAGAGAGAGAGAGATGCAACCCACAATAGTAATTAGGCTGAGAACCACTGTACTGTAATGTACAATTTTCCTCATGCCACAATATTGGTAAACAGCACCAGTAGGATTATCATTTCTGTTACAGTATTTTACTTTTGCCATGAATGGAGCTCTAAAGTCCACCAAAGCTTTATGGAAAAATATTTCCTCTATATTTGCTTGCATTTGATTAATTGTACATAAACATACATGCAATATCTACAAAATGATTTCAAGCCTGAAAACAACATGACCATATTACTCAAATTCTGAATATTCTAAATGTATACAATAGTTACCTATGATGCAATCAGAAATCAGATTACTCATGTCACATATCTGCACTGAGCCCATACATCACACACAGCCTGTCTAATCTCTGCCCTTATCTTCTTCCTACTCCCCCTTACACCTTTATCTCCTCTCACATACATTTTTGTGTCTCCCTTAATGCTGTCCCTTACACATGGATCCCATTCCCAAATCTACACACCAACTTACTTTCCCCACCTTGTCCCTCTTAAAGATTCACTTTTGCCATCTCGCCTATACTGAAACAAATTTAAAAAAATAAGATGCTAAAGGAATCATCATCCTGAGCAACCATGTCATCTTATTTCTCCCACCCTCCTTGCTCCACTTTCTTTGCTTATGGCCCTCGTTCTTATATTGAAAGTACATTGTATGTTTATTCAGGGCAGGAACTATTGCCTACTAGATTTTTAGTTGCGGGGCTGCCACTTTGAACAGAATTCCTAGCACAAAGTGCCTCATAGATGGTGGCTTTGGTCTCAAAGATTTCACCTACAGCTAATCCCACTGATGTTAATAGGTGCTCATCAGTTGGGGACTCAGACTCCTGATTAGGTGTCAAAATATGGATTTAGGAGTCTGAGACCCCTATTTATTTTAAATCTGTTGTTTCTCTCCATCACTGTGTACTGCTAAATGGATCCCACTATTCATAGCTACATTAGAAGCCAGCATCTACAATTCCCAACAGCAGCCTGGTTTGTCTATGAAACAGGTGCTTACATGAAGGGGAAAGGAGTCCAGGACAGCTGGCAGTATTTTAAAGAAGCCTTATTAAAAGGCACAAAAAGAAACCATCCCGATGTGCAGCAAGAAAAGCAAAATTGGGCGGCGACCCGATTGGCTTACCGGGGAAATCCTTGGTAAGCTTAAACACAAAAAGGAAGCTTACAAGAAGTGTAAACTTTGACAGATGACTAGGGAGGAGTATAAATATATTGCTCGAGAAAGCAGGGGAGTTATCGGGAAGGTGAAAGCACAATTGAAGTTGCAGATAGCAAGGGATGTGAAAGATAACAAGAAAGGTTTCTACAGGCATTTAGCAATAAGAGGGTGATCAGACCCTTACTGGATGAGGGAGGTAACCTAGTGACAGATGATGTGGGAAAAGCTGAAGTACTCAATGCTTTCTTTGCCTCTGTCTTCATGGAAAAGGTCAGCTCCCAGACAAATGCTCTAGGCAACGTAGTATGGGATGTAGGTGGACAGCCGTTGGTGGGGAAAAAACAAGTTAGGACCTATTCATAAAAGCTAAACATACACAAATCCATGGGCCTGGATTTAATGCATTTGAGGGTACTGAGGGAGTTGGCAAATGTCATTGAGGAGACTTTGGCCATTATCTTTGAAAACTCCTGGAGATCGGGAGAGATCCTGGATGACTGGAAAAAGGCAAATGCTGTGCCCATCTTTAAAAAAAGGGTAGAAGGACAATCCAGAGAACTACAGACCCATCAGCCTTACCTCAGTCCCCGGAAAAATCATGGAGGGGATCCTCAAAAAATCCATTTTAAAGCACTTGGAAGAGGGGAAGTGATCAGGAATAGTCAACATGGATTCACGAAGGGCAAGTCATGCCTGACCAATCTGATTAGCTTCTATGATGAGGTAACTGGCTCTGTGGAGATGGGAAAGTCAGTGGATGTGATATGCCTTGACTTTAGCAAAGCTTTTGATATGGTCTCCCACAATATTCCTGCCAGCACATTAAGGGAATATGGATTGGATAAATGGACTGTAAGATGGATAGAAAGCTGGTTAGACTGTCGGGCCCAACTAGTAATGATCAACGACATAATGTCAGGTTGGCAGTCAGTTTCTAGCACAGTGCCCCAAGGATCTCTTCTAGGACCAGTTTTGTTCAACATCTTTATTAATAACCTGGATGAGAGGATGGATTGCATCCTCAGCAAGTTCGCAGAGGATACATAGCTAGGGGGAGAGGTAGATATGCTGGAGGGCAGGGATAAGGTCCAGAGTGATCTGGATGGATTACCGGATTGGGCCAAAAGAAATCTGGTGGGATTCAACAAGGACGAGTGTAGAGTCCTGCACTTGGGATGGAAGAATCCCAAGCATTGTTACAGGCTGGGGATCGAATGACTAAGTAGCAGTTCTGCAGAAAAGGACCTGGGGATTTCAGTGGATGAGAAGCTGGATATGATTCAACAGTGTGCCCTTGTAGCCAAGATGGTTAATGGCATATTAGGGTGCATTAGGAGGAGCATTGCTAGCAGATCCAGAAAAGTGATTATTCCCCTTTATTCAGCTCTGGTGAGGCCACATCTGGAGTAGTGTGTCCAGTCCTGGGCCCCCTACTATAGAAAGGATGTGGACGCATTGGAGAGGCTCCAGCAGAGTCCACAAACAAAGGGGGCTGGAGCCACATAACCTATGAGGAGAGGCTGAGGGATTTGGGTTTGTTTAGTCTGCAGAAGAGAAGAGTGAGGGGGGATTTGATAGCAACCTTCAACTTCCTGAAGGGAGATTACAAAGAGGATGGAGAGAGGCTGTTCACAGTAGTGACAGATGGTAGACCAAGGAGCAATGGTCTCAAGTTACAGTGGGAGAGGTCTAGGTTGGATATTAGGAAAAACTATTTCACTAAGAGGGTGTTGAAGCACTGGAAGGGGTTACCTAGGGAAGTGGTGGAATCTCCATCTCTAGAGGTTAAGTCTCAGCTTGACAAAGCTCTGGCTGGGTTGATTTATTTGGGATTGGTCCTGTCTTGGGAAGGAAGCTGGACTTGATGACCGCCTGAGGTCTCTTCCAGCTCTATAATTCTATGATTCTAGGTGAAACAAAATACAGGACTATGTAGCTCTTTAAAGACTAACAA
>CM057845.1:104483149-104509119 GCA_030068395.1 Apalone spinifera | reverse complement strand
AGTTTTCCGTTAAAAGCATTTTTGGAAAATCATGCCAGTCTAGACGTAGCCTAAGTGTCTTGTGTTTTCAATAATGAAGTGCTTGTGATTATGAAATGTATTTATTCTCTGTTTCTTGATATCCTTCCCTGTTGTTGCTGAAAGGTAGAACCAGATCTTCAGGTGGACTCTGCTGGGGAGGGGAGGAACACGTATATAGGCAATTGGGGGCTCAGAAGGGCTGAGGTACTGGTTCCAATTGAGGGACTGAGGTTCTAAGATACCTGGACTGAAGGCTCCCACTGCCCAAGATTGGTGTCCGACAAAATCTGAACCTCACACTGTTGTCTGAAAGACCCAGAGAGTTAGGCACTCTGACCCATAACTACCCTGACTTGGGAATCTTAGAAGTACACAGCAGTTTGGCCCTCACATTAGACTAGGGTCCATAATGGACAGAGGGGGGGCTGGGTCAAATTGTGACACCTCCCAAGGCCTCTTGTGAGGCAAGTAAACATCACTGTCAGTTTTACATGCTGGGGAGAACTGAAGCAGAAAAATGAAGGACTTTGTCCCATGGCCCACAGGAAGCATTATCATAATCTTGATGACAATGCAGATGGCCTAACATCTAGACCACTTGCTTTACTACCCTGCACGGTTGGGTCCTTGTTCTCCAGCCATGTATCTGCATATGTAAAGCTTTGGGCTGTTTAGATTTTTCAGTCCTTCCTCCTATCATGTTCTCACATGAGCAGCCAAAGTGAGTTAAGCTTGGTCTATTTGCTGCAGCATAGGACTGAAATCCCCATCACCGTGCACTGGCTCTGCTGCATGCACAGCAACACTTCAGCAACATTAGTGGTAATATACTCCCCAGAGGAACATCTTCTTTACACCTCCTTCTGTAGTCACTTCACAATTACACTGTATAATCACCCCTCCTCAGCCAATAAAAGCAGCCCTGCTTTTGTTCAGGTACAATTTTCAGTGAACATTTCCTCAGATACAAAAGAGAGACCCTGCATTATTTAGCCTATAGTGCTATGGATACACATAGGCTCTTCCCTGCACCCAAGGGAATTAAGGATGAGTTTTAATTCATTGCATTGGGACCTACATCATTCAGAAGGCTGTGCTAGAAATAACCTTGGCATACCCATCAGCAAGTGTAAGTAGCCCCTTAGCAGCACTTAACTATTGCTGAGGTAAGATGCCTCTGTATTGATTCATGATCATCCAGTTTTGAAACGAGTCAGGCAGCTCCGACCTGTGTGCCTCAGAGCCAGCCATTCATGCTTTGAGGAATAAATTGGCGATACAGTTTTGCAGATTAAAACCCGAATAAGGCAGAGCTAGAAGGAGTTTACAGTCGTCAACAATGAACTGGAAGTGGGGAGGGGAGAAAAAAAACCCCTCTGACATCAAAACCTCCTACATGAATGATAATGAAGTGTTCAGATACTATGGTGACAGGAGACATAAGTGGATGAATAAAATATATTCCTTACGTAGATTGCTCACATGTATCTTTTAATATGGTAATCACAGCGTAGAGTTTGTGATGATCAATGTTCTAGAGAAAGAAAGTAGGGGGCACAACTGTGCTTGAAGTGGGGGTGCCCATTTTTTAAAGCAAAAGAGATTGGGAGGTTACTAGCGTTCAAAACTGAGTTAGGGTAACAGCCAGCCTTTCAAATCTACTGTATTCCACAGGGTTATTCAGCAATACATACTTATGTTAAAACTGTTAAAAAAACCACAAAGCAAGTATCTGGATGTATCTGGGGACAGATGGATGGATGGATGGATCTGGGAATGGATGGACGGACAGATGGACAGGTGTATCTGGGGAGCCTGACAGAAATTCATTGCTTTTAAGTTAAGCCTTTAGTGCACATGTTTCACTGAGGGAAATGTCATGTAGATCAGAGCTAATTCATGTGAAGTGGCAGTTGCTAATGTAATCATGCAATTTTCTATGAACGGTAAACTAAGCAAGCATTCAGAATGAGCTCCAGTTGGTGGGTCATTGCTGTTATGCCCTGTGGCTGAAAACTAGTTTTGTATTTTTAGTGCAATAGTTAACAGTTTGATCCATCCATTTTTGTCTTTTTTTTCAGCTTCCAATTTACATCTTATCCCACACGGTAGAGTGCAATGGAGTCCATTCAGATATAAAGGGATGCAGAACATAGCTGAGGGAAGCGTCTGTGGAAGATGAATATCCCTGAGGTAGAGATTTGGGGCAAGGATGGTCTTTTTTTCCTGTGTTTCTATGGCACCTAGCAGCATGGGGCCATAGTCCATGACTTGGAGCTCTTTGGGTAGGTCTGCATTGCAATTAGACACCCCCAGCTAATCCACAGCAGCTGAACTTCTACCATACAATTAAACAGCCTCTTAGCCCAAGCTTCCATCAGCTGACATGGCGAGCTGGAGGTGTCTAATTGCAGTGCAAGTCATGCCCTTAGATACTAACACAATAATACACGGAAGTAAGGCTGTATCTACACTGCCACTTTCAGCACTAAAACTTTAGTCATTTAGGGGCTGTGAAAAAAATCACACTCCCAAGCAATAAATTGTAGCACTGAAAAGTGCCAGTATAGACAGCACTATCACCAGGAGCCATGTTCCCAGCAATTAAAGCTACCACCACTCATGCAGGGTGGGTTTGGGGTTTTGGTTTTTTTTTTTTTTTTAATTGCTGCAAGAACTCTCCCCTGGTGATAAAGACTGACTACACTGCCCAACTCACAGTGCACTGTAACATGTGCAGTGTAGACATTCTCTAAATTAATGAGACCCCAAGTTAGAGAGCCTAGAACTAAGTTTTGCAAATGGGCTCTCTCTCTGACCAGATCGAAACACTGAGAAATTGAGAGCATTTAAAATCCAGTTAGATATTTCATAGTGTTTCCATCTTGTTTTCATTTTATACAATTAAAAAAACCTGAACAGCACTGTTTCCATATTTTAGTTGTTTTAAGTTAAGCCTTTATTGCCAGGGGCATAGGAAAGGTTCTTTCCACATGGCCAAGGTAACACACCACAGAGAAACGGAGGCAGTGGCTGTGTTAAAGAATTATTATTATTCAGAAGGCTAAATTAAGTCCCTAACCAAGACCAAGTCTTCCCCAATCTTCACCCACATCATAGGCTTCTCCTGAAAGTCCCCACAAAGCTTCCACTTGGGCACAGGGGATGTATGAAGAGGAGATAGCCTGTCTTCCATCTTTCAGGTGTTCCAGTCTTTGTTCCCCACAGCACCCCTCTGTTCTCCCTATGGCCCTTCCCCAAAAATAGTAGGTGCTCGCTCCAGGCCTCAGGCTTATGGAGCTTTTTCTGCCCAACATCTTTCTTGTTTCCTTCACCTAATTCCAGCTTATTGTGGTGAAGAAGCCAAGAGCTCTTACTCTTCCTAAGTCTCTTTCCCTTGTGAGGAAAGGGTGCATTTATGACAATCCTTTCCCAGAACACCTGGCTATAACCTGTAACTCCCATCTTCCCCAGAGCTGAAACTAGAAACAGGGCAGAGCTGGACCCAGAATGCATCTGAAAGGTCTAAGAACTCCTGTTATAGGCTCCTAAGTGAGTTACCCAATTTCCAGACTTCCAGTGAAATCAAGAGGAACAGTGGGTGCTCAAGGCCCTCTGGAAATCAAGGGATATTTCCGAGTGTATAAATGTGGTGTACAAACACCTCTGCCCCTTTGCAAATACTGATTTGTAGTCTTCAAGTCCCACTTTTAATTACAAGTGTGTGTGTGGGTTTTTTTTAAGTGACTTTCAACCTGCAGGACAAAAATCCTTGGCTGAAGAGGTAGAATGTTTAAGGCTTCGGGACTGTATGCAGTGTTATTTTTCAAATCCCTGATTTTCATATTACTTTAATATATTATTGCTTATGATCTTAAGTATATGCCTTAAAACACACACACATTGTGTCATACAACTGAGTTGATGGTGCTGTATAAGCCAGGTACAACCTTGCCTCAGGTCCATGCTGTTTAGGAAGAAAAAGGACACAAGGGTATTTGAGGCCATCTGTAGCATTTACATGGTTCTTGTCTTACTATTATCTGTGAACTGGAACAGCCCGAACTGCTTCAATCCAATCAATTTTTAAAAGCCTGCTCACCTGGTGGCCTTGTTTCCCCCTGTGCTAGTAAAGAAACCACACACACATTCTGCCTTCAATTCCACAATGTAATTTATAGAAAAATGTTGCTTTACCTCAAAGTAATTAAGACTTACACTCTGCCAATTCAAAAGTAAAATGACATTTGCACCCAAAAGACTTTTTTTAAAGTGATGTCTATATAAACACAGGATGCCTGGAAAACTGCAGAAGAAAAAATATTGCATGGTACAACTTAAGTTAATTTGGCTAAATTGCTCCAATTTCTGTCACAAAACCCTTGCTTTTGAATAATTACACCTTGGAAATGGAATGGTGCACCCTAACCCCAGGCCCTAAACTCTTTATTCCCATTGGTGCACATTTACTAACACAAGAAGTCCCACTGAAGCAAATGGAGTCACAAAGTGGCCTAGAGATAGTACAACCAACTTTTGCATAAACACTATTTGACATAAGTAGGTTGCCCATGTTTTGCATGTGCTAGGCTGCCATTTGCTCCGAGGAGGCTTCCATGAGAAAACACCTATTAAGAGCTCAGCCTTGGGGCAGTTAAAAATAGATTTGTGGGAAATACTCACTGCAGTTCCTGAACAACTTTTTAACACTATACAGAAGCTATATAAACATGCAGTCAGAATGCTGAAAGCTAGCTACCATGATCATTTGAAACAACAAAACCCTTACACTGAAACGCCATTTACAGGGAAATGGAGTGAGGGTCTTGCAGAGTGGTGTTCCTCTTAGGCCTGTATTACATTGAAGACAACGTGAAGGCATTTTCTTCTTTGGTGTAACTCCCCCCGGGGTGGAATCTGTCATGTAAGAATAGCTGTGCACTATAAAACTACCGTTGACTTCACTGGAGCAGTGAGGACACATGAAGGAAGGAACAATCACTTAGGAAGGAACAATCAGTTTCACACAGACAGAATGGGAAGTGACTGTCTAAGGAGGAGTACTGCTGAAAGGGATCTACAGGTCAAAGCTAAATACGAGTCAACAGTGTGATGCTGTTGCAAAAAAAGCAAACATGATTCTGGGATGCATTAACAGGAGTGTGATGAGCAAGGCATGAGAAGTCACTGGTTTGCTCCACTCTGCACTGATTAGGCCTCAATTGGAGTATTGTGTCAGGTCTGGACACCATATTTCAAGAATGATGTGGAGAAACTGGAGAGAGTCCAGAGAATGGCAACAAAAATAATTAAAGGTCTAGAACACATGACCTATGAGAGACGCCTGAAAGAATTGGGGTTGTTTAGTTTGGAAAAAGAGAAGACAGAGGGGACATGATAGCAGTTTCAAATACCTAAAAGGGTGTTACAAAGAGGAAGAAGAAAAAATGTTCTTGATCTCTGATGATTGGATAAGAAGCAATGGGCTTAAATTGCAGTAAGGGAGGTTTAAGTTAGACATTAGGAAAAACTTCCCAACTGCCAGGGTGGTTAAACACTGGAATAAACTGCCTAAGGAGATTGTGGAATCTCCATCACTGGAGATATTTAAGAGCAGCTTGGATAGACATCTATCAGGGATGATCTAGATGGTGCTAGGAAGGCATGAGAGCAAGGGACTGGACTTGATCTCTCAAGGTCCCTGCCAGTTCTAGTATTCTATGATAAATCCTGCCTTTCGTGTAGACACACGAAAAAGCAATACTATTTATACCACAGTTTGAAACCAAAGTAAGTGCTGATGGTCTGCATGATCTAGGGGTTGCATTGGTGTGGCTACACCAACAGTCACCTACCACTGTAATCAGAAAATCCCCAACAGACTCAAGGCCCCATGATTTGGGAACTTCTTCCTATAAGTAGTCTGAGGCTACGTCTAGGCTGCCGCTTTTTTTCGGAAAAAGGTACACAAATTGCACTCTGCAATTTGCGAACCTTTTTCCGATTATTTTTTCAGAAGAGGCTTTTCCAAAATTTGGCCCGTCTACACTGGGCCAAATTTCAGAAAAACCTCCTCTTTCAGAAGAGCCCTTCTTCCTCATAAAATGAAGAATACGGGGCTTCCAAAAGAGCGCGCCTGCTCTTCCGCAAAAAAATGTCGGAAGAGCAGACTCATTCCCTGAACGCGGCAGTTTTGGTATCCTGGAAAAACTCCATAGTCTAGACATAGCCTGAGTCTCACTTCAGCCAATTGTCTCTTCTCTTATTGCACGATTGTTTTATTTCCTAGTTCCTGGCTAGATGCCATGACAACACAGGCTATCTTTACATCTTACATATTCCATTCATCCCCAGGAACACAATTTTATTATTATACACCCACATGCACACACCCTCATACTCACATATATAAAAATAAAATAATACAATTGCCGAGGAATGAACAGTCCTGTTTGTGCTCTTATTGCTGTTTGGCATCTTTGAGAGGGTTACTTCTGGAGAGGTCTCAAACTTACTAAACAAGCAGAGAATCACGGGTGCTTCAATTCTCTCTCTGCTTCTTAAGACTACTGACAAAGGATGTACTTGTGATTTCTAGGGCCCAAAGGCAGAATCCTGCTCCAAATGAAGTCAATGGACATGAATAAGGAACAGGTTATCACGTATAATGGGAGAGGGAAGAGAGGGGAAAGCAGAAAAGAGGATGGGGAAAATGTTGTGAATTTTCACAAATATAAAGGAACAGGGGTGCATAAAGAGTTGTCTCCCTGCTTCATTCCCATTGCTTGACTAAAGTTAGGCCAGCTGATGAGTCATCTAATCAGCACAGGAACAGAGGTAGTGTTCCCAATAAGCTGTGCACTTGTGTGGTTGCTCAGGAGAGTTATATGCCACCCAGCTGATTTGCACAACACCTACAGCTGGGTGTTTTATTTCCAAGGCTGTCTCCTAGATAGAAAGATTGTCTTCAAAAGAACATCTACAAGAGCATGCACATCTTTGCAGAGTGGCTGCACAATTCTACATACTTCAAGGTGAATCACAGCACTTGGTACGGATATAAAAAATTTGATTAGACCCTACTGTTTGAAGTTGCATGAGAGTTAGTTAGAAATTCAGATGGTAGTGTAAGTGACATACATACAGGATTGCTCTGTTAACTTTGTGAACCAGCAGTCTTATTTCTTGGGGACGCATCTGGCCTTCATGACCAATGGCATTTTAGAAAGTTTAATTTATGATCCTCACTGTGGCTGTAAAACAAGCTTCAAGTGGTTTTAAACAACAAATTCCCACTCTCTCAGGACACAAGAATATAGAAAATCCTAATGCTCTTATTTGTCTATTTAATGTCACTGCCCTGGGTCAGTAGCACAAAAAGGGCTTTTGATCACCAACTAATGATGTTAGCCAGTAAGCTTCAGAGGGGTAGCTGAGTTAGTCTGCAACAGGAAAAACGTAAACAACAAATAGTCTAGTAGCACCTTAAAGACTAACAAAACATGTAGACGGTATCATGACCTTTCGTGTGCACAACCGACTTCTTCAGATGACCAGAGTGTTGGAAGTCCAGATCCAAGAATAAATAAGGGAAGAAGGGAGCGGGGGAGAAGGTAAAAAATGGAGGGGAGGAAGGAAAAAAAAAGAGAGAGAGAGTAAATAAGCTTCAGCGGGATAGTCTGTAACAGGAAAGACTTAAACAATAAATAGTCTATTAGCACCTTAAAGACTAAATAGTTACAAGAGGCTGATAAGAACCATTAGTTTGCACTTGGAAAGGAAGATGACCAACACCAAATTCTACACAGACATCAAAAACCATTAGCACCTTCATTGTTTGGTTGGTTGATAATGTGTGAGCCATCCGATATCACAATTCATACCATTTGCATGAGAATTAAACTTATGAATGAAGTTAAGTTCCAAACCTTCTCTGTGTATTTGGCTCCTGGAATTGGTCTGAAACAAAACAGCGACTTGGAGATCCATTAACAAGTGTCCAGGAAGATGAAAGTGTTTTCCATCAGGTTTTTGTGTGTTGCCTTTTCGGATATCTGATTTGTGTCCATTAATTCTTTCCCATAAAGATTGTCCAGTTTGGCCAATATACATTGCAATGGGGCATTGCTGGCATTTAATGGCATAGCTCATATTAGTGGAATGCCATAAGTACTACATTCCAGCTGCCCATATTTTTCATTCTGGACAAATGGAAAAGGAAAAATGACTCCACCAACTAAACTGTTGAGTCACCTATTTAATACTTGTATGATTCCCATTACCATGGTATCTAAGTACCTCTCAATTCAGCATTTATTCTCATAACACCCCTGTGAGGTAGAGAAGTGCTATTATCTTCACTTTACAGTGAGGGAACTTGAGACCCTCTTCAACACTAAGGACTAGACACAAAAAGAGATTTAGACACCTAAGTTCAAAATGTATATCCTCTAAACTTCTGCCTAGACATGCAGGTGCCTAAATTCCCATGTCAACTCAGTTCTCAATCAGTGAAGTCTTCTAAACTCCTAGCAGTGAGCATGTGCAAAGCCACTTGAGTCCCAATATCACCAAGCCACCTAAGTATAGTTCACTCTTAATCCCTGATCTGATTCTCCAACTAGGTGTTCTCCTGACTATGGTGCCTGATCTGGTAGGCATGCTCAGTGGTTGCCTACAAGCTCAGACTCCACACACAACTGGTAGTGCCAGCACACTTCTAAGCATCTTTTTTAAGGTGCATCTGATTTCAAGAAGAATTTCACCATCATCTGTGAAATGCTGGCACCAGAGCAAGCTGATTTTCACCACAATCATAGTACATGTGATCAAGTGCTGACAACTTTAATCAAAAATGGGTTCCAACATAAACTAAAGACTGGTATTCAAATGATCTGCCATGTGCCAGGTCTCACAACTTTGTTAATGCAGATGACGTAGGCCTCATCACTCAGTTACACTTCTTGGACATTCTCAAGAGTGTTCTGAATGCAGATACGACAGCCAGGGCCCATTAGTGGCAGCAGTGGTGCCTAAAACCAAGTGGAGGCAAGGCTGTGTTGAGTGTTTCCTACTTACATTGTGCACAAATGGGCAGTGAGCTGAACATAGCTCTTAATGGTCAGCAAATATAGCATGAGTCATACCCAGACTATCCAGGCATCGCGTTAGCCAAAACTCTCACATATTGTGACCATCTTACAAAGACTGTGACAAAGAGCAAAATGTGCAAAAATCTGCTCAGAAAACTGGCCAGAACAACATGGTACGCCAGTGCCCAAATGTTACACATCAGCCTTGGTGCTTCATCCTTCAGCGACAGAATGCTGTGTTCCCGTATGGGCTCACTCAGCGGTGATGGATGTACAGCTAACTTCCACCTACTGTATTATTTCAGACACACAGATTATTCCTCCGCTGTGGTTGCTGTTGACTGAAGGAGCATTCCTTAGGCAGGTGAGGCCCTAGAGAGTTGAATTTAAGGTCCAGGCCAACATCCTAATCATTAGACTATCCTCCTGAACTGTGGTGTAATTTTGAAGTGTATAAGTCTCTCAGTTTAAATTATGAGAGTTAGGTAGTGGTGTTAAATGCGTCCCCAGTACTACACATAGAAGGGTGAACCAGAAAGGATTGCATATTACGTGGCACAAGCCTTTAACTGGATTCATATGGGCAGAGGCCAGCACCCTAAAAAGTAACTAGAAGACAATAGAAGTAAGTAGTAAGCCAGCATGGATTTGTCAATAACAAATCATATCAAACCAACCTAATTTCCTTCTTTAACAGGAATACCAGCCTAGTTGATAAGGAGGATGCAGAAGACTTGACATATTTGATTCTAGTACATTTTTTGATGATCCCACATGATACTCTTGAAAGCAAACTATGGAAACGTAGTCTAGATGAAATTGCTAAGGTAGGTATATGACTGGTTCAAAGAGGAGTTATCAATGGTTCACTGTAAGCCTGGCTATATCCAGTGGGGCCTATGGGCCAATACTATTCAATATTTTCATTAACAACAGAGTGGACAGCCTGCATATAAAATTTGCTGGGAGGGATTGCAACCACTTTGGAGGACAGGATTAGAATTCAAGATTACCTTGACAAGTTAGAGAACTGGTTTTAAATCAACAAGATTTTCTATAACGAATGGAAAAGGGGAGCTATTCAGCCCTTCTTTCTCGCCCAGTGATAAACTATGTCACTTGATGCACTTTTGGCAGGCACTCAGATACTAAAATCATGGAGTAGAAATATTTCTGATGCTCCTGTTTCTCCTACTCTATGACAGGTGGTGTGACTACCATTTCATTTTTGTTTTTCCACACTCAAACTTGTCTTTGGGGCATTTATATTAAGCTGGAATTTATATCTGATGTTTGCAACAGGTCTCTAATGTAACCATAGTTTGGGGATTATTTTTGTTCGTCCAACAAGATCAAAGATAATTAAAAGAAGGTTAACAAGGTGTATACAAAGGGTTCTGAAATCATCCACAACTATCTCAAAGGTGCTGAGAAAAATATGGTCTTAAGCTAGTCAGAGTTTGATCCTGCAAAGTGTTCAATATCCTCCTCTCCCAGTGATCTCACAATATCAAGCTCTAATTCACAGGTTTCTAAAGTTCAGCCTGCAGCCAGCCTCCCACTCCTTACAAGTACAGAGTGAGGAAAAGTTGATTAACTGCAGATTTTATTGCCAGTGAATACAGACATCAAGCAGTACTTATTAACCTAGTGTGAAATTCACCTTTATGCAGACAATCAGGACTAGTCTTATGTACCACTTATTTCTCACAAAAAAACCAATCTGTATCCATTAAAGTTAATGGATGGATTGATTCCAGTTGATTTGAAGGAACACTGCATATGGCTCATAGCGAAGCAATGAGGATATTGTACAAGGACAAGCATTCAGTATTATGGTGGTGAGCATATCGATTTACATTTTAAATATATGCAAAACATACTGAATAAAGAGGGGGCAACTGTATTTATCCTTGTACCCAGGAACCTCTGCATCAGCTCAATTCTCAGATGACTGGAATTTCCTAGGGCAGGGAGACCTCTATAGCCCCAGTCCTACAGACAGGCAGATATAACCAATCACACACATGAAATATTATTTTCTAGTGTAGTCTGACAGCAGTAAATTTCCATGTTTCTCCAGGCCGAGTCTGATTCTGCAAAATATGGACATCTCTTTGCAAGTTACTAAGTGCCCATAACTTCCATTGAAGTCATCACCTCACACCACCCATTGAAAGCCCTGTGTGCAGACAAAGGGGTAATTCAGTCACTCATTCAAAAAAAATTCAGCAGTAACATTTATGTTTTCAGTGTATGGGTGCTCAGCAATTAAAGATCCTTGACAGGTACATTCCCAAGAACAAAGGTCTCTTGCCTCCATTAAGCCATAAGAAATAGCAAGAAAACACCCTCTACCTCACATTGTAGTCTACAGAGAAATCGTGTAAAAAAAATATCAAGAAAATGGTCAATGGTAAAAAAAGCCAAAAAAACCCCAAACCCTAATGACATCCGTAGCCAGCTTCACACAAAAATAAGTTCTTTAGCTGCACATTTAAAATTATTCATTTATCAGTAATGAATTGCAGGAAAGAAACCTCTAAAATTAAAAAGTTTGGCAATGTAATAAAGGGTCTGGTCATCTGAAGTCCTGAAGTCCGGTCATCTGAAGAAGTGGGCCGTGCCCACGAAAGCTCATGATACCATTCACATACATACAAAGTGTTACCCGACTATTTGTTGTTTAAGTTTATTAAGGTATGTAATTTTCCCTTATGCAGCCTGATTGGTGAACGATAGCCTTCACCATCTTCTATTGCCAACATCACAAAATAAAGACCTTTGTAGGAGACCAGATAGCGAAGACCTTGCAAGGTACTGAGCACTCCAGCTCAGTTAGCAAAGCACTTCTCCACCTCCCTGCCTTTAAGCATGTGAGTCTCCCAAGGTTATCTGGAATACCACAGATCAAACACTGACTCCTCCAGCTAACTGTCCCCACATAGAAGGTAGCCCTAACACCAGAGCCAGCACTTTCTGATCACGAAGGGTGAAACACTTGCAACTTTTGACAGCACCAAACAGCCCAGAGAGGAATGTCGGGCAGGGGAAGATATTACCATGGTCCTATCTTCTACCCACCAGCTGAATATTTTACAACAGCTTAGCAAAGACTACGAGTGAATACACATCTTCCACCTCCACATGTGCTCACTGAGATAGTAGTGTGTGCCTTCTCTGGGGTTATGTAGTCATGCTGCATTCAGCCACACTGCAGCTTTAACTGAGCCGTGTGTGCAGAAGCATCATTTGGGAGAAAATGAGCAGTTAAAAAGCAAGTTCAAATGATTGACATGTTTTGCTTGGAAAAAGGGAATACTTGCTCTGCATCACACTATAGGAAGAGATGCCTGTCCTAAGTGCTACTGGCAGTTTTCCCCTTATGACACACTTGCACGAAAGGCTGGAATGTTATTGTATGAAGTAAAACTGTTGGCTTCCAAAATTGGTCCAGCTAACACCAGCATCTCTTACAAGCTTTACACACCTGATACTGTACACACTCCAGACATTGGACAAAGAGCCCCCATGGACACCTTCTAAACTTGCAGGATTGGACCCTTGATACTTACTGCCATTTTAAATCATTTTTCTCCCTTCTGTGTATTCAGCTGTTTTTAATTTGTAGCTCAGCTGATGCCAGGTCTTAATGTTAAAATATTTCGTAGATATTTTAAGTCAAGTATAACAGCAGCACCTTCGATAGGATTTAATTTTTTTTTCAAAGGGGACTGCCTGGGGTACCATAAAGCTTAATCTTTTGCTTTAACATTCTTGAAAGCAAAACACCATTTTTACGTTGCAACACCCAAAGCGTTTGCAGAGGAACTATTTTTCTTGAAAAGACCTTTGGTATGGCTGATGAACGTAATTATTGGCACATAGGCTTAGAAAGCAACAGAGGTGCCATTGTCAGGCAGCCAGTTTAAAAAATTCCTAGACTGAAAGAAAAATAACTGCAACAGCATTTGGGTCAAAAACAATTGAAACTATTGGAACTCCCATCCCTTAGCTGGAGGTGAATGAAATAAGCTCCCTGTTTCAAAGGGGTTTGGCATGAGTCTGGGAACTGCGCTCACCTCCAAAATGAAAAAAATAAATAAATAAAGCAGACCTCCCGCACCATTATATTTTACATAATAGTCCAACCTTGGGTGGTCCACCCCCACACAACCAGTCTTTTATTTATGTCACTGGCAAATGCCAACTCATGCTTTTGAAAAATGAGTATCATTTCCGAAAGATTGGAGGGACGGGGGGAATACTACATAGAACAGTCTCAAAGTATGTCAAGCTTTGAAAGAGAAAAAAGTATTCTCAGGCTACATCTAGACTGCAGGCTTCTTTCAGAAGAAGCTTTCTCAGAAGAGATCTTCCGGAAAAACTTCCAAAAGAGTGTCCACTCAGCAAAAGCACATCAAAAAAGCGATGTGCTTTTTTGAAAGATAACGTCCATGCACTGTGGACGCTATCTCGCATTTACGTTGTGATTATTATGGATCAAGTGGTCACCAGGGCACCTGTGCTTTTTCCTGGAGGCCTCTTCCCTGTCCACACAAACCTTTTTCTGAAAGAGCTCTTTCAGAAAAAGGCTTCTTCCTCAACGAAAGAGGTTTACTGCTGACGGAAACCTCCCTGCAGTCTTTCAGCTTTCTGTCAAAAGAATGTAATTGCAGTGTGGACGTAAGTGTAGTTTTTCCAGAAAAATGACCATTTTTCCAGAAAAACTCTGCAGTATACACATACCCTTAAGATAATAGCTTGTTCAGTTCCTTATTTTTGTCTCTCTTTTAGGCCCAATCACACAATGAGATAGCAGTGGCAGTCCCCTGTGCCTCCATGGAGCCCCACTGACTTCCAGTCTTATCACATCTGGTATCCTCATCGTGACTTCCCACAAAGGAGGCAGAATCATATATATGACAATGAAAAAGACCCCAGTACTCTCTCACACACACACTCCAGCAAAATGCCCTTTGGGTAAGCAGAAGGTGCAGTTAGAAACTCTTGGTTTCCTGTCTTGCACCTGTTTTATATCACTTCCTCAAACTATACTCAGTGCTTTTGAGTTCCCAACCCTTGCACATCTCTCTGAAATATAACCTGTGTCTGAAGCGTGACAGGCCGAAGTCACATCTCCCCCTTGACTTTCAGAATAAACTGTGGCAAACCAGCATGCTTGGCAATGCTCTCGGTCATCCCTGTTCTAACCAAAAGCTCAAGCACTGTTTCCACAGCCGGGAAGAGAACCCAGGAGTCTAACACCCAACATTCCACTGTTAGACTCCTGGGTTCCCTGCCCCCACCCAGCCTAGCCCAGACATGCCAGGGCCCCACTAGAGCTGTTGTGGCCTTTGAGAGGCACATGTCACCTGGCTCCAAGCTTCTGTGGTGAGGGGGGGGCTGCGGGTAGTCCTCTCCCCGCAGGGCAGCCTGGACCCCTCCAAACTCTTCAGCCCCAGGCCCTGCTTAGAGCTGTACCCCCATCTGGAGCACTCACTTCCTTTCCTACACCCCAACCACGACCCCCTTCCTATACCCCAAACCGTGCACCCCTGGCTCCACCCCAGAACTCACACTCCAGAATCCTCACCCCCCCCCCCCAAACCCAACCTTCTGCCACAGTCCTGAGCCGCCTCCTTCCACCATTCAACCTACCCCGGCCACACACCATCCATGTGCAGAAAGTTTTGTGATGGGCATCAATATAGATGTTGTGTGTCACACAGTACTTCCGTAGTAGGTGTGCATAACAAGTCATTCCACACAGGGACATAAAAAATTTGTGAGAATGCTGCTACTGCTATTTATTAGCACTCAAGTGAAAAATTGAGCACTGATGATCTCAAGGCCCTTAAGTTTAAGTCCAGATGGTGGGGCAGGGCAGGAGACACAGTATGTGATTATATAATTAAAGACAGTTTCATAATACATACACATGACACATTAAATTGAGATTGCACAAGCAACCTTGATTCTGGCATTTCCTAACTTTAGAGCTTGATTTTAATTGAGAGAGAGAGGGGCGCTATGGCTACACTGCCAGCTTTTGCCAGCAGAGAGTATGCCAATGAAGTGCGGATTAGCATTTTGTCATGCATCATTTGCATAATCTATTTGAGCCACTTTTGCGCAAGGGGTTTTTACAGTGTGGAGGTTTCCTTTTTGCGGAAAAAGGAAACATCCACCCTGCTTGGATTTGCGCAAAAGCCCCTTACACAAAAATGCTTGAATACATTATGCAAATGACATGACAAAATGCTAATCAGTGCATACTCTCTGCCAGCAAAAGCCAGCAGTGTAGATAAAGCCAGAAAGAGAGAGAAAACATATACAGGATCCTCTCTAATAGATGCGTCATGGCATTGTTAATAACCTACAGACCTTTTCACCTGACGGTCACCAGTTTGAATACAATGAAGTTTAATAGTAATTAAAAGTTGTTTCCATCTAAAGGGTGTTTGGTGATGCATGTGATGACATCAGTTTGGTGGCTCTCATTTCCAGCTCTCCCAGCATAAGTTCAGGCTTTCCACTAGTTTACAAATGTCTCAGAGGCAGTGAACTGCACTGGCTATAGACACTGCACTACATCAAGCCCCCACATCTAAAAGGAGTTGAGGCAAGCTGCATGAGAAGCTAGCTTTTCCATTGTCCTGTAAACAGAGGAAGTCATTCACCATAGCTATTAACTATCTTTCACCAGCACTTCATACACAGTTACTTTTTAAAGCTGAACTATATGGGCTCAGTAAGTAACTTGCACAAAATGTCACATATGGAGCTGCAGAGAATGAAGAAATCATGGAATGCCAGCAGTATGGCTTATTGCAGGACAGGAGCTTTGGATTGCAAGCTCTTTGGCATGGAAACTGATTGAGTTTGAGCCTTCTAAATTACAGTGCATATTTTTGGTGCTTGACCAGCTCAACTCACCTTTCTCTGAAACATCGCAATGAACCAATTCATCTTGCATTAATCTTATGCTCTTATAGAGGACTGGTAGATCAAAACTGCTGTATCATATGGAGAAAACAATGAAAATGCCCAGCAGATGAGTCAGGCTATTTCTTAGATTGCCAGTGTTTGGAGATTTTTAAAAAAAATTGGCATGTCGGGCTACGTCTAGACTACAGAACTTGGTATCCCGGAAAAGCTCTGCCACGTCCAAGGAATGCATCTGCTTTTTCAAAAAAATTTCAGAAAAGCAGGCACGTTTTTCTACATCCCTGTAAACCTCGTTCTATGAGGAAGAAGGAATGTTCCAAAAGAAGGGGTTTTTTTCCAACGTTTGGCTTCATGTAGACAGGCCAAATGTCAGAAATACCTCTTTCAGAAGAAAAATGGAAAAATACGTAAATTGCGGTTTGTAATTTGCCTATCTTTTCCCAACTTTTCTTTGCTGGAAAACACAGCCTTACTGATTATCACCCTTTGTACCTTTAATGCCTCATATAGCTGATCAGATATATGAAGGCAGATGTGGAGTGAAATCCAGTCCAAAAACGTAAAGATGGGATTTTCAGGGTAACTGGTAACCTAGCTCTGTTCCCAGTTAAGTCAATGAGAGTTTGGTGAATGATTAATATTATTAAAAACCCCATCTTGTGTGACTAAATGATAGAAAATGTTATATTTCCTTTAGATAAATTCTACCATACCCTAGGAAAGAGGTCAAAGCAGACACACTACAAAAGAACACTGACGTTACATCTACTTCCATGTTAATCAAGAAGAAATGAAAGCTTATTGAAGAAAATATGTTTTGAAAGAGCAACAGAAGTATACATGATTTGCAAAATGTCTGCTTCTTTAATTACATTTTGTATTGATTTTTAGCAAAATCAATATTGTTCATGACATGTGGTACCTTGATATAAACCAAGACAAACATTGAAGATACACGTAAAATTCCAACAATTTGATATCGCAATAGGAAGCATAGGGAATTCATAGAACTTTACATATGTTAATAAAGTTTAATGTTCCTCAGGATGTTGATTTTGGAAAATACTAACAGCAAAGCAGACCTCTCAACATACATCAAGTATACTTGATATCAAAACTTGTCATTTATTTACACACACACACACACACACACACACACACTTTCATTGTCCGGATTTCGCCCTCAGTAAATTGGGCACTTTTCTCAATGTAATCCACCCCTGAAAGAAGAGGAATCTAGTTAAAGCAAATCATGTGTTTTATGTGTTTCATCTGTACACAGACTTTTAGAGAATGTTTTGGGTGTATTTCTCTACAATAAATAGTTACAAGGTCAGGTTTTCAAAGTCAAGCACATAGCTGTCCACACAAACAAGCATGAAATTGCACATTTAGTATGTATATGTAATTTTGATTCCATACACAGAGTATTTTCGTCATGCAAATAACCACTTCTCCATTGTACACACAATTGTAATACTTCCATGTGCAAATTAAGCAGGCAATGGCACATGAATTTTTGCAGCAGACCTTCTGGAACCTAGGCCCACAGCATTCAGTAGCATATTTCCCCAAACCATTTTTGTAGGAGACTCTGAAGCTTTCTATTTTCAAAATGATTAATTTTTGGTTAACAGCATTGCCCCTAGGGGATGCAGGGGCTCTGTTAAAAGCAAATCAGCCAGACTCTGTGACTAGGAATTCAGTCATCTATAAAGTGGTTGCTGCTATTCTAAAGGATTTCTGATCTAAAGAGTTCTATTATTTCATTTCCCATGGAATTTCTCTTGGCTGTCCAAGTGAACCCCTACAACTTCAATGCAAGCCTTGATAGCCAAATATGCTTGCCACAGCCTTGTAAACAGGATGCCCTTATTTAAACCTCTGCAAATTCACTGACTTGCCTGGGTTGCATAGGCGTAACTAAGAGCAGAATTTAGCTCTTTGGATTCATGTGCTTTGGATGCTTATCCCACTGATGACATTTTTTTAAGTACTCCTGGCTGTGGGATCTGGTGACATCTGAAAGAGGAAGGGTGACACAAAGGTTCATTTGAGACGGTATTCAGCTATATTTTTTAAAAAAGAAGATCAGTTTGCAGTGTTGTCATAGCCTTGTTGGTCCCAGGATATTGAGACAGGGTGGGTCATGTAATATCTTTTGGTTTTACCCAACTCCTGTTGGTGTAAGACAAGTGTTCCAACTTTAAGACCTCCTTGTAAGCTTGAATGCTTGCTTTGCTTTCAGCAATGGAAATGGCCCAATAAAATGGCCCAATATTTTCTCACCTACTTTGTGTGTCTAAAGCGTGTATTTGATTCCAAACAAGATAGGCACTGCCTGTACTGAGTAGCCTCCACTGTCTCTCAGGTCTTTACGTGGTCCTCATCATAGAATCTGAGCACCTGACAATCTTTACTATATTAATCCTCATCTCTGGGAAGTAGGCAATTGCTATTTTCTCTCCATTGTACAGAGGAGAAACTGAGGCTCAAAGACTATCTGGCTTGCTTGAGGTGTCACAGGAATTCTGTGGCAGAAGGAATTAAACCCAGATCTGTCCAATACCCCTAACTACTGGACAATCCTCCCTAAGTACATAAGAGGTCTAGAGAAAGCTGCTTTCGGTACCTGAACTCCACTGTACTATTAGGATGCTATAACCAACAGTACTGTGCTGTCTGTATAGGCATTTCTATCACCTCAAATGTGGCTGCCAGATGAAGTAGCATTCACTCCGTAAAAATCCACTGATAACATGGAAGTAACAGCACAGCTAATTCAAGCATCAGTCCTAGGCATGCTGTATCTTCTGCTGCAGCTTCAGAACTTTCTGACAACTTGAGTTCACAAAAACATTCACTCTGCACAGTAACCCCTGCTTTACCCATGGAGTTTTTGCTATTAATAGTGAGCAGGACTAAGACTGGAGTCATTTATTTAAGTTTTAAAACAGAGCAAGAGTATAACAAAAGGCTGCTCATGACAGAAACCAAAAGTTGATACACGGGTTGCTTACTGTCAGTCCAGCAGCAGTTTCATACAAAAAGAGGCATTCAGAGGTATTTAGGTTATTGGCCTTTTTAATATGGGCAATTTTTCCCTGATTGATAGTATAGTTACTTGCTCATGATTGCTAGGACTGAAATGGAGGAGTACAGTTACTTACAGGATAAGACACTTTGTGATGGCTTCTTTTTTAAAACTAAAAGTGTTAAGGGGCATGTTTGTTGGTGTCTCGGTTGGTTGGAGGTTTTTTGGGAGTGTTTTTGTTTGTTTGTTTTGGTTGGTTGATTTTTTCTTTTAAATCCCACACAACATTTGGGCTGACTTCCAGACACCAAGTATTCTTCAAAAATATAACATCTTTGGTCTATCTCCCCTAAGCTAAATTTGAACTAGATACCGATGCTTCCTCCCTATACTGGAAAATGATAGCATGTCTACATAGAAAAAGTGTTAGTAGTTACACTGGTATAGTTACACCAGTACAGTCAAACCACTATAACCCCAGCATGGACACTTATTTTAGTGCAAGAGTGGCTTATGTCAGTTGAGCATAGCCCCTTTCAAAGCTAAACTGAAAAATGGCCCTCAAAGAGGTATAAAATTGTGCCCACACACGTACAGCAGTAGTTTAAATTCACATCTTAGTTGATGTCAGTATAAACACCCTATGTAGGCAAGCCTCGAGCTGTGTCAGAAAACAGGTTAATCACAATGCTTTTATTCATAAGTTTTTAAATGCTCTCCCACTTTATGTAAACAGTTGTGTTTCAAAACACACGTGTGGTAGTGGGGTGGGAGGTGCAGAATTAATCATGAGCAACCTGTGGTGATGGAATAATTTTTATCGAGGGGGTGGGATATGAGCTGAATGTCATTGAACAAAACTGTAAACTGTTTATGATGGAAGTCTCACGTTCATGTTTTATTATTACTACCTCAAGCCAGGGATACTGCTACACTCCTAGTTCTATAGATCTTGTGATCAGCTAACACATTTTGAAACACAGCTGCCTTTGTTCACACTCGGTACCAATTGAAGTTAACATATTTTAATTAATCTATTAAACATGTTTTCTAATACAACTCACATCTCCAGTGTAAAGTCTTCATATTGCATTAGCAAACTCCTCTGCTCTCCGATCCCCCATTGTTACTTAAAAATAAACTATCAGGCTGTTCCCTCTGCTCGCTACGCTCACTTATCCCCCTCTCTCTGGCCACTTTTGCTTTCCCAAAAGGAAAAACTTTTTTATATAGAGAGAAATTATTTCATAGCAGAAAATTATTCAAAATGTCACAGACTGAGAGGACTGAAATGATACTCAATCCAAGAGGTTTCTGGGCCTTGCCTTCAAATGAAAGGTTTTCCTGGCAATTTGCCTGTGAACCTTAAAACTGCTTTGTCCCTTCTCTTAGGCTCAAACCTACGTTAAAGAAGTTTTCCCAAAAACTCAAGAACAGTCTAAAAAGTTTGTGCATCACTTTTTAAAATAAAAATAAACATAGAAAATGTGAAATGTAGGTGCCAAATTGCCAACTAAACATGTTATAATTGTCCACATTTATCTCTTGTGCAGCCTCTTTGAAGTCAATGGTTTTGCAGAGAGGATGAATTTGACACTCAGTCCGTACAGGGAAAATATTAGTTTCATCATAATGACGTTTCTATTGTAATTCAGAGACTGTAAATGTTGTTGCCTTTTGTAATACATTAAAAAGATGCAATGACCCTTCCTGATTTTCTCTTAGATGCATATTAGAATGAGAAGGGGAAAAGCCATTTTGGATGCTTAAGGGCCAAGTTTTTTATTCATCACTATTTAGCAGCAAAAGTTCAGGAAAGGGGCATGCTTATATCTCAAGATTCTTCTCCTCCTCCCCCCGAGTTCTTGCTTTCCCAGTAACAGGCACAGGGCCAAATCCTGAGGCCTTTGCTCAGTCATCCTTCAGACAAGATTCCCATGAACTCCAATAGGAAGTTTTGTTTAAAGGCTGAGTAAGGTCTTCAGATTTTTGGCTGACAGAACAAATAGAAAAGAGACAGCAAACCTCCTATGTCCAGTGAGCTCCTGAACAGAGCAGAAGGAAATTATGACCTCAACGACTTGTGTCTCATTAAGGCAGGGTGCCAGTCGTCTCAGGAAGCCCTTTTTAGGGTAGCAATTGTATGACAAGTTAACTCCAAGTTGATACCACACTTTTAATTATTATGATAGCAATTAGTCTGATGAGGATGAATTCTAAGAGCCTGTTTGTGTCTCACATCACGTGTACTCTAAAATCAGGGTCGAGTTACATGTATATTTATATACAGCCACAGCAAGGAATAGAACTTGGAATCTCCTGCTGCAATTGCACAGGTCCCTACTAAAGGGGAATCCTTTTGAGCAGTATAAGTCCTATGACACATCTCTTGTGTATTTATGACTCCATCCAGTCAAGAGTCAGACACACATGTATATAATAGGGCTATGTCTACACTACGAGTTCTCTGCTAATGAGGGGCTCATTTGCAGGAGTTGCAATCTCATTTGCATATTTTCTGCTAATTCATTTTTGCACTGGGGTTTTTGGCGCAAAAACTAGCAGTGTGGACATTTTCTTTTGGCGCAAAACCCCCTTTTCCCGTAAGATCAGAAAACCTTTTTTGAGGCATAAGGATTTTGCGGGAAAAGGGGGTTTTGCGGAAAAAGAAAATGTCCACACTGCTTGTTTTTCCCCGCAAAAACCCCAGTGCAAAAACGGATCAGCAGAAAATATGTGAATGAGATCGTGACTCATGCAAATGAGTCCCTCATTAGCATATTTGCTGAGAAAACTCAGCATGTAGACATAGCCTAGCTGTTTAGTGACAATATTTGTCGTGTCTATACCACCTTCCAAAAAAGAATTTTAAAGCAGTAAGCAAACATTTGCACCACTAGGAGCTGTAGGTAGAATAAATATTACCACTCTCATTGAACAGATGGAAACATTGAGAGAAATAACCTGCAATGCTGTGGTTCAAGACAGGTGGACACTTGCAGAGCTGCGTGCTTAGCTGTGGTGGGACAATGTCATGACTAGAATATCAAGGGATACTACAAGTTAGGTTCTATTGAAATTTCTCAAACTTTCCCCTGATAAGTCTCCAACTAAGGGGGGCACTTCAGTTCAGGAAATCCAGCTACTAGTCACTGCAAGAAAGGGAAAAGTCAGCTGGCTATAGGGAAGGAAGCAGATTGACAGCCATTTCCTCTAGACCAATTATCCCTTTCCCTAAATATCTTTTTTCTTTGGCAACAAAAATAGCTGTCTCCTCTTCTTGAGATACATATTAGAGGGAGCCTCCTACTGAAATCAGTCAAGCTACAGTGAAAGGAAGAGGAAGAGGAGGAAGACTATTGTTGGTGGTCAGGATTTTTTATTTATTGACTTAGTTAAATTATTAGTTTAACAGAAAATTTTGTATAGGACTACAAACTAGAACTTCATAATAGCTTGTGTGAGACGAGACTAAGTGCACTTACCTCACTGGCTGCTTTGCGAAAATTGATTATGATAGATCCAAAACAATTTATCCACATGGAATACAAAAAAATGGGTCATTGCTTGGAAATTTTGTTTTATATAGGATTAGCAGAATCTCTTATCCAGTTTTTGCTCCGTAGTTTTGTTAAACACACTGCAGCATTAAAAAAAAGCAGAACCATGATTATCTTTTATTTACAGAAGTGATAAAACACACTGGGAAAATAAAGCCTTCACAAACATTTAATTTTCTGCACTGATTTCTCACACATGCACTGCTTGGAATACAGCAAATGAAACCTGTTCTGGGAAAGAGCTGCAGGACTTCCCTAGATGAAAACAAAGGGTGATAACACTAGAGAAGAAGGATACATTTAATTATAAGTTCACCACAGATGTTGTCTGGATCCAATGAAAGCTAAGTTCCAATCTGGACATCTGAAGACACTTTATAGTGTCTTATTTAAAAAGCAAAATTGAGCTGTAGCTCACATCCTAAATGTTAATATGGCCAAGAGTTTTCAAAAGGTTAAAAATGGGGGAGTTAAAGGACCCAATTCAATCCCTGTATAGGGAAGGACTGAGGCCGCCCTCTGAGCCAGAATGGAAAGAGCCACCATCTCTGCTTGAATGGGCAGAGCCAAGCTGAGCTCACTCTGCACACAGAAGTGGAAACATAGGGCAGAAAGTACAGAAGGCAGTGTCCCTATCTCAGTGGGGGAAGAGCCAGGAAAGGAGACAGACATGTCCTATTTGCCGAATCAGACGTCATGCTGAACCTGGAGAGGCCTGACACCCAGCTTTAGTTCCTCCTTGTAGGATTGCTGGTGGCCAAATACCCAGATGAACTGGAGGAAGCTAATCCAGAGACTGGGTAGAAAGCAGCCCAGAGGGGTTTATTTAAAGGTGATGTGGCTTGACAGTGGGTCGGTGTGTTGCAGGAGGATCCCCACTGACTCTGTGGCAGAACATCCCTTCACTGTTAGGCCCTGCGCTGGAATGCAGTGGAGTCAGGTGGGCCTGCGTTCCCCACTGTTAGGGCCTGCAGTGGCAGCCTACCCACTGTACACTACAGGTTCTTTTCCCATGCTCCCCCTGCTGAGGCATTACAATGCCATGCCTACTTACTGACCTCTACCTGGCCAGAGGGCCAAGGACGTATTGACCACTGGGAGTTAAGCCTGTTACAAAGGCCGGGACTCTAGGACTACTCTAGTAATTCTCCCAACAGCGAAGCACAATGCCAATGACATACAACCCAGAAAGGATAGGGAGGTCTGACTGACCCACTACACCCTGTTTGCTAGTTTTTCAAAGGAATTAAAAAAAATACACTTCGATATGGTGTCCCAGTACACCATTGCACCATAGTCAGACTAAATTATGTAAGGGCTTCGCACAAGATAGTGGCACAATCCAAAGCTGTCATGATATCAAGCTCCATAATATACCCACTTTGTACCATATAAATAAAATCATGTGTTTGTTCTAGATAGATTACTTGTGGTTATCCCAGGCTAAAGGCAGTTAGCGCTACTGATACTATAGTCAAATCCATGTCAAGTTGGTTATTGGTACCAGTACTATTCATGGTGTCAGCCTTTGTCTATGCATTGGTAATTTTAAAGAGGCACACCCCTTAGTGTAGAGGCATAGTTATACCCCTCTATGTTTGCTTACACTGATGTAGCTTGTTCCAATAAGAGAAAGGAAATAAGCGATACCAACATATTGGTATAAAGATGCCTTATAATTGTCCATACAATAGATTGTACTTGTATTACTTACATAAGAATGGCCATACTGGGTCAGACCAAAGGTCCATCCAGCCCAGTATCCTGTCTGCTGATAGTGGCCAATGCCAGATGCCGCAGAGGGAGCGAACAGAACAGGCAATCATCACGTGACCCTTCTCCTGTCATCCATTTCCAACCTCTGACAAACAGAGGCTAAGGACATTATTCCTACCCATCCTGGATAAAAAGCCACTGATGGAGCTAACGTACATGATTTATCTAGCTCTTTTTTGAACACTGTTAAAGTTCAGGTCATCACAACATCCTCTGGCAAGGAGTTCCACAGATTAACTGTGGGCTGCATGAAGAAAAACTTCCGTTTGTTTTAAACATGCTACCTATTCATTTTATTTGGAGACCCTTAGTACTTTTATTACGGGAACAAGTAAATTTTTTTCTAATTCACTTTTTCCACACCAGTCATGATTTTATAGACCTCTATCATATCCCCCCTTTGCTCATTTCTAAGCTGAAAAGTCCCAGTCTTTTTAGTCTCTCTTCATATGAGACCCGTTCCAAACCTCTCATCATTTTTGTTGCCCTTTTCTGAACCTTTTCCAATGCCAATATATCTTTTGAGATGAGGCACCCACATCTGTACACAGTTTTCAAGGTATGGGTGTGACGTGTTTTTATATAGAAGCAATAAGATTGTCTTATTTCCTATCCCTTTGTTAATGATTCCCAACGTTCTGTTTGCTTTTTTTGACTGCCACTGTATATTGAGAGGATGTTTTCAGAGAACTAGCCACAATGACTCCAAGATTTCTCACTTTGAGTAGTTGTAGCTAAATTAGTCCCCATCACATTGTATGTATAGTTGGGGTTATTTTTTCCCCCAATGTGCATTACTTTACATTTATCAACATTACATTTCATTTGCCATTTTATTCCCCAGTCACTTAGTTTGGTGAGAACTTTTTGAAGCTCTTCTCAGCCTGCTTTGGTCTTAACTATCTTGAGCAGTTTGGTATCATCTGCAAATTTTGCCACCTCACTGTTCGCCCCTTTCTCCAGATCATTTATAAATAGGTTGAATAGGATTGGTCACAGGACAGATCCTTGGTGGACACCATTAGTTCCTTCTCTCCATTCTGAAAACTAACCGTTTATTCCTACCCTTTGTTTCCTGTCTTAACCAGTTCTCAGTCCATGACAGGACCTTCCCTCTTACCCATGACAACTAACTTTACTGAAGAGCTTTTGGTGAGGGACCTTGTGTGTCGGAGTGTAGAGGCATCACTAGGCTCTATACCCCCATCCGTATTCATATAGGACTGTCAGACAGCAGGTAGAACAGAAGGCTTGTGGGTTCACAGGGACACAGCATAGCCCAGATTTGTTGTTACAAGAACCAGGAGCATTCAGTACAATCCATCTTGGGGAAAGGGGAGCCCAGAGAGACCAGCACGGCTCCCTTCTCCCTCAGCCAGTAGAAAACTAACTCTCACACCGGCTTACTGCCCTCCAGGCTGCCACGCCTTCTCCTGGTCAAAGCGTCACCTGACCGAATCCTCCAGCTAGCTCAGGTGACAGGCCGGCCTGGGCCATTCCCTATGTGCCTCCCCTCAGGAGATCCCATCCCCCACT
>CM057845.1:104460397-104480591 GCA_030068395.1 Apalone spinifera | reverse complement strand
GAGTCAAATCATTCCTCCTCTGGGATACATCATCAGAAAGTGGTCACCTAGACAGGCCTTCACCCGTTCAAAAACAGCAACTGGCTAGATTCCCTCCAGTCCGGTAGACAGCTTTTGTGGGTAACCCTTTCACTACCATCCCACACAGAGGTAATACACAGGAACCACAGCAAGGTCATAGTGGGAAAGGGAAATAGCACAGGGCAGGCAGGCATTGTGTTTGTACCTTAATTCTGCCCTAATTTCATTGCCAGAGCTTAATTTTTACCAAGGCAGAGCCAACACAGCTACAGAAGAAAGAGCAGGATTCTGTTCCACCTTACACATCAGCAGTACAATGCTCAATTTAACTCAGATTAATGTCAATAAACTTAATGAGATAAAAAGTGCAACTTGATTTTCAAATCCCAGATTGTGCGCCAGACTTCAGACAGAAACATCAAATGTACTCATTTAGCAAATCATACGATAATAAGACACACACAAAGTGGGCAAGGTAATATATTTTACCAAATCAACTTCTGCTGGTGAGAAGTTTCAAACTCTTCCACATAACTCTTCCTTGGATCTATGTGATCGAAAAGTTACTGAAATAACTGTAGAACCCCACAATATGTCCTTAAGAACATGTCTACACAGCAGGGCAAAAGTCAAAATAAGGTATGCAACTTCGGTTCCATCAATTGCGTAGGACACTCTTCCTTCAACTTCCCTTATCCTTTGTGAAAAGAGGATTACAGGAGTCTGAATAAAAAGCCCTCAGCTCGCCATTGTTTCAAAATAATGGCTTGCTGCGTAGATGTGCTTTTTGTTATTTCGGAATAATGTGCATTCTTCCGAAATAATGCTGCTGTGTAGATGTGCCCTCAGAGCATAACCACAATTTGAAATGTAGCTTTAGCAGAAAAAAAATACTATATCTTTATTCTCTTTCAATGAAATAAATCTAGAGTGACCATGTAATTTAAAATATCCGAATACATATTCAAAGGAGGCCAAATTAGCAGCCTTAATGCTGGTATTTCCAAACTTTTGAGTGCATAATTTTGCTATTATTGTTCTTTTAAAATAGAGTGGGCGATAGGAAGGAGAGCATGTGATTTTATATTTCCACTAGTCGGTACAAACTTCAGAGAAAGAAGCAAACTTCTATTATTAAAGATCTGACATATCTGAAATATATAAGCCAACCAATAATGCAAAGCAAGCAGAGCAGTTAAAACAACATACAGTACCTTTCTATATGTAATTTGTTAGCATTGTTGATATAAGATAAGGAAACTGGTTTTAAAAAGCAAGTAAACACTACTGGTATTATTGCTAGCAAGTTTACACATTTATATGCTGACATGGTAAGTTGCTGCCACCTTTTGGTTATAGATGTCTGTAAAAGGAAATGATTAGAAAATTTTAACATAAAACAGATACAAAATATGTGATTAGTAGTTTTTCCTGAATTGGAATGTTTTATGTAGGAAGCCTAGTTCTAATTGCTAGTAGAAAGAAATATCAGATGTTTATCTTTTTCTTCTATAAATTACACAGTAACACATCTGTGCTTTTAGATTTACATAAGATCTTTCAAACTGAGGTATTCCATTCCCTAAAGGTAAGAATCTCTTCACCCAACAAATGCAACTATGTGACAGCTATTTAAGAGCGAACAACAAACCTATTTGACTTTAAGAAAATAGGTAATACAGTTGCCAAGAAAAACTATAACAAAAGAAGCTAGGTGGGCAAGGACAATTGCCAGTATACCAGAAATTGTCCTGCGTGGTTTGGAGCAGATCGCTCAGCTTCGTGGGTCTACAAAAGACCCACTAAATCGAACTCAGAGTGCACCCCCTATCAGCGGCTGGTAGCCCTGCTCCTGTCAGTAGTAAGGGAAGTTGATGGAAGCATTTGTTCCTATCAGCCTCCTGCTGTAGGGATGGCAAGGAAACTCGAATTAAGATACGTTAACTTCAGCCACGTAATTAACGTAGCTGGAATCATGTATTTTTATTCCACTTTGCCCTTTAGTTGAGTCTTGGCCTAAGCCTGCTCCTTTAATTCTGCCACAATTTTCCCTGTGCTGCTTCCTAGTTTAATTCTTAAATTCCCCTCTGGGCATCTCCACCTCCCACATACTTTAGGCAGGATCTCTGCTAGTCCTTCCTACCCTTGAGAGTTTTTCTCTCTTATTCTGAGCTTCCTGTCTCTTCTACACCTCTTTCTCCAGATGGGTTTTATCACTACTGTACTTAAGATGAGCTCTCCCTCTTATGGCAGCCACTTTCTATTCTGCATGGGGAAATGCTCAATTCCCCTCAGGTGCAGCTCATTCTTTAATCAGAGCAGCTTAGCCCCAGGCTCTCCAATACATCAGGCAAGCCATCCTTTCTCTTGGTTTCCTTGGCACTGGGAACATGAAGCTGTGCTTCTGTGATTCCAAGCCAGTGTAACACCCCCAATGGCTGATATACTCCAGCAGTGTTTTAGACTGTCTTCAGACTGCTCTTCAGCTTTCTGTTTCTCCGGGCCTGCACCCCCACTCCAAAGGTGCCCCGGAGCTCTGCTCAATGTAACTGAGAATTGAACCTACTACACCCAAGGGTTGCTTAGATAGGATGACTGTGTTCTGGACATATATATTGCTGCACATATGGTTTTGGTTCTCTTTTCTTTCAGCGACCACCAAATACAGGTTTTCATGCTGGAACAGTGCAGAGGACACACAGTTAAGTCCTGCAAAGTGCTAACCCCTCTGCACCCCAGCTTGGCAAAGCACTTAAGCAGGAGCTCAATGTTAAGCATAAGTAGCACTTTAGCTTGCAAGGAGACAACAGGCAGGCTTAACGATACACACAATCAAATTCTTTGCTAAGGCCATAATACTTAGCACCTAGCAGGATCAAGCCCATGCTAAGGAAAGCATAATGCTTTTGTGCAGACAGGAGACAAATGGTGAGTCCTGTATTGAGCTGTAAGGTGATATATTTGCGTAGACATCTTCATGGCCAGTAAAACAGGTGCTTTCCATTCATATCCTTCTCATAGTTGTCAACTCCCTATACACTGGCAGCAGAGTAGAAGGTGGGACTCTTCATAGCAGAGTGAGCTTTGACATTAGGTGTATAGAAGTTCTGGCAAATGCAGTCTGTTATCTTTTTGATTCAAACATGTTTGTTTCCCATTTATGGTAAACTGAAGTCTGTGGTTTTAAGGAGTTAATTTGTTTTACTGAGAAGATGGTGATAACTCTCCTTCATCCCTGGAACATTTCTTAATGGAACAGATGACATTAATTCTTATAGACAATTTTCTCATTTTGGGTGGGGTTCAGGGAATTGCTCTACTCCCCTGACTACCACCAAGTTCAGAAGCAGCTCCACACTTCCCAGAAAGTGCTCAGCACTTTGCAATTAGGCTGATGCAATGTTTGAATTGAGGCACTCAATAATACATAGGCTCTGCTGTGCTTGTGTAGGGTGCATCTCATCAGGTGGATTGTGATGATAATTTTGCTAAGTTACTGCTATTAAATTGTAGCTTTAATAAAACTCCTTTGTTTTTTGAACAAAGATGCTACAACCTTTCACACAAACCTTTCAGCATGAGAAGTGCTATAGAGTGCATATTTTACATATTCTTTTGGAATCTTGTTGAAAAAAGTTTTAGAAACAGTATGGTTCTAAAGTGTGCCTTGTTATGGGGGATGTCACTCACTGCAGTCCCAAAGTTTAGATTTGTGTCAATCACATTTATGGTCTCTCTCTACCAAAGAATCACAAGCCAAAGGTCTTGTGAACACGCAAAATCTGTGGCTTCGTCTACACTGCAGGGTTTTTGCGCACAAAGCCTTTTGCAGAAGAGATCTTCCACAAAAATTTCTTGCGCAAAAGCGCATCCAGACCTCAAAGTGCATCACAAAAGTGATGTACTTTTGCACAGGAGAGTGTCCACACTGCATGGACACTCTGGCAATCAGAGCTTTCTTGCGCAATTCACAGAATGGCCATCAGAGTGCCTGTGCTTTTGCCGATAGGGGTTTCTTGAGCAAAACCCCCTCCGGAGCGTCTACCCCTGCCTTTTTGCGCAAGAGCTGTAGTGCAAAAAGGAGTTATTGCTTGTGGAGAGAGGAATAACTCTACTGGCAAAAGCCTTCTGTTCTGCCAATTTACTTGCGCAAAAATGTGCTTGAGGTGTGGACGCTCTGCTGGTTTTTGCGCAAAAACCTCGTAGTGTAGACATAGCCTATGTTTTAACTATATTGACACAGCTAAAGCAGTACAAGCCTTTTGAACGTGGATACAACTGTATCATTTAAAAAATGCTTTTAAGGACAGGTTATTCCTGTATAGGATAGAGAATAAGCTATAATGGTACAAAAGTATCAGTAAAAATTCACCAATTGAGTAAAAACAGTGTGTAGACCAGGCCTAAGAGTACAGAACAGTCGTGGGCAACCTGCAGCCAGAACGTTGCATGCAGCCCATCGGGGTTCCGTGTGTGGCCTGAGAGATATTTTGTTTGCTGTCGTCCACCAGCAGTATTTGGCAACCCTGCATGTTTTTTTCCTTCAGGTATTACTAAACTACACACACTTAAGGCACGGGCATGTGAAGTGAGATGCTGGCTGACTGCACACAACACTGACTAAGAGCTGTGCACTTCCTCTGCATCCAAACAAAGGGCTGCTATGGTTCATTCAGCACGCCCCATAAATTCTAGGTACACAAGTGCAATTAGCAAAACTACACCTTGGAGACGGTGTTGGTTACGACAATCCTGCGGCCCAGTAAGGTGAAGGAGGGCCACTCATGCAGCCCACCCATGAGCCCACGCTGTCCATCGCTGGTATAGAAAGCTATTTACACGAAAGGATGAATCTGCTAGGAAGTTTAAGTTTCCTATTTGAATAATTTCTACGTATGTCTTATTTTGGGCCATTGTCAAACGCTGAGCCTCACAGTGGCCTTGTCCAGTTGAAAGCTATGGAGACAACATGCATGCAAAGCTACCAGTGTGAGGGCAAACGTTCACTACACGAGCTTTGAATCTTTATGACACACAGCCTGGCTTAGACTTGCTTACACCCGCTTGCGACCTCGCTGAACACCAAAAGCTGTACCTGAACGAAGCCAGTGAATTATTTGTATTAGATATTTGTTGTATGTCGTCAGTGGTTCAGTGGTTTCACTGATGTATACGTGACATGCGAGCACATAGTGAGCAAAGGGCAGTATTTCCCATGCTTGTGACGCAGAACCACATTTTGAATAAGTAATCACATATGAACAAACTCACTGTCTCTTGATGTCCTTTCATATTACCCAACTGCCTCACTTGTTTGGAAAGAAAGAATCCAGCTGCAAGGCAACGGACAATTACATGCTTTGGATTTCAACTGCAGCCTGCGCGCGCATCTGCTGTGCAATAAACATTGTTGTAAGTGCAATTGACATATTTTCTATGCTCTGGGACAGAATGTTCATGACATGAACACACAGAATGCAGTGTCCCTGCTGTCCATTAACTCAAATGTAAAAGTACAAAGCCTTGTTTAAAACTAAAGGCAAACAGATTAAGGCTCTTCGTTACCCAAGGCAGCCTTAATTCTAGAGTCTAAAGTTTTACTTTATCGTAACTTACCTTATTGTTATTTATCTAGTCTCCAAAAGATGGTAAGACCAATACCCTCAAACTGAATGCAAATGTTTAGGTACAAAAATAAGTGACTGGTTGAAAATTTTAGCTTGTGTATATTGTGGCGTCCCTGCCCCAAAGATTTCACAACCTAAGGCCCAAGTGAATCCCCTGTGCCTCACAGAAGTCCCATTAAATCAATGAGGCACTGGGCAGGGTCAGCGCACACAGACCAGGTTCAGGATCTGCAAAGGAGGGAGCAAAGCCACCCTGATCTGCTAGGATCTTTGCATTCTCTCCTCTTCCCACCTGTGAGACTAGGCTCCTGAGAGAAGGAGAGCACGAGCTCAGCTTGGTCCATGAAGCAGTTATGACCTGCTGCTTGCACTCCAGGTGGTAGGGAAAGCAGTTAACAACACTGAGGCTGAAACTTGAGCCCTTCAGCAACATCTCTGCAGCTACAGAAATTTCATTGGCCAGGTCTCAGACCACTTTCAACCTGGCACACTTTAAGCACTACATGCAAGTTGCATCAGGCTGTAGGCTATATCAGTTAAGTCAGATTAATAAAACGATTTTAGTGAAATGCAATCACTCAGGTGCACTTTGCAACATGTGTTCACACATGCACATGTTGCATCATTGTAAGCATGGCCCCATGTTCTCAGGTATGCCCGGATGCCTGCTGAAAATGTTGATGGGACATTTTTATTGTGTTCTTCAGAATACCCACTAGCATCCAAAGAGATTACGACAGTATGAGCCAAGATTCCATCCCTTGTGCTTTAGACCAGAAGGCAGCTGCAGGTTTTTGTTTGTTTTTAAACAAGGAAGCACCAGAGAAGGAAGGATCTTTCTATTAAATGTCCTAGCCCTCTCTCTCTCATGAAGTAAACATTCTCCCTTTTCAACAGAAAACATGTTGTTTTCCCCCTCAGCTTTGCTCACCTACCCCAATTGCTCACCTGTGAGTTGAAAGAAAAAATCACCGACGCAGCTCAATTTCTTGTTTAACTTTGCTGGAGTCAAAAGGCTAGCTGGCTCTTCAGTCTCTCAAGATGACAAGCAAATGCTTCTATGAGTCCAAGTATGTGAGGGGATGTTTTGACTCCAACCTCCATTAGCAGGCTACAAATATAGGGAAAACACTCAGTGGTAAGTACATTACATTCAACAAAAGCAACAAAAGCACCATTTGATAGACAGCATTCAAACCTTTTACAAGTGATACAGCCCAAAAGGTGGCTGAATGGCTAGCAATTACTTTTCATTTGGGACTAAACAAGTAGATTTATTTTAGTACTTCTTGTTGTTACCCAAAAGGATTCACACCAAGCAATATATTGGAACCCCCATAAATGCCTGTACACTAACATCTGTCACAGGATTACAAGACTTTTTTCCCCCCGTTTCTAGTGAGAGAGAGAAAAGTGCTACAACGAAAGTTTATTTTAAGGTTGATAACCAGTCCCAACAGCTAGCTAGGGATTACAAATTTGTATTTCGGAAGCTGTATCTTTTGGGGGAATATCTCACATGAAATGTGTTCAAATAGAAGGCTACTGTGTGGTTCTTTTTATGGTTTAATTATTTTTCTCGGTAAATTTAGCATTGACCAATGGAACCAGGCTGACAGTAGCCTACCCTGAGTCCTATTTATCTTAGGCACGCCTTCAGAATCAGAAGTGCCTTGTCCTTGTGCTTCACCACTGACCAGGAAGAATCATGTTCGCTCAGACCTTGTCTCATTTGCTGACTGCGCCAACAAGACTGCCAATCCAAATCGGAGACTTTCAGCTTTGCTAGGGTCACACTAGAGAGAGGGAGGTAGCAAAACCTCCCACTGTTCCTACTAGTACAGAGGTGGGCACACAACAGGCTGCACTTGGGCCCACTGGACCAACAGGACCTTGAGCTCTGCTCCACGTGTGCAACAGCTCAACGCCGCTCCCAGAAGCGGAGGCAGCCAAAGGCCTCTGCATACTGTCCCCACTTCAAGCACCACTTCTATAGCTCCCAGTGGCTAGGAACTGCAAGCAATGGAACCTGCAAATAGGGCAGCATGCAGAACCACGTGGCCCTGCCTCTGTGTGGGGGGGGAGGGGGGGGGAAGGGGGAAGAGAAGAGAGAAGGGGGCTGGAAAAAAAGATAGGTCAACTGCTTCCAGAAGCCACTTCAGATCCTGCACCTATTACCTTCTCCCCCTCCCCGTGCCTCAACCCACTTACCCCAGCCCTAATCCTCCTCCTGCCCTCCAAACCTTTAGATCCCAGCCCAAAGCATCCTCTTGCACCCCACCCCCTTCCCCATCCTAGAGTCTATGCTCCCAGCCAGGGCTTTCACTCTCCCCCAGCTCAAGTCCCGATCCCCCTCCCAGCCTCTGAACACCTTCATCTGAACACAGAGTACCCTCCTGCACCCCAAACCCTTCCTCCCCAACCAGAGCCCTCATCTCTGTGCGCCCCAACCCACTCTCCTAGCCAGCTGCCCATACAGTTTTCCCACTCTTGCACTAGTCTGTGCTGCTAACAGTAGCAGAGCACTGAGAAGAGAGGGAGCATTGCTGTCCACTCTCAGAGTTCCAAACTTGGGCCCTAAACAAACAAGCAAAGTTTGTCTCTGGGCCTGAACTCTCCACTGTTTTTCTTCTGTGTGTTCAAAAGTCATTGCAGAGGGTATATCTACAGCACAGCCTTCTTCCCTGTAAGTATTCATCTGACTCTGTACTAACACCTCATTGCAAGGTTATTTCATGCACTTGTGATTGGGACTGGTTGTATAAACCCAGCAGTTGTCTCCCTCTCCCTGGTCTTTATAGCTCACAGCTGACCCTTAGAATTGCAGCTGTGTCTCTTAATCCTTTCCTCAAGCACATATACCAGGCAGGAAACTCCAGTCTCTTTGACAACCCTCTTAAAGCCCAGACAGGATCAGTAATCTGTCAGCCTGCCCAAATGCTCTCTTAAAATGGGAATAACCCTCTCCCAAACATTCCTGAAATACTCTGTGCTTGGGCTTACAGCACTTTCTGTAATATCACAAAACGTTGCACTAGAAAATCTCAACCTTGCACCAGAAATGAATCTTTAAAGACTTATCACTTATTTACCTCACGTTCTGCAGAGGTTTCTACCACCATAAACCCTAGCCACAGTCCCTGGGATTGGGAACTCTACTGGGGAGACAGATTGCAGAGATGGAAAGTGACTAGAGATGAGGTCACCAAGGGAACAGCATAATCCTGAAACAATATTGTACTGGTTGGGAATAGGATGTTCCAGGAACTGGCAATGTGCTGATCTATTACGTCCCCAGAGCAGCCCTCTTATCTGGGCCCTCTAAGGTACCTTGACTAGAACTTAAAACTGCCCACACACAGGCCCTATCAGAGGGGGGGCAGGAGAGCCATTTGGCCTGGGCCTCAGAAGACAAGAGGGCCCCAAATTTTGATGTGGTGCAAGAAACAGCGAAAGCAACAGAGTAAAGCAGCTATTAAGAGCTTAAAGTCAGTAACATCATTTCGTGTAGAAAAGACTCCTCAGACATTAGACAGTAACCATACTGACAGTGACACTTCCAGTTCTGATGATGAAATGTTTGTATCCACACTGACATTTCAATGCCACTGCCTCAAAATGAGGTCGTTAATCAAGATACAGAAATGCCAATAGTAGTGATGCAGAATCTACGCTTGATTTAGAAACTGTGCAGGCAGAAATTGAGACCCTCAGAGATGCTGAGCAGCAAGAGCAAGAACTTATAACCAGCACAGGACACAGTGTAACAGTGGCATCAGAACCTGATATTGGTCATCTTGATAAGAACAATGTTGCTGAAATGCAGTTGTTTCTCAAAGTTAGTTGTTTTCAGATTCCAAGTAATATGCCAAAAGATGCTGTAAATCATGCTTTGCCCACTCATCTGCTAACAAAACCTCTTCCAAATGGAGAGATCTACACAAGAGACTGGCTCTGCTGCAGCATAGCTCTGTACCGTGCATTCTGTTTCATTTCAAATGCATCAGTACTGTCTGATCTAGTAGAGGTTGGAGAAAGTTGAAAGACCGAATACCTGCACATGAAGCTTCAGTATCACAAAGATAATTATGTTACGTATGTTAAGTATGTTATGTTACGAAATCGACTAGTAGAGCAGCACTAGCTGACAGTTCAACTGAAAAAAAACTTACTCCAGAATGAAAAACGCAAACTGATAACTAGAAAAAAAAAATGAGCACATACTGAATGTCATTCTTTTTCTTTCTGAACAGGGATTGGCTTTGTTTGGTTGCACTGAACATATCGGTGACCATACAAACAGAAACCTTCTTGGTATACTTGAGCATCTTAGCAAGTATGACCCACTTTTATCATGTTCGTGAATCACAAGAGAGCAGAAAATGCATGCAAGTCCATTATCTACCATAATACAAAATGAATTCATTGAGCTATGTGGGACATTTGTGCGAAATACAATTTTTGAAGATATACAACATGCAAAGTACTTTTCAATTATTAATGATGCAACTCCAGACTGTTCTCATAAAGAACAGACTATGACATTCAAAAGGTTTCGATGTAAGAACAATTCAATGTTTGATAATTTCACAAAAAAAGAGAAAAGAAATCGCCGCTTGTGTATTAGAAAGTCTGGAAGGCTTCAAATTAAGTTTTCAAGTCTGCATTGGCCAAGCCTATGACAATGGATCCAATATGGCTGGGAAGTACAGCTGAGTACAAGCAGTCCTGTAGCAAAATCCAAACTGTATTTTCTCCAGTTGTGGCAACCACATACCAGATCTGTCCGCGATGACTGCACTGAATCATGCAAGAAAGCAATCACATATTTAGGAACAATCTAGCAATTGTACAATCTCTTCAGTAGCAATCCTCAAAAATGGGAAATTCTGAAGCAGCATTTACCTGTTTCCCTTCACGGCATGTCAACAACGAGATGGTCAGCACGAATTGATAACATTAAACCAGTTACACAGCATTTGGACTCCGTGAGAAAGGCTTTCAGTGAGCTTGAGTGTAAGTCAATTCAGAAGTACGAATCCAAATTTGAATGCATTTTGATGTTGCCCATGTGGATGAAACTGCTAAAAGTGATCTGCAAAACTAATCTTATAATCGAAGCAAGCAGTGCTACATTAGATGGTGAGATGGATAATGTTGAACGACTTCTTAAAGATAGTCAAAAGATTTGTGATCAATGGGACACAATCCTTTCTGAGTCCAAATCAATAGCACAGGTAATTGACTTTCATTTGAGTTTTCCACTAATCGCAGCCTAACATCTCAATCTGATGCAGAAAGGCACTATCAAGTCAAGTTTTTTTGTTATTAACTCCATCAAATCTTGTCTTACACATCGATTTGAGTCATTGCGACAAATTTGTACTTTTTTTGGATTCCTTTGAGTTCAGAGAACTAAGTTATAAAGACCTATATTCAGCGTCTAAATAGTTTCAACAAAGGTACAACAATGACATTTCAAGAGATCTGTGATGAGATTGTCTTCCTGAAACGCATAGATTCCATCAACTTGAAACTGGACTGCGAGCCAAAAGAACTGCTTCAAGAAATATTTTCTTAGCCTGTTGACTGTATTTCCTAATATCACAATTGCATTATCTATTTTAGTCAGTCTCCCTGCATCAGTAGCTCCAAGTGAATGCACATTCAACGTGTTAAAATAAGTAAAGAACTATCATTGCTCTATAATGGGACAAGAATGTTTGAATGGGCTTGAAATGCTTACCATTAACAGTGATATTGCACATAAATTAGATTTTTCTTCAATTATAAACGTGCTTGCACACAAAGCCAGAGAAACAAAGTTTTGCTTGCAGTGGAAACTCACAATCAAACTTACACTTTTTATATACATGCTATTGGTATGACAACTTAATTTTGTTATTATATGAAAATGAACATTTGAGACATTTATTTATTCTTTTGGTTTTAGTATGATCCAGTGGATGAGAAGTTCGATACACGAAAAAAATGGATATTCTCCTTTATTCTTTGAGATGTGTTGCTCATATCTATTCCAAGTAGGTGTGTGCATGCCCTTTGCATGATTGTCAGAAAGTTTTACCCTAGAGGCTAACCATTGGGATGGCTGTGGAACCCCTGGAGTGGCACTGGTGTGGTGCTCTATGTATGACCCTGTCGACCTGACTGCCCTGATGTTCCTTCTTACCACCATTGACAGTTTTTGGAACTCTGGCTCTCTTGCTTTGCAAGTGCCCTATGTGACCTTAGCGCGTCTGTAAATAGATTGTTCACTTCTTGTTGTTAGTAGTTAGCTGTTTGTGGTAGTCTAGTAAGGTTAGTAGCATGTGCGTGTGTGCGCGCGCACACACACACACACACACGTACGTATGGGGGGAGGGTCCTTGAACAGGAGCAGCTCGGAAGGCCAGACCAATGGCATGAATCAGATTAGCAGCACTCATGTGAGCAGTACCAGGAATCAGAGCTGCACCTCCAGCCTACAGACAGGAAGGGCAGGTCCAGCAACACCATCTCGCCTTTCTACAAGGTCTGTTGAAGAGGAAGCAGCCTGTCGGCAACAGTTGGCAAACTTTGGACCATCATCTCACTAAGACCTCTGGTGGCCTCCACTGTGTCTAGGGTGGAGAGAACGACTCTCTCCTCCGTCTGGAGTCTCAGAGTCTCCAACATTACCAGGCTTGACTCCTGAGAGGCACTGGTGTCATGTTGGTTCTTTCATGCAGTGCTGGAGGCTGAGAGCAGCAGTACAGTCAGTGCCGAAGAATCCCGATTGGCTTCCTGAGTCCAGCTAGAGAGTGGGAGCGGTGGTGGGTCACTGAAAGCTTAAGCATTCAGTGCGGTAGCCCAGGCACTCAGGGAATGGCAGTGCCCGGGCTACCACACTGAACACTTTTTCCATGCTGAAGCCAGGACCACCAGAGGGGCATTGGGGACTGATGCACTTGGTGCCGGATCTTTCTGGGGCTGAAAGGCTGACTTCATGAAGAGTTTGACACAAAAGTCTCAATCCTTTCTGATACGTGGTTTGAATGACTTGCAAATCCTGCACTTATCCAACTGGTGGGTCTCCCACAGATCCCGAAGACACAAGCAGTGGGGGTCACCACTGGGCATAGGCTTAACACAAGAAATGCATGGCTTCAAGCCTTGGAACTTGGGCATGCCCCAAGTCCTGGAGGAAATGCAGAAGGAATGTGGTGGGAACCCCCACGTACAAGCTACTAGCCTAACTAGATTACAACAAATAGCTTGTTTGATTCTTCTCGTTGTTAGTAGTTGGCTATCTACAGAAATGCTAGGGACAAGTGGAACAGTTCCAATAACTGTCACTATCGGTAAGAAGAAACTGAGAAGTGGTTGGATTGGCAGGGTCATATATGGAGTGCCATATCAGTGTCACTCGGGGGGCGTGGGGGGAGAACGACTCGGACTCCACAGCCAATCCGATGGGTTAAAACTTTCCAACAAACGTGCATGCGACACATGCAAACCTAACTGGAATTTATATGAGTGAGCACTCAAAGAACTGTTTCTTTTTAGTAGAGGTTTTATATCTTGTTCCCTTTTTTATTCAAAATCTGAATTTTGGACCTCAAATGCCAGCTTTATTCCATTAATTGACATTAAATGGGACTCAAGGGCTAATCCAAGAAACCATACCCATTCATGGTGGCAAGGGAGTACACACACTGGTCACACAGAAGTCAATGGAACTTAACTGAATGCAGCACTTCCACTCCCACTGACTTTAATGGAATCTGAGCATGTGCTTAAGTGCTGTCATGAATAGAGTGCTGTATTTGAAAACAGATTTCAATGATTTCCTGAGTTGAAGCCACAGTGACAGTTAATTCTCCCATGAAGAAGCTTTGTTCACATTCAGCTATCACCTCTGCAATAGCCTTCTTTACACAGACTAAGAGCATTCATTAATACAATTTTATGATGTTTTGAGTATCTTTCTGGTGTTTCCTCTTCCACATTACAAGACAATTTTCTGCTGCTTAGTGTTCTCTGAATCATCTCCTCTCTCAGAGACCCCGATGTAACCATTAGCCTAAAATCTGCACATCCACATTCTCAAACACCCTTTTCAGACACAGCTCAATCACATGCAGCAGCAGTGTAATTCATAACAATCCATCACAGCTGATGCTTAATTGACTTAAGTTAAGTCTTCACTTACCAGAAAGAAAAAAAAAAAATCCATGCTCTAGCAACTGATCTTCTGGTGTTCAATTTAGCGGGTCTACTAAAGACTTGCTCACTTAAATGCGAACGGTGCTTCCTATGGTGCCAGGTAAGGGAAGTTGACAGGAACATTTCTCTCATCCTACCTCACACAGTGGAGAGAGCACCAAGCTCAGCTTAAGGTACATCAACTCCAGCTATATTATTTATATACTAGAGTTGTGTACAGTAAGCCAACCTTCTGGGTGCAGTGTAGACCTGGCCTCACCAAACAGGCAGATTGGATTTAGTGAGCAATCCGAGGCATTTTAGTTTTGACCCTTAAACCCATTTTTTTCCCCACTTCTGTAATTTCTGCTCTGATGTCCAACAACCTTTGATCTTAACTCACCTCTGCTAAAAAAAATTGCAAGTGCGTTTGCAACATTTAACCTGCTCAAGGAGCTTTTAGAAAACTGAACATTTAATATAATTAACAGCATTTGCATATAGTACCACACAATACGTGTGCATGACTGGGCTGTATTCTTCTGTGCTTATTGTTTTAATTCCCAACTCCATGAGTAACCCCTCTGAATTTCATGTGATTGCTTTACAGACTAAGGTAAGATACAATTCCTATCCTGGAGAGATTAAAATGTAAACTGAGCACAGGGAAAGGTATCAGGCAAAAGCAGCAGTGGAAAGAATAAATACAAGTTAATTGGCTAGCATGCTAATACACTGCCTCTGTTCTGAGAGGCTAATTGTGTTGCTTATTAACATTTCTCATTTAAAAAACCCAGTTTTCCATTGCTGAGAACATTGCAAAACTGTTTAAGCTCAGGCCTATTATTTCTGAAAATTTCACACAAAATGATGCAACCATTTCAGAGAACACGGCTAGGAAAAAAATACACGGTTTTGTCCAGGTTAAAAAATTCTGTCAACCTCTTCTTAAAACAGTCCTAGAGGCCCCATGATTTGGAGAATGGATGAAACTTCCCCAAAGGGTGGCCACCGTAGCCTTTTTCCATCACTATAAAAGACTGCCCATATTTGGCCAAGTTATAAGCCTATGACCACTTGCAGTGGACACAGGCTCAGTAGAGACTTCTATTTCAGCTAAATTGTCCACTATAGTGGTTACTGCTATAGTGAAATAGCCACACTCATCTGGCCAAGTAGCCAACATATTGAACACCACGGATTTACTACAATACAGATTTTCCTCAGTGAAACACTTCAAGACAGTAAGCACTATGTTCTGGGGAAAAAGCTCTTAAGTAGCATATGTGCAAACATTGATAGTTGTTGTGAAAGCACTTTAAAAGTAATCTGGTCAAAGTATTTGACAGGGTAATTTTTCTCCCTTTTAGCTTCAATTCAGTTGGAGCCATTATTTGTGAATATGGGAAAATTTAGAAAAGTGACCTTGCTGATTCAGGTGGAATGTTCTAAGCTCCAATGAAAATCCCACCATTGTTTAATATAGCAGTTTCCAATGGCTTAAGTAAAACATACATCTCCTTTCTTTTCCAAACCTACACTTCAGAATAAATTTATCACAAATTTAAACACCAAAATTTATCAATACCTTAAAACAACTCCTAAACTCTGCTTGCTTTCAAAGCAAATACCTGATTAATGGCAATAAGTGAAAAAAGTGCATCTTTATGCGACTATAAAAGCCTATGTTATGTTTAGACCTCTTTCCCTTCTGGAATGTTGTTTAAAATACCATTTTCAGGGATCAAACTATTTATTTTACTTGCAAAGCTGTGTGCATATGGGAGCCATTTGCAGAAGAGATCTATGAATGTTTACTTGAACAATTTATAGCAAATAGTTGAAAGAAGCAGATGTAGGTTCAACTATCTACCCTTTTTAAAATAAACTATTCCTATATGGAAGGCCAAAATCCTATTTGTCATACATGTATAAGAAAAAGGAAAACATTTGTAGTTGTGTTCATGTCCATGTGTAACAGTAGTATTAGCACACAAAGTACAGTATTTTGAACAACACTATTGTTTTCAAATGGACCTCAGTCCAAATTTACATAATTTTCTAATCAAAATCAGAGTCTTACCCCCTGACTATTACTTTGGGGAAACAAAGTTACATGGGCATACGTCATGCAATTGGGACAGAATCTCATCTTGGTTACACCAGTGACTCATTTCACAATAATTATTTACATGACTATGTAAACTTCAGGAAAGTACTGATGTGTTTATCTTTTAATGCATTGTAGTATACAGAAACTAGGCACTATATGAACAGCCAATTCTCAGGAGATCACCTTGCTCCAAGGACAAGTTTGGGAACACAGTAATTGCCATTCTCCCTCATTCCCAGAAAAGCATGGTCCATCACTCTTTATTCCAAATCCCACCTGAAGCTTCGACCAAGGTACTCTAAAGCATATTAAAGATTTCAATGCTTCAGTATGCAATATGCAGACATATTATTTTCAAATTCAACTCAAGGGAGTTAAAAGCATGGAGTAAGCAACTCAAACTGTTTTCTGATCCACATCCTCAGAGCAACAGCAGCTAGAAGATTTGAACACAAAAATTCTAAGTAATTGTACTGATTCCTCAGGCTTTTCTGAGGAAAATGGACAGCCAAATATTTTTTCTCATGCTTCAATTAGAATGCAAATTGTTAGCAACAAAACCATTACAGTCTCTAGAACGTTGTATCAATTAGATGCATTCCTGTTGAGTATTAAGAGCATAACACTTTAATAGCTACTGTATTTGAATCAGCCATATTTCCCCAAAACACTGCCTACACCTATTGCTAAAGCCACCCAGCTTATGCAAACCCTGGGCAACACGTTTAGCTGCAACAGAAGAAAATTTCTAGACTTAAGGAAGTGTCAGGTCATCAGAAGTTAAATGACACCACAGATGTAGTTATTGATAAGGCCATCCAGGTTCTACAACACTGATTACACAAAAATGGAAGGTTCAGTGAATATTTTTGTATTCTGATGGTGCTGGCATATTTTGCCTTAACTTGGCAATACTTAGCAAACAAGTCTCTTCATAGTTAACATTATCAACAAATTAATCCTCAAAAGGGAAGGCAGAAACATTTCAGAGATGGAACCTCACAGGATACATTTTTAGGTGCTGACATTTAGAATAGAAAATTAAAACTGATGCACTGTATTATCTGACCCACCCAGCAGCAAAGCAAGGGAACACAGGGTTTTTCCCAAGCTTTGTTATTTTTGTTTTTCTTATAAGGCGCAATCCTTATGGCCAGATTTTTTTTCCTCTGTGGGAAACACTTTCAAATACAAGTCCACCAATGAACCTTACAGACGATAGCAAAGAGAGAGTATGCGCACATAAGAAACTCTCAGGGTATTTCCATACCAAGTTTTAAAACCTGTGACCACACATTGCAGCTTAGTGCTACAGAACTAAAAACAGCCGTGTTTGGGCTTCAGATGGATTCCAGCTCTGAAGTACTGCAGGAAGGGCAGTTTTAGGATCTAAGCTCCATGCTTTGCTACATAAACATTGGTGTTTTAGTGCTGTAGAATGAGGCTAAGACTGTAGACCTGGATTCTGCAACTTGCTACAATGGCTTTTAAAAAGGCAGGGTAACCATACTTTCAGTGTTCCTAAAAGAAAAAACAGAAACTATCATCTATGCCTCGTCTGTGCTCTGCCCCTCCAACTTCTATCACAAGCAGAATGGTCACAGGCCAACTGCCAAAATATTACTCGAATTTCATTAGAGTGAACACCACAGTGCTGCTGGGCTTACTGGATTTGAAATCCTGGATAAGTTTTTGGGGTCCAGATATACATTTATTAAGGTTGGATTTACACAGAGGCACTTACTTGTCCACAGCCCTAGCTCCTAGTTGCTGTGACATCATTCACTTAAAAAAATAAAAAAAAAAGGTCTAACCTTAGGGTTGCCAGATACTTTCATTAAAAATACCGAACATGGCAGGAAAAAAATTGGTGGAGCAGAAAAAAGGAAAAAGAAAAGGAAGCACTGCACCTTATAAATGCCAATGCTCCCTGCTTCCCCAGCTCCCGCCAGATGCGACAGGGGAAGAATATCCCAAGCAACCTTCCATCCGAGAAAAACAGAAAATACCAGACATTTTACATATCTGGTATTTTTTTTTTAAACTGGTCAGAAGCCGCAAATACCAGACTGTCCAAGCCAATCCCAGACACTTGGCAACCCTATCTAACCTTAATGGTTGAAAATAGAACATGAAAATATAATTTGACTGATCCAATAATGGCTGCAGAGCGGAAGACCAGCAATCACTAGAGCCTGGGGGAAAAGTGGCCGTTTTTTCAGACCTGGATAAGGAATTGTGGTGGCTGATTTAGGGATTTAAAATGCCTACAAGGCTCTGGAGAATTTGCTCCTCTTTGAGGCTCAGATGTAGCCCTAGGGCTCTTCTACTTCCTTCTAGCTTCATGAGTCAAATTGTTCTACTCAGCATCAAAATTAAACAGGATTCTATAGATTGTGCAGATCTGTTTTTGTATATACTTAGTTATTAGTGAATAGGGTTGCCAGGTATCTGGTTTTGAACTGGACAGTCCAGTATTTGAGCTCTCTGTTCAGGAAACAAATTAAGAAAATATAAATGAGAAAATATAAATGTCCGATATTTTCTAAATAAGATGTAATGTAGATTGTGATACAATGCTAAGTGTGTCCGGTATTTTTGTTGAAACCATCTGGCAACCCTATTAGTGAACTGGTTGAAGCAGATCTTCAAATTAATTTCAATGGGTCAGTTTGACCATACCATTTACATTTGTTTCACACTTAAAACTTTACTGACCACAAAGATAAGAAACAGACAAACCAAAAAAACCCCACAAAAACCAAAATCGTAGGATTTTGAGGAAAGAAACACCACCCACACAAAGCCAGGTTGCTGATCAGGGTAGGTCAATTCAAGTCCTCCATATACAGTCCACTCTCCTGTGTCTGACAAGAGATCAGAACTAGCTGCTGCCAAAGACGAAGCAGGAAACCTGTAAGTGGACTATGACTATGTCAAATCAAGTGTAAAAATGTAATAAGCAAAAAAAAGATTGAGGAACAGCTAGCCAAAAACTCAAAAAGAAATAAAATGTTTTTTAAGTACATTAGAAGCAGGAAGCCTGTTAAAAAACTTGTGGGTCCCCTAGACCATCGAGATTTAAAAGGAGCAATCAAGGACGATAAAGCCATTGCAGATAAATTAAATGATTTCTTTACTTCAGTCTTCACGGCTGAGGACGTTAGGGAGATTCCCAAATCTGCACCGTCCTTTGTGGGTGATGAATCTGAGGAACTGTCCTGGATTGAAGTGTCATTAGAGGAGGTTTTGGAACAAATAGAAAAACTTAATGTTAACAAATCTCCAGGACCGGATGGCATTCATCCAAGGGTTCTAAAAGAACTCAAATGGGAAACTGCTGAACTATTATCTCTGGTTTGTAACCTATCCTTTAAATCGGCTTCCGTACCTAATGACCGGAAAGTAGCCAACGTGACACCAATATTTAAAAAGGGTTCTAGAGGCGATCCGGGCAATTACAGACCGGTAAGTCTAACTTCAGTACCGGGCAAATAAGTCGAAACAATAGTAAAGACTAAAATTGTGAGGCATGTAGAAGAACATAATTTGTTGGACAAGAGTCAGTATTGTTTCTATAAAGGGAAATCACGTCTTACTAATCTATTAAGAGTTCTTTGAAGGATTAACAAACATGCGGACAAGGGGGATCCAGTAGATATAGTTTACTTAGATTTTCAGAAAGCCTTTGACAAGGTCCCTCACCAAAGGCTCTTGTGTAAATTACACGGCCATGGGATGAGGGAAAGTCCTTTCTTGGATTGAGAACTGGTTAAAAGACAGGAAACAAAGGGTAGAAATAAATGGTAAATTTTCAGAATGGAGAGGGGTAACTAGTGGTGTCCTCCAAGGGTCAGTCCTGGGACTAATCCTGTTCAACTTATTCATAAATGATCTGGAGAAAGGGGTAAGCAGTGAGGTGGTAAAGTTTGCGGATGATACCATACTATTCAGGATCGTGAAGACAGAAGCAGACTGTGAGGGACTCCAAAAAGATCTCACCAAACTGAGTGATTGGGCAACAAAATGGCAAATGAAATTTAATGTGGATAAGTGTAAAATAATGCACATCAGGAAAAATAAGCCCAACTATACGCACAGTACGATGGGGGCTAATTTGGCTATGAGAAATCAGGAAAGATCTTGGAGTTATCATGGATAGTTCTCTGAAAACTTCCACACAGTTTGCAGTGGCAGTCAAAAAGGCAAACAGGATGCTAGGAATTAAGAACAGAATAGAAAATAAGAC
>CM057845.1:104446589-104458626 GCA_030068395.1 Apalone spinifera | reverse complement strand
GGAGAGGAATATGCAGGCAGAAAGTTACAGGTTTGAGAAGGGGCTCAGGACAGGTACAAGAGGGGATACAGGCTCTGTACTGGGGATGTGGCCTTGATGGTGAGGCTGGGGATCCACAGTGGGATAGTGGGTTGGGGCTTGAGCTTACCTCAGGGGTGGGCAATAATCTTTGACCAGGGGCCACTTCAGAAATTTCTGAAGTGGCCCTGGGCACCCCAGAAGGAGCGGGGCCTCAGGTAGAAGGGGTGGGGTCAGGACACTTCCATGCTTTCCCACCCTCAGACACTGATTGATCTGTGGATGGGGGAGAGTGCGCACCTTCTCCCCTCCCCCAAGAACTGCCAGCTGTTCTGAACAGCTAGCCATTCCCTCTAGGTAGGGAGCGGGAGTGCTCCCTCCAGGTCAATCAGGGCCCAGAGAGAGGGAGCACATGAAGTCTCTCACTCCCTACTTCCGCCCTGCAAGGGAGCGCCGCACTTAAGAGTTAACCACCAGCTGAGCAGGGCAGGAGGAGACTTTGCACGCATCCCTCTACCCCAGGCCCTGATTGGTGGGGGGGAGTGGCAGGGCCTCCATGGGCCGGACAGACTCGCTTGGCAGGCTGGATCCGGCCCACAAAGGTCCTTTTGCCCAACGATGGCTTACCTGAGCATTCCTAGTCAGCAGCGCTAAGGCAGGCTGCCTGGTGCCTGCCTGTCTTGGGCACTGAGCTGTGCCCAGAAGTGGCCAGCAGGTATCCTGGAGGTGAGACTTGAGGCTCTGCAGTACACCACATGCACTGCTCTTCCCGCAGTGCAGATGCAACTCAGAGAATCACGTGGTCCCTCCCAACTTCAGAAATGGACTTGCTGCACTAGCTGCTTTACCACTGGCTATGCTAGGAACAGCGAGGAGGGGGCTGACCTTCTCCGGCAATGGCAGCTTTCCCCGCTGCAGCCCTGAGTTACTGCACAGGGCTTAATGGAAAGTTGTGCAGAAGTTTAGGTCTCCATGAAAACCATGAAGACTCTCTGACCGTGTGCTTGCAAACAATGGATTAACACTGACCTGAGCTGCTGCCATTTGCAAGGGAGGTGTGGCTTCTGTTTGTAATACAGTGCAATAGACTGCACAGCAATTCTTGAAAAGGGACTGTGGCCCCCAGCCAATTCCAGGAGATCTGCAAAGCAGAGCTGGCATTAGACTGGCTGGCTCTCTTCACTACAATCCAGTGGCTGAAGCCAGGAACTGTGAGCCCCGCTGTGGCTGAAGATTTGACATCCCTTCCCCTGCTGGATCCTAGAGTTTTTATAGCATGTTGCGTGAGGGAAGATCTCAGAAGGCACACCTAGACTGCCTGCAGCTTTCAAAAGAAGATATACAAATTTGTGCCGAATTTGCATATCTTCCAATCCCGTTTTCGGAAGAGTTTTTTCAAGAAAAAAAAGCAGTCCAGATGCAGTTCTTTCAGAAAAAAACCTTTTTTGAAAGAACTCTGTACACCTCATTTTTTTAGGAAGAAACGTTCTTTCGAAAACGGGCGGGTGTTTTTTTTTTTTTTTTGGAAAGAACTGCGTCTAGACTGCTTTTTTCCCCCCCAAAAAAGCCTCTTCCAAAAACAGGATCAGAAGATATGCAAATTTACGCCAAATTTGCATATCTTCTTTCGAAAGCCACAGGAAGTCTTAGACTTGCCCAAAAAGATGGCATAGAAATAAGGAAGTTGCTCTGGGATATGCCAGGAAGACTTCCTGCCATGAGTCAAGCTGTGGCAGAATGCGAACACGAAAGCAACAGGCTTTAGACCTTAAGTTCCATTTAGCACAGGTTTGCACTAGCTAGCCCTGGAAGGTCCGGGGACTCTAGCTAAGCCCTGGGTTGAACCATTGGTGTGTGGATGCAATGTGGGTTAGACTTCAGTACAGGCTCAAGCCCAAGCTTACAGTTCTGTGTAAACATACCCTTAATGGTAGGTGGTTCTATGTCCTGAAGCTTAATCATTTCCCTTTTTTTTTTTTAAAATATGTAACAGGGGCAGCCACATGCCTACCTCCAAGTTTTTTTTTTTTCCTCCAGACACATGAACAACAGGACTTCAATTCTGAAAAGGATATTTGGGTGTCACTAAGTATTAAACATTAATTTAATTATTTAAGAGATGTATAATTAAATTAAAATTGTAATAAACCTGGAAGGGTGTCAGCTATCATTAATCCCTCTTTCCTTACCTTCTGCAGTTTACAAAAAAAGCTTTGAGTAAAAAAGGGAAGTCAGTTCAGAGTATGAATTTAGTGATGAAATATCTGTAGTTTCTATTCATTTACATTATCTGGAAATAAACTAACAGAAAATATCAGCAAATAACTAAACATTTATCCTGATTTCATATATTGTAGAGAGGCAGCAAACGTCACAAATAAAAAATAAGAAAATGCATTTTCTGATTGAACTATTTTGCTGGCTTCTCACATGAAAAATATCCTATTACCAATTTCTAAACAGAAGAATATACACAAAAATTATCTATCAATAAAATGAGAATGCTCTGAATTACTTCAAACCAGAGAATTATTGTTATTCTTCTAAGTAATGGTCAACAAGTCACTCAGACATATGCCTGGTATAACTGCTAATTAAGTGTGCTTGGTATTCCTCTGTCAAAGTTGGTATTTGTTTGGAGCAACAAACTAGTGACACTTAATTCTTGCCTCTGAAGCAAACAGACATAAAAGAATTAGAAATATTTAGAACATGGACACATAAGTATAAATCATTTCAGAAACTTTCTTCAAACAAACAAAACAAGTCACCTACCTTTTTGTTTCTGGTGCAAACTCCAATTTAGCTTCATGTCTGTCTCCCTGCATTTTGGTTTTAAATTAACTACCCCTCCCCCAATCAACTGCTGCATCATTAGGACATGACATAAAATGCTTTTCTGCAATGCAAGAACAGATAGCCACAGTTGATTATTAATGGTTTACAGGTAAAATACAAGATTTATATCCAACTCCTGTTGATTAAATGCACATTCCATCATCAGAGAAACTAAAAACATATTTAACATACGTCTTAAGCTCTTTTAAAACCTTCAGTGAATGGTTACAATTTGGAAACTACTATGTGGTTATTTGCATTTTTATTAGAAAAAATACTCAGGCAAGGTCTACAATCATCTGTCAATTATAGATGACTTACAAGGAACTCATGAAGCAATAAAATTAAAAAAATACAAATACAAACTATATCTGAAACACTTCTATTTGGCAATTTTATAACAAATTATTAAAAAGAACCAAAGAGATTGTGGATTACTTTATAGGTACAGAATAAGCAGTAGATGAAGTGCTCAAGCAAAAAAAAATTAAACAAACACTGTACTTTTTTAAAAAATAAAGTCAGGTTGCTACAAATCTTATGAATAATACCCTTATTTATTAAACAGCCATTCCAGAACATCTTTAGATTAGTGGTGCTTTTAATCTGCACTTCATTTTGATAAGATTCATGTATATGATAAGATTTTTTTCTTGTATATAAGTAACATATTTAACCCGTTGAAGCCAAGCAAGTCTCTTATGTCAGTACCAATGCAGAATGCATTTGTATAATATTAGGAAACACTTAACCCTGCAGCCAAAGGGTTAATACTAAGTTTTATTCTATTTAATAAAATTTTAGTGTAAAAACTGCTGGTTTTTTGTTTCACTGTAGTAACGTGAAAATTCCTCCCCAATAAGGAAGACTAATTCTGCAGTTTGACTGCATATATGCACATATTTTACATTAATTCCTTCCAAGAGCAAGGAAATGACCGATTTCACGTTCACTATCAAAGAGTGCCATTATGGGTTTCTGATCATCCCTCAAAGATTTCTGGGAAGGATGTTCAATGTATTTTTGTTTTTACAACAGATATTAACAGTAGTACATAGTCCCTTAGGTATGCAAACGACTTTTTTGTTGTTAAGGAAGGTGCTTTTTTTAAACATTTCTTCTGGCAGCGCTAGTGAATTACAATATCCTTCCATATTTTCTACCATAATATATACATTTTAACTTTCATGCCTCTAGAAAAACATCTACAGTACATTTCATAATATAAAAATATATTACAAATCTGCTGAATTATTTACAAGCAATGTCCTATTATCTATATGCAACATTTTGTCTCCATACAAGACTAACAAGTTACACACATTTCTATTTCTGTAAGTTAAAAAAATCCATGATTTCTTGCTTATTAAGCAAGAAAGTGATTTTATTTTCCTTTTCAAAGCCAACTTTGGTGCATAAAGATTGAATTTCTAGATGTTATAAAAAAATACCATTTTCTTTACATCTAGAAAAGTTCAGGCCAAATAAAGAAAAACATATACTGTACAAGTGAATGAGTTTTAAAAAGGTCAAAAAAATTGAAATCAAACACCAATATCACTAACTGCTTATGCAGAGGTTTTTCAAAAACCATTTCGTAATAAAGATTACATAAACGCAGACCTCATTAACATACAGTAATAGTCCTGAAAAAGGATCAGACATATTGCAACACTCTTAACAACACCTTTCAGTCTTACTTGAATATATGGATTTATAACTGATTAGGAAAGACAAGCATTCCATTAACATTTGTTTAAACAGCATTAAATGTCTCTTTTTTTTTTGAAGGACGCACAAGTGTACAAATTACAACTGATCACTATCCACCATACTCAGAAGTTAATAGGATAAAGCCTTGATAATTTGTTCATTGTCTGGTGACTGTTAAACTCTTAACTTGTTAAGAGTTCTCCTGGGAATTGTGAGGGTAAGCTGTGATGGTTAGTTATTTCCTCTTTTCAAACTACTGTATTCACTAACAAAAGAAAAGCAGCTTAAAGAAGCAAGCATGCAAAGCCTTTTAGTTGTTCCACTAAGTTGCCAGAAGAGTGTTTGCTGATTCTCCCACTGTACCATTCCATGACAATGTGGATATACAGTAATATATTAATATATTCCACAGAAGCATCTACTTCATTCACAGAATGTTTACACTAAGCATAAATATTATCTAAGGATTTGAAAAAAGGATGGGGGTAGGGTGGAGGGCCTTGACTAATGTGCAACTTTATTTCTAATTCCATTGTCAGTGACTAAGACTGCAGGTGTCCCCAACTGCTTGCTTTTTACCTCTTCAACCTCTTCTGTGGCATTGTTCTGCAAAAGAAGAAGATGCATTTATGGTTCAAGGTCATTTCAACAGCTGACAATACAGTTTTTTTTATGGAGTATTCTGGAATCATGATTATACACAATTTATTTTCATTACATTTTTAGTTAAACTGAAATGTCATTTTAGAAAATTCCATACAAGGATCCAGAATTTCAATCTTTGTACCAGGACTAATACCCCTTGAATAATTCTTCCCCCATGCAAGTTTTAGGCCCCAGTTTCAGTTCTTTCATCACACAATACTGTGATGTTTCCAAAAGAGCAATATTATCAGCGTAACTCAGAGTCAAAATACTAGACTACACTTTTAACAGTTCATAGGGGTATTTTAGTGGTTTTGCTGGGGTGCCTCTTATCCCTTAGCTAACAAAAAAGATTAGAGTTTCATATCCATTTTCATAAGGACTTCTAGAAAGTTGGCAAAAAATAAATTCATCTGAGCCTAACCAAAATGATCTATACAACATTAGTTAAATTCCATTCGGGCCATAAAATTATATGTAATTAATACCTAAAGTAGGGAATAAAAACAGTTTGTGTTATACATTTTTAAACAAAATACAATAAAATTTTTGCTCATAACATTTAAGAATTCATATTCCAGTAAGTATTTTAAATACTTTTAAAAACATTTAGAGAGAGATAGCACGTAGAAAAATTAATTCTCTCCATACTCAAAATCAGGTTTGCATTAATTTGATTAGTAAAGTAAATTGACTATGAAGGTGAACTGAAAGGCTTAATACACATCCAGACCTCATTGAGTGCTCTCTTGTACTGCTTTAGACATTACCGATGTCAAGAAACACAAGAACACTAAACTTAAATCATTTCAGGTAAATGGAGGACAATCAGATTTTCATTTTTTAATTTTTTTTTTATAATTAATTCTACATATATATCATTCCTGTTATTGATTTGGGATCCTAATTTTTAAAAATAATTGAAAGCATTTCAGATTACCTTTACAAAATTTTACACAAGTTACAATTGTGGGCATCTACAGAATTAAGTAGAGCACGCTAATACAGAGGAATAAAATAAGAAAATTATTAGAAATGTGATTAGAAGCCAATCTGAATTTCTAAAAACACACATGTATGCTGTTCAAAGATATGTGACATGTATTATCCCTCTCCCCGCCCCCAAGCCTAAAGAATCTTGTATTAAAAAAATAATAGTACTTGTAGACAAGTACAGGTTTCAAAGTAATACTGCATGTATTACGGCTGAATGTAAAATATGGAAAGATAAATTTGGACTTTAAAAAAATTGGTATACAAACCAGTATGTGATCTTAACAGAAGTGATCTTTCAGGATTCCACTGTATGTACCTCCTTTACTAGAATTTCTGTACACCAAGCACAAAAAAGTAAAATACACTTGGTAAATACATACATTCCCTGTTTCTCAGTTACTAGAGTTCAGTTCAAGAAGTTAAGCAATTCTGAAAAGACTTAAAACCTCAGAACTTAACCCATGTACACTGGCAGGATAGAAGGTCCCTGCACTCGTGCATCATGCATTAGCAATCTTGGCTTCTGGCATCAAAAAGTTAAGTGAGGCTTCAGACTTTATTGAAATAAAGGAAGAGATTTAAAATTAAGGTTACCTGTATATGTTTGGGTCCAGAAGCAAGGCAGTATCTTTTGGTAGTTTTGATAAATGAACTACTTTAGTTTTTAATTGATGTCGTTCACTTTCATTTACCCACACATCAGGCAGACTATGAATAAATAAAATAAAAATTTTCAAAAAAGATCAACCCTTTCTCTCACCACAAAGTGTGGCCATCTATAACTTATGAAGTATTTTAATGTAATCCTCACATTTCAAATATTAAAAAAGCATTCTCTCTGGGATGATAAAAAGACAGCAGAATTTTCATACATTCCTTACCTTTACAGTGCAAAAGAGATGCTAAGAATGGCTGAATATAGCCTTTATAATTCCTTTGAAATACTGGACGTAAAAATAAAATAATGGCCTTGCATTTTGAATTTTAGCATTTTAAATGTAAAACAAAAAAGCACATACCGTGACTTCTTAGAAAAAAGAATAAGTTTGACATAAGTGTCAAAACTAAAGCAAAAATATAGTGTTTGACTATTCAAATATTAAGTAATAATCTAGAAAAACAAATGCCTTGAGCTTCATCCTTGTGAGTTATCTGCTTAATATTTTTATAAAACTAAATCTTACTTGATATGTTCATTAAAATTTGATTTTTTTTGGAGTAAAAAATTAAGTAATATGTACTAATTCTCTATTTTGGATATGTAGACAACCAAGGTTAAGAATGTTCAGTATCTAGTATTTCAATTGTTACTATGGTGAGATAACAGTAGAACCTATTATTACACAAACTGAGAGGTAGCCCCAATGCTGCTGCATATAGTGATGATCCTGGGTAATGGCAAAGGAAAAAGGAAGAAATATGCTAGCCCAGCTCCTAGCATTCAATGCTCTGAAACAAAACTAGTCCATTTAAAATTGGCTTTTTCCTTTGCTTGCCATAAGCCAGCTGGACTCTCAAGGCTCTGCTGGGACTGTGAGGATGAAGGAACACTGGCAGGTAGGCAAAAAAGGGGAGCTACATTTAAGCAGGACGTGAATGCCTTAATAAAATGCTGCTTCTGCTTTGGCTTCTCACCTTTCTAACAGCACCCCTGACTGCTCTAACAGTCCTAATACATAAATAGAGATTACCATTTCCTCCTTATTGAGGAGGAGGAGGAGGAGAAGAGAATATTTTATATGCATTAAAGCTAAATCCTGAGGGAAGAATGCCATATTCCCTCTAAATTTTCTTTGCTCTGAATGAGCTGCAAACACACTTTTACTCTGAGGCAAGGCTACATTTAAAAAACCAAAGTATTTTTACACCAAACTCACTGCTGTGCCTGAGAGTGTGGGGCCAGGGTGGGGGAAATGTCAGACTAATCCAGGCTGAGAAGGGAGGTGTAAGCAAGTTTGTGTCATTCTTGCTGGGAATGGGAGAACAGAGAAAGATGAAGAAAATACGGAAGAAAAGATTCCTCCCCCCTCCCCCCAGACTCCCAAAATCAATTTTAGTTTTTATTTTCTGTATTTATTAAGATGATATGACATCTGGACCTCTGTCCTGGCTTTTACCTATACCAGATTGTAAAAATTCTGTACTGATTTACAACTAATATATAGGTTATTAGCAAGTTAGTTACAAAGGTGTACTCCAGGATTATGTCACAACAAATAAATTGGCTCTCAGACTCAACAGTTCAGTTTTGTTGAAACAGCAGAAGTATACACATTAGTTTACACAGCATTCCTATGAATGGACAAGAACTGTCACTTTTTACATGTATTTAAACATGTGATTGTCTAACAGACGAGTAACTTCTCTTCTGCACTGTAGGATAGGTTCTAAAATGTTCATTTACATAAACTGACATACTGAAATTCAGCTTGACTCTTCAAAAAGAGAAATACTGCACTGAAAATGTAAATATTTCCACTGATATTAGAACATTCATAGACCTGAAATTTCAGGTATTAATTAAGCAAATAACCCTTTATCTCCAAAACTGTAACAGGCGTAAGTACATATTATGGTTGCATTTCAGAATAAGTAACATTTTATAATTCTTTTACAAGGTATTAAGTTTTATTTTAAATACATTTAGACTCAATATTGTCCAATGAAACTGCAAGAACAGTACTTCTTACTGGCAGCTGAAGTATTGATAACGAATACCCTTCCCATTCCTGACTGAAAATTACTCAATCACCCTGCACTACTGTTGGCGGCAGCAGCAGAAGGAAAAGAGTGCCACAGATGTAACTCCAAACCAAAATGCCAGGGACTCCAGGAAAGAAAAAAATAAACTTACCAGTAATCCTTGCTCTCTGAAGACAGTAATTATAATAGATCCACAGTGTTGGATACATGCTCTTACACATAACCAGTTGGGACACTAAAAATACCTCACGTTTGCCTACCTACTTTTGAAAATGTATTATATGTAGATTACACCTACTCCTGACAGTATCTACATCAATCTTCAGTTATTTCATCAAAAATATCACTGAATTTAAAAAGTTCTCTTGCTCCAAGAGACAATGGTTCAGTGAATGAATGCTGAGCTATTATATGAAACTATTCTCTATAAATGGAAATTCAGTTATCATAGTGTCATACTTAAAACCTGAAAAGTCATTCCTAACTTCAAATTGCTTAATGACTGCTATAAAACGAGAGCTTTGATGGACAGTACCACAGGGATTTTATTTGAACATCTCCAAAGAAGGATGTGCACATGCCACCTTACTTAGGCAGCCATTTAACTTTTCTGAATGTTAGCTCTAAAGTGTTCCAGATTCAGTCATGTGCGAGCACATGGATTCAAGAATGTGGACCTATTATAATTCTACTTACCTTTAGAAGAAAAAGTAGCAACTTCGTAAAAAAAACTTGTGGAAAACCCATGGATTGCGCAACACTGGCTAAACTACACTCCTAATGGCTCTCCTAATAGTATTAGAACAAGGTGGAAATAAAAAGATTATTCCACTTTTCCATATAATTAGGATGATAATATTTGCATACAAAATAACTTTTCTTTGAAAGAGAGCTCTCATGTATAATCAACGAAGTAGAGCATTTCAGAAAAGTAAATTAATGATGTATGAAATATTTCACACTTACAATTTTTTATTTGTCTTAAACCTATTCGAGGGGAGTTGAAACTGTTATTTGAAGTCTGGTAGAAGGAAGGATTACTTACCTTGTATAGTAAATGGAGTTTTTCGAGATGTGTACTCATCAGTATGCACACATGCTTGTGCACTCTGGAACCTTTCATCAGCACAGGCCACATGTCTGTGCATGCCTGTGTCCTAGACACACACATACCCCAGGACAAAGGCATATGGTAAGAGGTGAAACCCTCCCCATTCTAGTTCCTTGTCAACCAAAAATGCATGTAGTGGAATACCCATAAGTATTCACAACTCAAACAGCTCCAATTACTGAACCAGGTAACTAACCTCCCCTTTTTCCAAGTAGTGTCCTTACAGGTGCTCCATATCAAAGATTCTTGACAGTACCTTCATCATAAAGGAGGGTATTAAGGAGGACTGATTACACAGTGTAGAACAACTTCAGCTCTGGAAGCTGTCTTAAGGGAGTAGTGCAGGGAGAACGTGTGCAAAGACGGGGGGGGGAGGGTGCTGTGCAGATGTATGCAATGCATGCATTTTCTGACACTGCAACTTATGGAACTCAGTACTGGTGGAGTGAACAATAACCACTGAAAAAGGATGAAACCTTCAGGCTTTAAGATGGATCCTGCAATGCATTTGGATAGTCTGAGGAGAAATCATCTGTCCTTTAATGAGTTCTGCAACTGAGATAAAATAATTTGGGTGAAGACCTAAAGGTTCTAGTGCTATCTAGACAAAGGTCTCTTCTTACATCCAGGGATCATGGCAATGCTGTGAAGGCTAGGACTATAATAGAGTTTAGAGAGAAGCTAGATAATTTCCTGGAGGTTAGGTCCATAAAAGGCTATTAGCCAGGGGATGAAATGGTGTCCTTCGCCTCTGTTTGTCAGAGGCTGGAGAGGGATGGCAGGAGACAAATCGCTTGATCATTGTCTTCGGTCCACCCCCTCTGGGTCACCTGGTGCTGGCCACTGTCGGCAGACAGGATACTGGGCTAGATGGACCTTTGGTCTGACCCGGTACGGCCGTTCTTATGCTGAATGGAAGGTCCTCAACAGTGTTTTTGACCTCCCAAAGCAGACTGGAGGACTGCAGCCAAGTAGAACATCAGAACTGCTTCTGTAGTGAAGGAGCCAACAGTTATGTTCACAACTTATAGTGAGGCATGAAAATGCCCTGGAGATTGTCTGCCATTCTGATATGAAAGTTTAAAACGGGTTTCCTCTGACCCCATGGTAAATTTTCAATAAAAAATGAAAATTTGGAATATGTTGTAAAATCCTATTTTGCCATCGGGGCATGGTAATTGGCCTTCCCAAACTGCAGTGCCATACAGTAGCTTTTTCATTCCAGAAGGTCCACTCTATTTTAACAGAAGGCACAAACTGTAACTGATGTTGTTTGTTCTGCTCGTTGATTGCCTTCATTGTCAGAGAACTGGACACAGATAAGGATGTTAGATAGCGTGTAACTGAATAGTTGTATAACTCCATCCAATTTTAGCGGTTACACAACTATTCAATAGTCCCCCAGAGGTGATGCCAGCAGCCAGTGAGCTCCCAGCCCCACTCCTGGGGAACCCTGTGCCACTCTGCGCTGTTGCCTCTATCAGAGATGTGGCAGCAGCCCCTTTCTGCCAGGGTCCGAGCTCCTCAGACAGAGGCTGCTCCACAGCAGCAGCTCCTATCTGCGGGGAGTTTGGACTCCCCAAAGGCAGGGGCTGCTCCATAAGATGCTGGAGCAGCCCCTGTCTGCAGGGACCTTGGACCCTCACAGCAGCCCCAGTTGGGAGAGGGGAATGGGGGGGGGGGGGACGAGACGACAAGGTCCCTGCAGATAGGAGCTACTGCTGTGGAGCAGCCTTTGTCCACAGTGAGCCCAGGCCTGCATGGACAGAGGCTGTTTTATGGAAGCCTCCCCTGTCCCAACCCTGCCCTGCTGCCTCTTAAGCCAGCTCCCCCCAGCACCGGCTCCTGTCTACCTCCCTAGCAGCTGCCTCTGTAGAGCCGGCATGCACGTATCAGCTCCCACCTGCCACTCTTACCCTCTGCACTGCTGCCTATCAAAGTAGCCATGGGGTGGGAGGCGGACCTGGTGCTCCCCACGGGCACCAGCTTCTTTCCCCTCCTTGCTGCCTCTCT
>CM057845.1:104405708-104428010 GCA_030068395.1 Apalone spinifera | reverse complement strand
CAAGCACCTCGGAGGGAAAGGCTACAGGACACAGAGTGACATGATGACATCACTCTGTCATCCTGCAGGACAAGTTTTTTAAAATAGAGAGAGAGAGACTGACAGCTTCTAGAATACTATGTCCACTTCTGGTACTCACAATTCAAGAAGGACATTGATAATTTGGAGAGAGTTACCAGAAGAGCACAAGAATGATTAAAGGATTAGAAAACATGCCTTCCAGTTATAGACTCAAGATCTCAATCTATTTTAACAAAGGGAAGGTTCAGAAGTGACCTGATTATAATCTGTAAGTATGAGGAACAAGCCCCTAATACAGGGCTCTTTCATCTAGCAGAAAATGGTATAACGTGAGCCAATGGCTATAAATTGCAAGTAGACAAATTCAGACTAGAAATCAGGCATAAATTTAACAGAGTAACCAGCCATTAAATCAACTGACTGAGGGTCAAGATGGATTATCCATCACTAACAATTTTTAAATCAATACTGGATATTTTCCTATAAACATGGTTTAGGAATTATTTAATATAAGTTCTATAGACACTGGTTACATACAATTCAGACTAAATCAGCACAATGATCCCCCCTGACTTTGGAACCTATCAATCACATATAATTAGTGCATCCATCGACAAATTTAACACAGTGGTCCAGGATCCTCGTATCATTTACACAATTGTAAAACTGAAGTAACACCACCGTGACTTCAATTGCTTTGAATTCATGCTGACAAAGTAAAAACCTTGGCTTAGTCATGTGAAGAAAAAGAAATCAAATATATACCTGCAGAAATAAGGATAAAGACAACTATCCAAAAGCATAATTTCTAGCAAAAATGGTTTCTTCTGTTCTGAAGCCATCAGAACTATATGAAATGTAGGAACAAGAGGATTGTATGAAAGGAAACAGTTACTAATATAAAACCTGAGAGTCTCTTCTATGTACCTTCTATTAAAAAAATAGGACTTTACTTAAATTGCATAATACTGCCTTCTTAACTTTCACTTAAAAATCTTTCTTGTTCCATTAGCTCTGACAAGGTTGGAGCAAAGACCCAAAGAAGAACCATGTTCCCTGTGAAATTTAAAGCTGCACTCTTGGCAATGCATGCTAGAGCTCAGAAAAAATGGGATATTAGAAATGTGTGTGGGGCAATATTACAAACTTATTAAATGAAAGTGAAATGGTAATACATTCTACAAATGTGCCAAGTAAATGAGCCCCAGACATGCTTCTGGACAGCAGGTTCATAAGACAGAATGGTGTTTCTAGTCTGTTTAGATGGACTACAGAGTCACTGTTCTTTAACCACACACTGACAACATGCAACACAAGATATTCAAGAGCTCCACCACAAAAACCAGCACGTGCTCTATCCAAAACTGAACTATTATCCATGTCATTACTGACAAAGCACACTTAAGTAGGTGCAGTTTACATCTAAAAAACACCCAAACATGACTGGTTATAAGTTAAGCAATTGAGCCTGTAACCAAGATACAAATGTGCCACATAGTTTGCCAATAGTTGGTTATATTATTACAGCCAATTAAAAGAAGCCTGCAGTATTCCACAGATGCTACAAAATACTTTGTAGTGAAGAGGAAATAGAAGAGAAAAATGTCTTACCTGTTCTTTTCTTTTTTTCTCTAAAATAATATATCCAGCAATCCGTTACTAATGGGTTATGTCTCTTCCTCTCCAAAGATATAGGAGCAGTTCAGGCTGTCAGTTCAGGATCTCTGGACTTTAAATCCCATCCCATCAGCTTCCCACCAAATACTTATACAGCTTTAGAAGGTTAGATAAATCAAACTCAACTATTATGCATAACTTTAAACCTCTCTCAGAAAATCAGATCTTATTTTTTAAATATTTTATTTGTTACTATCACAGGGTGGGTCCGGATTGGTGGATATGTTACTTCAAGAGAAAATAAGTTAACATGTAAGAAGTTTAATTTCTCCAGTGTACCCATACCCACCATTACTAATGGGCAGTAATGCGCATTGAATTTAATTTACAGAATAAGTAGGGAAAAAAAGAAATAGGTAGTAAAGAAGTAAAACAGAACATCTGCTATAATCCCCTTTTAAATATAAATGTTATTTTGGAATTATAGCTTGTGCTATAAAAGAAAGATTTATCTATACAAACTCTCAGTATTGACTTGTATTTTGAAAAACTAACTGAACATTCTACCTTAGATTTCTCTGAAGAAATCTACACTCTTTCTGACCATGCAGTTGTTCTTATTAATTTTGTTAAACAACGGTTTTAACCCCAAGGTGACATTTGTAAATATTCCAGCACCTGATCCACTAAAATGACAACTTTAAAAGCTTTCAATCTGCAATTTTTTGGGTTAAACTGTGCACTTTTCATCCTTTATAATAATGCCAACTTAACAGATATCAGCTTCACAATTGCCAATCTTATTTCAAACATTGTTTCAGTTCCTTCTTTCAGAATTTCCCAATTTACTGTAGACTAATAAAATGTACTGTCCCCTCATATCTAGCAGCACACGGATGGGAGTTTAACAGCAGTTAACCATTCCAATTATACTGACATTTGTAAAATATACTTCTTAAATATTTCCCCTACATAGTCACAGAATACTCTGTGTCAAGAATAGAAAGCTCTCCGCACACCAGAGCTTTTATTTAGTCAGACCTTACTTTATGATCAAGTTTCAAAGTCAAAACTCTTTTTTTCCTCCACATTTTAAAATCCAAATTAAGTTCATTCCTAGTATTTATTTTGAAAGGACATTATTAAATCCTAAAGTAATTCTGTGTGTCACAGTGCCTATGCTGCTTTAGGTGGGATTCCTAGAAGCTCCAGCACTGGCCTAAATTCTGACTTCAAAGGTGCAGAGTTAGGTTAAAGCTGAGCATTTCTGAAAATCCAACCCCTGGGTATTGATGTGCTAATTCTGGAAGGCAAATACACAGAACACTAGCTACAGGTTTTAACAAGTAAAAAGAGATGACATGTTGATTCAACATTTACATTTGATGGGACTCTAACAAATAAAGAGATGATTCCTAATCAGTGGGACGTGATCTGAAAAGAAATTCTGTTGCCTTTATATTTCTATGAGATTCAAATCTTTGTGACAGTAATCAAGTTAAGAATTTTGCAAATAAAGCCAAACTTGATGTTTCAAACATCTGTCATCTGCATAGACCCTGCAAATTTGAACACTGTTATTGCTCAATGATGAGTCTGCTTAAGCAATCTGCCTTAATATTTTATACATACTTTGTGTACAGTGCTCTGATGGAGAGAATACTTTGCCAGAAGAATAACTGGCAGAAATCAAACTAAAAACTGGAGCTTCTTGATCCTTTTTGCTGACAAGCATTCCAAATGTGCTTAACCTTAAATGAATTCTGGAAGTGACTGATGCTAGCAGGACCACTCAGTTATTTAAAGCTGTCTATGTTGATTTCAGTTATTAAATATTAAACCACTGTACACTCAAACCCTGCAAAAAAATTTTTTTTTAAATCTGGGAATAAACAGCTACAATGTCCTCAATGTGCAGACTTGCCTACAAGGATATTTCTATCCAGGGTTATAACATCCCAGATTAAATCTCACTGAATTCTTTCTGGATCAATAATTAAATTGTCGCACCTTGTCTTAAAAAAATATCACTTTTCCCATGCATTTAAATCCTTTCAGCAAGTGTCAAACTCCTGTTGACTTTGTTGAGGAAACTGTTTAAGAGTTTCATTAGTACATCTAAAAGCTTAATCAAGTAACTTCCTTTTTCTGTTTGCTTTATCAAGATAAGGCATAATAAGGGACACTAAGTTAGTTTCAATCACTGAGATCATTGGAGAATGATCAGGCTGACTGAGATCATTGAAAGTTCAATATTAATTCTATCCATGAAGTACAAAGGAGACACTCTCTCTTCTGGAAGAGGTAATGAGTTATATACAATTATAGTTCTGTGAAGAGCAATACTGCAGTAAATTACCATCCTCGGGTCCATGTGTGCATGGACTACCACCACCCAAAAGGTCACTTGACTCAAGAAAGCGTCTTGAATTACTTATGATGTAGCTAAGCTAGGCACAGTCTTCCGTTAGTGCCTTCCTATGTGGGACAAAACCATCATTAATTAAAAGAGAAGTACTCAATTTACATAATCCTCAATTCTGTGGGGAAGTGACATACCAAGCCATTAAAACATACAGTGTATGTTTGGAGAACACTTACATTTAAGCTAGACACTCAACTACATACCGTAGTCCTGGACAGCCACAGTAGTCAGGTGGCTAGCCCGTGCCATCAGGACTACGCTGCTATTGTAATACTAGCTCCAAAGCAGGTTTGCATACGTCTGCAGGATGCAGACATACTTTCAGTAGTTGGCATGAGGGTTTCCATATGTTTTAAAAATATTATTTTAGCCCTATTTAATGTAATGATTCATATTCTCCTTAATCACATAAATGCTGAAACCTTTTCTAATGCAAAAGATCTAAATGAGTCCGTGATCTCTCTCTCTCTCACTAAGTTCCAGACTAGTTTAAGAGTTTGATACATATACACACAGAGTTTTAAGCTCATCTTTGAATTTAATGAACACATCTTTTTCTTGGTCTATGAGAAAGGGTACAAGAGTACCCATTTTATCTTCTTTACACTTTAATAGTTTCCCCTCTAAACAAATCAGTCATTTCACCCTCTCATTAGAAAACTTTCTAATCAATAGCAGTTTTTCCCCTCTTTTTACTCTATCCTTTTGAAACAGATTGACCAGAACTGAACAGTTTTCCAGGTGAATCTGTACCATTGATTCATATACTGCTATAGTTTCATTATTATTTTCTATTCCATTCTTTATAAATCTTAACACTGTTTGCTTTTTTTAAAAGCATTTCTTCACACAGAAGAGAGATTTTCATTGAGCTGTCCCACAAATTTGGGTTTACAATTGCTAGACCCAGTTCTTGGTTGCACTAAAACTGTACACAGACCTTCTGACCTACGACATGAACTCAAGACATATTGGGATTTGGGGGGCTATGACCTACCAGAATCACTAGAGGGATCCTGAGTGCTTGCTTACCCTGAGTCAGTCTGTGTATGGATGTTTAGGGGGTTGCAGGTGGACTAAAAACCAAGAGCCCAACCTTAGCATACTGTATACACATACCTAAGAACATCCAGGTCTTTTCCCCAGAAAAGTCTTCAGAAAATGTGTAAACCAATAAGGTTATGCCATCAGTTCAAACTATTCCTTCTAGTAGTATTATTTTATATTTGTCAACATATATGGGTTCACTCTGATATGCTCTTCTGAAGTTCCTCAATCTTTTATTTAATCTTTTCCCTACTTGAGAACTGACCATTTTTTCAATGCCTTGTTTTCTCTTAGCCAGTTTCTAATCCAAGATAAAACTTTGCCTCTTGCTCCATTTTAGTTTCCAAAACAACTAAGTTTAAGGATTTTTAAAAATCCAAATTTATATATATATCAAATCTATTTTAATTGATGTTTTATAGATCTACTTTTAATAGACTACAGGCATGATTCTTTTATAAGCACCATGGTAATTCACCAAGATATTTCATAATTCTCTGATTCTTCACTCAATTTTCCTGGATCTGAAGAAAGCCTACAAGGTCTAATTCATAGGCTCAACCCTAATGCCTTTTATAAAGACAGGCACAACCATGACTACCATGCCAATCTGCTACAGGACTCCATGCGCTGTTTTAATTAGACTATTTTTTTCTTTGAAACTCAGCCACTATATTCTTGGATGTGTACTATTTGTCTTTTTAAACTGCAGTATTTTATTTGTTCCAGCAAGTCTTCTTGCCATCTCAATTTGACAATGCCTCATCTTTATTAGCTAAAAATGTGAAGATCCAGAGTTAAGCTCCTTTCACCCTATAAAATAATCTTCCATAGTGAAGCCATACAGGACAATATGTCCTTGTCGTTCATCGTTATAAGAGATGCCTTCAGAAAGCTAAAAGGATTCGAACAAGGATTCTCAGACATAGTATCTTACTTTCTACTATAATAGTACTTAGCTCTTGTACTGTAAGACCCATGCCAACAAGTAGAGAGATTGAGTGGGATGTATAAAGGTGCTCAATTTCTGTGATAATATAGCCAAATTACCATGGTTATGAGATTAGCCACCACCATCATTAACAGGATTGAAATTTACGTGAAACCAAACCATGAGGGGGGGTAGTGGAATCACTCAGTCTCTCAAGTTTGATCTGAACCTTTGCTGTCACAATATGTAGAAATACATTTCTTCCCAATATTCCTAGAGAGCACTGGTAGCTCATTCTTCAGGAGGATTCCAAATAGATCTCTCTAGTTTCTCCCATCCAAAAAAGTTCTCATCCTCTATCCCTCTCTCAATTTTGTTAAGTCAATTACCCATCTGATTCCTAATTGTCTAGGAAATACCTAGGAAAACAAGGTATGTCCTATGGAACATAGCTCAATCTCACACGTGTAAGAGAAGTGAGATTCTTTTTTTTCCTGTTTTAGCATTTATATGAAACAGAATGGCTTATGTCAGTTCTTAGAAAGTCTCCTGTGCTTTCAAGCAGCACTTCTCTCCATAACATTAATATGAAGTTGCTGTAATACCTAGAGAGACCAAGCATTTGAATTGTGAAGTGTCTCTGCCTGAGTTCACAATCCCATTGGAGTAACTGGAGATTAGAGGAATATGAAGTCCATTCCTAATTACACCCTAATACTTGATATGCCACCAAACTAGGGACAACTTGCTAGGAAGCCTCCATTTCCTGAATGTCATACAAAGCTTTTTAACCACATGAATGGTCTTGCAGTTTAGAGATTCGTGCATGACTAATCTATACATTGTTTTGGCTTTCACAGTGACATTACTAGCACAGTTCTTGTTGATGCCTAATCTGCCAAATCCTGCCTGCCAAATCCACAATGCTCTGGATCCCATCAAGGGGAAAGAACACTTTGAGGTGACTGATGTCTAACAGGACATGTATGTATTTTGGTGATCTTGGTGGGCACAAGATAGAATGCTGGATAATCAACTATGAACACTAGTGACTAGCACGCAGACACATTAAATTTTCCTTAATTGGGTAAAGTTTGGCTTCTCAGGAACTGATGCTAGGATTAAGCTCTACTGACTTTCTGGGTATCCAGGAAGCCCTCCTTCAAATTCAAACTCTTTGCAATTTTTGCCAGGTTCCCCAGATTTGATGGGATCAGATTTCCTGCCATGTCCCTTGATGATATGACTGAGCTCAAATGCATTCTCAAAAGGAATACTTTGGAGGGATTTTTTTTTAAAGTAGACTTAATAGCTGGATATTGCTGAGGATTCTTGTGTTTGAGTTGACTAGGGTCATAGGAACAAAAGGCCTCAGTCTACAGGACAAGAAGGCTCTAAAACAGATTACTGACCTGGGTTAGCTATGTGCTAACTTGCAGCAAACAGTACTTTGCTGAGAGTAGGAATTGCTACATGTGTAAATAGGACTCAGAATTATTTTGGCATCTGCTACGAGGGCTGAGCAATCTAACTTTGTGAATTCCTGAATTCAGACCAAGAAGTCGGACACGTGAAACAGCTTTATCCAACTGTAGATGAATGATGATGAATGGCTAATACTAGGGAGTGGGGGAAGAGGAGGAAGGGTATGAAAAGAGAAAAGGAGAGGTACATCACCTTTGGCCTTAGGGAGACTAGATGCCACCTTTTCATTAAAGAGATTTTCTTGTGATATGGTAGATCTTTCGAGCCTTTAATGAATACCACGTGAATGCCAGATAATCACAGCTATGCGTGTCTGTATCCATCAATCTATCTACATTTTCTGCCATATAACAGAAGGATGACTGCATATGATAGCTGAATGCACTCCCTCATTAATCATTCTTAGAAGAGAGTCCCATCTTCTGTCCTTCACTGCTCAAGATGGCATTTCCAAATGAAAGACATGTTTTAACTAATATAAGCCATCAGCATCGCTGTCTAGTAAACCTTAATAAAGAGTATCCAGTGCATTAGGTCAGAGGAGGGCATCCATGGTTAGTTCATCAGTCTTGGCACTGGCTAGAACATATTCTCCATCCATTCAAGTACAGACTGTAAAAACTCTGCCCTCATACATATGGGAGCAGTCTACTCCCCAATACCTGGAACTAATGGCACACAGATGCTTTGATTACTTGCAATCTGATTTCTGATGCCTACATTTTGTGCTAGCTTCTCTGAAAGGAACCAAAAAAATAAGAGAAACAAACAAAAACAAGGAAGCTACAACAGAGATGGAAACTTCCCCAGAGTCAAAGGCATCACAGGAAATGTTTAAAAAACAATCAAGAGAGTTTAAGGAAAATACACCAAAGACACAAAGAATTAGAAGATAATAGGATGAAATGCTGAAATTACTCAGAGCCATAATGAGCACTACTGACCAATAGTTGTGCTCCTTAGAAAGTTTTCCTTAATTTTAGTCAGAAAGTACTGGGACCAGATTAGCAATATCAGTACATGTAACATAAGATACATTCATCTAGAACAAACTATTAGGAAGTTTAAGCTGTACAAGTTCTCGCCAGAGCTGCATGCAGATGCATTAACCTAAAAGTTGGGAGTCCACTGAAGTTTGGGTCTTTACAGACGCACCTCTCTTTCGCTAGGTAACTATGGCAATTATAATTGATTAATTCATCATAGTTTGTTGTGGGTATTCCACTTTAAAGCCTACATTTGCAAAGACAAATGTCTCTAGAATTGGATTCTCTTTTACCTAATCTTTCGTGAGCTAAGTTTCCCTGATTTATACTAATGCCTGGGTTGAATGCCTATGGCTTTTGACTGCTTGTTTACATGACACTAAAACTTGGAGAGAAGCAATCTTGTTGACTTGGGAAGAGTGATGATAAAAAAAATGTGACATCTCTAACAGCTGCATGAGGACAATTAGAGTAGGCTTATTGAGTCAGGATTGAGCCCAATACAAGTTTGCATGCTATCAGAAAGCAACAGGAAGAGATGATCTTTCAGAACAATGACCACTACTTAACTTATTGTGTAGGAAATACCCATTTTACATCTCAAAGTAAGAGTGAATTAAAGGAAAAGTTTCAATTAATCAATAACTTTCAAAATTCTTTCCAGGACTAGCATTTAGAGCTGGATCAGTTACTGGAATAATATCTGGAAGTGTTAAAGATCCTAACTCATTTGTTGAGCTTATAAAAAAATGGGAGCCATCACCTCCATGCCAATCAAATTCCCCTGGAACAACCTTGAGGGCTAGCAATGAATTTTCCCTTGTCATTCATCCTCTCGGTCAGAAATCCTTCGATTGTGTTATACAGTTTGGGATGAAAAGAGACACTATAGTTCTCAAATTTGGAGAGATGGATTGCATTCAGATTCTGACCAGAGTTCCTTCTGCTATGATGCAAACATTAGCTCTGCAGAGAAATAACTTCTGGCAGAGATCATTATAACAAAAAACACTTAGAAATATAAATGCCTTAAAAAGAAAATGGAATAAAGTAGCCAGAAAAAAATAGCATTTTTCTCTCTAAAAAGTAGTACTGTCTAAGTAAGTTATCAAAGAGGAAGAAAAGCCCAAATTGATGTTTTATCAAAATGATGAACCCTGCATGGAGGGAGAACTTCAGACTGCAAATAGTGTGGGTGGGACTTACCATCAAGTGATCCGGGATTGACAGCTATGAACTGCCCCACTGTATCCATAAGAGGATGAAGCAACCCATTAATAACGGATAGGTGGATATGGGAATGATAAACACTACTATACCTAGAATCACAGGTACAGATTAGGGGGGGGAGAAAGAGAGAGAGAGAAAGAGAAAGAGAGAAAGAAAGTTAGAAAATGCTATGCAAGAAATATAGTAAGTTATATGGACCTCTATTCCTGACTCATTTCCTCACTACACTACAAGAAATATGTTGGTCATAAATACTGCTCACTGGGATTCAACTAAATTTTGTTTGCAAAAATGGCTTTCATCTAGATACAGGCTACACAATGTTTTTACTCACCAAGAGTGGAAGTTTAAAACACAAGAGTCACACCTCCACCTGTTTTCAGTGCAAACAGGTTAAACTGGAAGCTGAGCTTTAGAAAAGACAATTAAATGTAATAATCCCATACAATTTTAGACAAAGGCATTAAAAATAAATATACAAGCTCTGTGAGGGGTAGAGGTGGGACAGTGTCTTCATCTGTGTTCATATAGTGGTGTAGGCTTCCCATGCTATAACAATATAAATAAACTGGCCAAAGTCTTGATACTTTTAGAAAATCCTCCTGTGTTAAAACTGTATTAATAATATAGTCCAGATATAAAAGTAATATTGTTTATCCTTTTCAAAATACAATACATGATTTCTTATTTAAAAAAAAAAAAAAAAGAGCTTACCTTGAAAGGTTTGTCCCCACTGTGTGTCAACATATGCCTCTGTAACCAACTTTGACTTGTTGAAGGTGTATTATATACTTTGCAACCTTTCCACAAGCAAACAAATACCTGATAAAGGAAAAATATGTCATTAATTCTTATAGAAGTATTATTTGTTATGAATAAAAACATGTTGGTAAATACAAAACTTGCTGGTTCATAGGGTAAACAAAAAAAGGAATTAGATCCTGAATAAATTAATAAGAATTATTTGCTCTCTCAGAACAGCTTGCCAAGAATTTTGGGAAAGAAATAACGCCCACAGGTATTCTTAATGGCAGTTCTCTGGAGCAAAATTCTGGTGCCTAAGTGCTTATTCCTCTATAAACATGTTCAAGAGTTCCACCATGAACCTTATAGAGAACTTCAAAATCTTGAAATCCTATAACGATTAATACCTATACTCAGGGCTCGACAATTAACATACTCTAGTCGCCCGTGGCGAGTAGATTTTAGCCCGGCACGGCCACGCAGTGTGGTCTGCGCCTGCACAGTGCGCGGCTGGCGAGCAAAGCTTGCCGCCGCTTGGCGAGCCCTGCCTATACTAATAAAGGAAACAAAATATCCCAACTTACTAACCATCTTTACATTCTTCTCATAAGAGAAAAGGACAAAATGTCTTATTCCCAGAAAAAAGCAAACAGCCCATGAGGGAATCAAATTAAAACACTTTGTTTCAAGATATTAAAAAGTATTTAGTTAACTCAGGGGTGTGGAACCTTTTTTGGGTCAGTGGCCACTGACCCACAGAAAAAAATCAGTTGAGGGCCACATACAAAAACCCCTCACTAACACGGCTCTTAACTGAGGAGAAAGACACTCCCTACATTCCCGTCGCACACCAGAGCTTAGTGGGGCCCCAGCCTAGGATATTTTGGGTGCTCCAGCCCCGTAGTGGAAGAGCGGGGGGCTGAAGCACTAGCACATGCTCCCCAATGGAGGCCGGTGGGGAGGGGGGGAAGAAGAGCCACATCCAGCCCCCCAGGCTTGAGATTCCCCATACCTGACTTAACTGTTCAACAGGAGTGGTTTTTGAACACTCCAAACTAAGCCATATGTTCACATTCACAACACACCATACATATTTATTATATAAATGGAAAAGTTGTCTTTGTCTAGCATGCTTTTTAACCCCTAACTTATGTAACTGTTTTTCTCTATCCCATCTATCACCATGGAATCTAACTGCTCTCGTACAATGGAGGAAAAGCAATTAGATACACTTATGGATTAACTCTCCTTCTACAGTGCCAATTATTTCTGTGTCAATTTCTTTCCTTCCATAAAACTCAAAACTTCTACTTCCCGAGTTCTCGCTGCATTCTCCTCTGGGTTCAAATTTCTGGTGACAAAAACACCCTCTAACAAAATGAACTAGGCTTTTGTTATTCATCATATTAAAAAGATTAACTGATTCCATAAGCAGTTTTATTCAAGTAATTTTTGAAAGCATGTTTTAAACACACATTCATTTTCAAAAGACAGAGTGCTGAATTTTAGGTTATTGTCTCTAAGAATGATGTACAGAGACCCTAAGTATGGTATTCAACAAATATGCATACACCATCAACTTGAAATAATTCCTTCCATATTTTTTGATCGACCTTCCCTTCCAGTGCACACTCAGTTCTCTCTCTCTTTTTTTTTTTTTAAACAAAAGAATCTACCTCAGTTCTCTCGACTTTGACACAGAGACCTAAGCAGGTGAAAAAGTAAAAAAGTGGGGCATTAAAAGAACAGTATCATATTTAAAAAGAGAATTAGAAGTAATAATTTTATATAAACTCTCACCTCCAATCTCCCACGCCAATTTTTGTAATGTTTTATGCTTTCCTATTTTACCCAAGAATATTAATTGCAAAACAATGAAGCAAAAAAAAAAAAAAAATCACATAAAAGTGATTTAAATTGATTGCAACTCTTAATTAATTTTCCAAGGTATTTGCTAATTTTACATCCAGGGTAAAAATAAAATGATCACATCATAGGCAGCTATATAATAGGCAGCTCTGAGCACCGATATGTGGGGTGAAGTTTTGGGGGGGGTGGGGTGGAGGGAAGAGATGAGATCTCAAAAAGGAGCAACTAGGGCTGGACTCCATGTGCTGCTACTTCCTTCTCTGCTTCCCTTCCCCACACTTCATCCTCCACTTGTACAATGGGAGGGTGGAAAAGTGTATTGCATGGTGCATTCTGGCTACGGAGCCTGTCCCATTCAACACTGCTACCATGGGGACAGGATGACTGGTTCTTGCCTGGAAGAGGAAAAACGCTGCCATGGCTTGCTACATAAGCAAATAGCCATTTGGGGCTCCCTCTTTCATCCCTTCCCTTAAACTAGTGTTTTGGATCTCCTTTGAATGGAGAAGCTAAGACACTCGTCATTTGGGGATTTGGAAGGAATTTTTACCCAATGGCAAAGCTGTCAAACTATCACATGGGTTTTCATTTTTCATCTGGCATGCTGGATCTCTGGTTTTGGGCATTTCACTTATTACTTGTTCCATTTTTGGAAAGTCCCATTGTGGCTGGAGGGTAAGAAAGTGTTTAACTGAAGTCTATACAACTCAATGAGCTGGATGGGACTGATCCTGAACACAGCAGTTCAGGATGGGCGGGTATGCCTTTGTCTCATGTACTTTGTGGCTTCCCTCATTTTTTCTCCTATCACGGGGAACAGAGTGGGATGGGATTCTGGGATCCTTTAATGGGCTGATGGGGTAGAAGTAGGATGGCCTTCACACTCACAGGTTTACAGTACCCACAGCTACATGTGCCATATGCCCTGTTAGTAATTTGGATACAAGTTCTTATATCTATGTATATCTGCAGCCTCTACATTTAATCATACTGTTCTGAATGTGCCTCATTGTTCCTTTAATTATCATGCTTATAAGAACAGTCATTGTGCATAAGCGAGTTAGAAAACTCCACAATAAAGCCATAAGCAATTCAACCACCTCACCAGCAGGTGATGCACATTCACCTATTCTTGTGGAACAAACTGTAACTGTCAGTCTCTTTCTTAACAAATATCAAATAATTCTCTCTTACCAAACCAAAGAATTTTTAAAAAACTTAAGAGCGGAGTGTGAAAATTCGAAGAATACGGATGTGGGCTGGCAGCTACACTTTTGCAATCCAGATTCCATGCTAAATGTTTGGTGAATATATGTTGAGATTGTCACATAACTGTACATTTTGCACATGGTGAAAAATGTGAGACTGGCTAACTGCACTGCAATGCCTGTGTGACTGAATATTACCTATCATCTAGCAGGAAGACTGTTTCCTGCTAAGGAATAATATTAACAATATACAGTCATATCAAGTCTTCTTTAGCAACAGATTAAAATCCAAAATTCAAAAATTCCAAGTTCTACTCACTTGAACCTTTTTAATCTGGCAATCCTGGGAAACAGGGTATGCTCAATTAAAGATTTTGCTGGGACAGGGAGGGTGCAGTGGGGTCTGGGCATGAGGGAAATGGGGAGGTAGCACTCACCTGGCACCCCACTCCCAGAGGCATACATAACCCCATACTCCCTGCCACTCCCTGACACTGTTCCCCATTGCTAAGGGAGCAGTGGGGAAAGCCAAAGGGAAAGTGCATTCCTGCACTGCCATTCCCCAGCTGAGGGGAGGAGGATTGTCAGCAGCAGAGCCTTTTCCCCCTCTGTGCCACAGGTGTTCCCAGATTAGGGATACCCGCAGTACAGAGTATCAAGTGTAGTTAAGGATTTTTAATGCCCTGTGTGTAGACAGGGTCCTTATCAGAACAGGCACATAGAAACTGAGAAACAAGAATCACAGATTAATTTAAGCTTCAGGGGTAGCTGAGTTAGTCTATAAAGTGTTATCAGACCATTTGTTGTTTTTTAAGTTTATCCTGTACAGAGTAACAAAACATGTAGGCTATGTCTACACTCGCAGCTTCTTGCGCCAGAAATATGTAAATGAGGCTAAGCGTGGAATATCGCCGAGCCTCATTTGCATACCTAATGAGCCACCATTTTTGCAGAAGAGGCTCTTGCGCCAGAAGGAGCTGTCTACACTGCCCCTTCTTGCGCAACAAAAACCCTCTTGCACAATGCCATTATGCCGATTACTTTTCGGGAAGAACGGCATTGTGCAAGAGGGTTTTTGTTGCGCAAGAAGGGGCAGTGTAGACAGTTCCTTCTGGCACAAGAGCCTCTTCTGCAAAAATGGTGGCTCATTAGGTATGCAAATGAGGCTCGGCAATATTCCACGCTTAGCCTCATTTGCATATTTCTGGTGCAAGAAGCCGCGAGTGTAGACATAGCTGTAGTGTTTTGTTAATCTATATAGTGCTACCAGACCATTTGTTGTTTTGTTTTGTTTTTTAAGATTAAAGTAAGTAATTATACTACCTGTCGAAGGAAATTAGGATGACTGACTGATATCATTCTAGCTGATGCATTTTACATGATTTAGAAACTGAATGGGTCTAGTATTTACACCTAACTCAAAGCCAGTTCAGTTTGAAATGGCATCACTGACACCAAGTTAATTTCATGGCTTTCAATTTATTTTTAAAAACTACATAATTTTAAGAATCTCAGACTATTTCTGAGAGACCAAGGAAGGCTTCATATGTTGATCAGGGACCAGATTAATGTTCTGTAACACAGCAGGCTTAATACTTCACTCAGAATATAGCTTTAAGTTAATGCTGGCATAAAGAAGCCAGAAGCATTCAGAGAATGTAATTTTCTTTTAAAAAATTCCCCAAAAATTAACAAGGACTAAGACTATGCACAGCCTGAAAATACATGAACACAAAATATTGTGAGGGTACAGTTTGTAGAGCCCTGTCACAGAAACTAGAAATACTGCTGCAACTATGAGATCTTGCATTCCCTCTGGATGAACTGGACCAATGCCAGTCAACACTATTACATATTCAATACCAAGCCAAAGACATATTACATTCTTAAACTGGTGAAATGTAGCTTTTCTCCAAGCTATATGCAACAATATGTACTCTAGAAACTATTAGAGAACAAGCTCCAACCATGGGTAATTAAAAGAGATATCAGCTTCAGCATCCAAATAAACAAGCATCTCTGTGGACAAATTTGATCGTGAAGAACACTATAAGTTTGAAAGCCTGCCTCCTTCACTGACAGTAGTTGGTCCAATAAAATATATTACCACTCCTACCTGTTCTGTCATATCCTACAACCAACACTGTGAAAGAAATCCTTTACTCACAAAAAAAAAATTATCTAAGGAAGCATAACAACAATGAAGAGTTTACGAAGAAGCATATAGTTCCAAAATTAACTATTCAGTTAACATGTGATTGCAACTCTAATAATAAAACTTGGAACTGGAACAAAAGCACCAAAAACAACCTTATACAAAAAGGTTTTAAAGGATTTTTATAAAGCTTGCAAGCAAGAGAGATTTGTGTTATGGTAACAATACACTAACTCAAAACACAACATGTATACTTTATCTTCCACTAAACCTGTGGAAACTGCTGTTATGGACAAACCGCTGTGAAAAAATTTTTTTCTGAATTTGGTTTAAAATTTGCAGCTCAGGACTTTTGAATATCAGGTCAGATTTATAAAGGAATCTAACTTTAGGCATCTCTTTAAAAAAAAGAAGTCCCAAGCATAATGACTAGTATAAATCATCCAGCATCAATTCACTTCAGATGCTGCATTTCCTAACATGAGCTATTTTATCTACTCAAAGAAATCTGTGGTGACATAGAATTACAAAATACTAGAACTGGAAAGGACCTCGATAGCATGTTTCTAAATAAAGATGCGATAGCTGGCATCTAATTTTATGGTTCAGACAAACATATGCAGGCAAGCAAAGTTATTTGAAGACACAAAACTATTGACATATTTTCAAGAAAGAGCTACAAAATAGTATTTATGCATGGAGAAAGGACAGCAAAGAAGAAATAAGACCAACCCCTCCTCGCTGACCATCTACATGTATGGAGCGAATGTGATCTGCCAGATCTGGGCTGGAGTTGAAGCAAGCATGGCACTGGTCCCAACAACAGTTATAAGCAATACTTTTCGCTGATGAAGCAGTAACTCCTTGGCCATTCATCATAACTGGAGTCGAACGCCCACTGGAAATTGTGCTGTCTACATCCATTATAGTGCTGCTTATGCTATAAAGAAAAAAGAGAAAGTTATTATTTTGTGCATGTTACCACCACAAACACTCAAAGAACACATGGCTTTTAGTTTGACGACTTGTCACTGGTAGCCTTAGTTTACTTATTTTAAAGATTAAATTATTTTTTACTTAAAACACCCCACGATTTGACAAAGGATCTAGAGACAGACTTTTTAGTCCATTCTTCTGCATCCAGTGTAAAGCAGATTTTAGTAGTCCTTAACCCACTCCCAATAAGGACAGCTTGAAAAGAAACTCCCTTCACCTACTCGCCAGAGGACCAAGCAATGCTGAAAAACACCCACAAAGCCAAGATTAAATTAATTTGGCACATTTTCGTTCCCTAATTAAACATTTCTACCCCCACCACTCTACCATTCCTCTGCAGAGCTACTGTTCAACTTGTTCTGTAAGGATGGGGAGATGTCTGCCACCAAACTCCCTCCTATGAACACACACAAAAACTTCAACTCTTTGCTACCTGTCTCCACCTGCCTCATCTTGTGAGAAAGGTGAACTGGCACTTGGGCCATATGCTTCTGTCACTCTTCCCCTTCTACTTAAGGCGGGGGAGGAGGGAGAAGAAGAGAGTGAGGGAGAGACTCATTCCTGAGCTCAATTTAAACCTACAATTTAAATTAGGAATGTCTTGACTAATCTAACCATGACTATCTCTGGTCATATTAATTCATTACACTTTGTTCATAGTTTGATTCCTGTCCCAGTTCTCTTTTTAATATATTCTTAAATATTTGGAATTCATCGCATTATTTCTTGTCTTCCATTGTCCAAATTTGGCACCCTCAGCTCTCAACATCTTTCAGTTCTTTAGCTGACACATGAATTCACCTTTATGCACTATTGTAGAAAGGGTAGGATACCAAAACTAAACAATACACAGAAAAACAAGTAGTAGTAGAAAAACAAGCCACGCAGAGTAGTTTTGGAACCTACTGCTATTCATACTTAAGTTTTTTAAACACTGTTATTCACATAGTACCAATCAATAAGCAGTAGTACTGCCAATAGGCAGTAGGTGTTGTTCTTGCTCTGAAGAACCTACAATTTAAATTGACAAATATAAAGACAAAACAATGTAGAACAATTACTAGTTCTCTGACTTGTTTTAAGATACATTTATGTGAATATAACAGCATTAAAGGAATTAGACCTACAGTCCCGGCATCTACAATCAAACAGGTAGAGCACAGAAAACGAAAGCTTTCTTACACATCTTTGCCAATATGCTACTACCCTGATATGGTGAGAAAGGCACCAAACAGGTGAGAGAAAGCATCTAATTCTCCATGCCCAACTATGATTCTGAATTTTATTCTAAGGATGCCTTGTATTCATGTCAAATTTTAGTGGGGAACTTTATTAAACTATGTATAGCCTTTGTCTTTTTTTTATTTGTAGACTTTATTAGAAATAAAAGGTATGTTCTACTGAGTTGTCAAAAACATGGGGCATGTTCTACTGAGGCTTGCCAAATATTAACTGCATGCCAGATACTATTAGCATAGCTCTCGAATGTCTAATGTTATCTGCCCTCTACTGTTTACTAACATCCAGAATGGTTCTGCACAAAACAAGATATGAAAAGGTGAACGAGATATATTTTCTGTCATAAACAAGTACAATATAAATGCAAGTCAAAAACTAGGAGTCCTGCAGCACCTTAAAGACTAATAGGTTTGTTTGGACATACATTTTTGTGGGTAAAAACATTCATCTGATGAAGCAGTTTTTACCCACGAAAGCTTGTGCCCAAATAAATCTATTAGTCTTTAAGGTGTCATCTGACTCCTCATTTTTGTAGATACAGACTAACATGGCTATCCCTCAGACTTGTCACGAATAAAAATCAAGTTAGGTTAACACTTTGGAGCAGACATGTGAAAGATGTAAGCTGTGATCAGTGCAAGCCTACTCTCCAGAATAGATAAAATATGAGTTTTTCTATGTTTAATAAACTGACTGAGCTGAGTTCTCACATTTTGTTAATCAGTAATCAAAACTGAAACCTAACAAGCTGAAGAGTTGCCACATTATAGGCTTTGCCATTTTTACATGGGCCAAATCTAGAGATGAAAGGTCTCCCCTCTCTTTAACGGTCAATGAATAAAATCCAGTCCTCCCTAGTAAAACACCCTGTTTTAACTTAACAAATGCTTGTCAAGAATGACTCTCATATATATGCACTTAAGAATAAAATTCCACTGATGCTCAACTGCAGAAATGCCTGGAAAAAGTCATGTCTTTAGGCCACAACTCAATATTAAGGCGTGCAATCCCCAAGATTATCCTCAGTTTCCCCTAAAAAACTGCAGGGGTGATTTGTACAGAACTGAGGTAGAGGGAAAGGTTGGTGGGTAATGTAGACAACAGTCACCTGAAAGTATCCTCTCTTTCTTCAAGGGCCTTTGTACAAGGTGCTACCTGTGGGAGATTAGTCAACAACATTCCACCAAATGGATGATGGCAAGTTCTTAGCTATAAATGGATGGCAGCACTGTTCTGCCAAACTGGGCATTGAAGCACAAAGCTAAGTCAAAAAAATAGTATTTAGTCCAGCTCCTGTGGTGGAAATATGCACAGCAACCATTTGGAATTCAGTACAGATTTTCACTAAGACAAGGCACAGCTCTGGTAACTCTCATGGACTTGGTCTTTTAAAAAAGGAATACTGGCCTCCTAGCTAACATGTGGCAATATTCTATGCATCTACCATCCCAGACTGAATTCTATTTGGTAACAGAATGCCATGAAACTCTCCCAACAGGCTACAAATAAATTAGATTTTCTAAATCCATGGTGTCCAATACACTAGCCACATGTGGCTATTGGGCCGACTGAATGTAGCTAGTTCGCAATAGCTGGTTGGACACCACAGGGCTAAATGACGTGGACATTTGCAGGTAAACAATGACCTTTTTATATTTATGATATGAAGAGGTTCCACTTGGATGAGAGTAAGGATTTGGGAAACATACAGGAATGGAAATTAATGGAAACATGAAACCACCTTGGGAATGAAAGCAGAACAGGTCCTTGTGGTAATCCTCTCCTTATGGGTCACAGTGTAATGTGGAATCATCGGTCATCTAAGTACTGAGTTCCTTCACCCTCTCAACAGATGTAGTAGCTATCAGGAATTTAATTTCCATTGATAAATGAAGGAGGAAGAGACTTATATGGAGAACCCACCACCTAAATTTTGTCCTAATAAAGATCCCAAAAGCAAGGCTTCCTAATATAATGACCATTTATTATGCCCTTAAAATCCCAGACCCAGTAGGGTAAGAAAAGGTGAGTGTTGACTACTGCACTTGCACTGCTGTCCTAAGAATCATATTCTTTCCTCCAAGTGCATAATGACCATATGGCACATAATGAACAGTGTCTTAACTACTTTTTTTGTTCCTCCTGCAAGGAAGTCAAGGTAAGATTCATGGTATCCCATGGAACGTAACTGTAAAGAAACAGAACAGACTGATGACTGGCCCAGGGCATGTGTGTGAAGATCTGTCCCTTCTATAAGCTGCTTCAGCGAAGTGGAGCGACCAGGCTGGCTTGGGAGATAGTGGCAGAATAGAGCAGGCTGCTGCATCACTTTGCTTCCCTCCAACTCCTGCCATGATAGTGAGTACATAGGGGCCTGACCCCACTTGCCTCCCTGTGCCAGGCTCTCCAATAATCCCAGAAGTCCTGGCCATCAGGGAAGGGGTTCTGGAAGAAGAGGTGCAGTAGGGGAAAGAAGGCAGAACAGAGGCGGAAAGAGGCAGCGCAGGAGTTGAACAGGGGCTGGGTCTGGGGGAAGATATGTACACCCACATAAACCCAGGGCTGCAGGAACTTGGGTGCCAGCAGTCACACATGCTGGATTGTGGAACTCTTGGGGGACAGATGTCTCTTGGGCCGTGAGTTTCAAATCCCTGCTCTAAACAATTTAAATGAATGGAGATATACCTATCTCCTAGAACTGGAAGGGACCTTGAAAGGTCATTGAGTCCAGTCCCCTGCCTTCACAGCAGGACCAAGTGCCATCCCTGACAGATTTGCCCTAGATCCCTAAATAGCCTCCTCAAGCATTGAACTCACAACCCTAGGTTTAGCAGGCCAATGCTCAAACCATTGAGCTATCCCTCCCCTCCTTGAGTCTCAAGTTCGGCAAAGAGTAAGTCTAGTCCTAAAGACCAAAATCAAGTTCCATTTCCTCTCTGTGACAGCAGCAAAGAATCTGAGGAAGTTGGAGAGTGCACTCCCTTAGCAAGATGATAACACCCTCAAACAAGAATTCACTTGCACTCTCCAATGGTCTGGTTTTTCAAGGCATAGCCACACACGGAAATGCAAAGAGATCTTCACAGAAGGAGGTTAAATTAAACAAACTTTACCATTTCTGAATACCAAAGGCCCTTTTTTGTTGCTATAGGATAGCGCTGATAGGCTACAGGTCATTCCACAAAGCACAAAAATACCTGCAATTAACAGAAATCAGGGAAATAGCGATTGGACCACCATTCAGAAAAATTACCCCAAATGCCCACCCTTCTGACTGGAAAGCTAAAATGGCTTTGGACTACATGTGTCTTTGAAGAGACACTCAAAACTTAGTCTCAACCACATGCAACTTCATAAGGCCTATAATTAGAGTCCTTTTTCCTATAATCCTACAGATCTCCAATCTGTACAAAGATGGCCATGCCTACAGTTAACCTGCTGGTTGCTCTTTGCCACATATCAGCCAAGAGCAGGAACTTGAATTGGAAGACAAGTCTTTCACTCACTCACCTAGGGTAGAACTAACTGGTGGATTGGCTAAGCCACTCATCTGTTTGAAAATAATTCTCCTTAGGTCACTTACAACTGCCCATCTTATTTATTTTAAATCTGGCAGAGGCTCCTGCAAGTAGGGATCTCCAGATCTACATATGTGAGCTTAGAACCTAAAATTCTAAGCTTACTGCCATACCACTACTTGCAGTAGCTCAGAGGATTCTTAATTCTATGAGGAAATATCACTGGACCTGAACAATACTGTTTGACCTGTGAGAAAAATCAGGGTTCAATACCAAAATTCACCAAGGGCTCAAATTACCCCTCTCAAAGCAAATGTTTCAATTTTGGGAAGCATTAACTCAAGTCTATTTCAAGTTCTCTCCCCCATCTATATAGTACTAGATAGGTTATTCAGATACCTTTAAGATTACAGTTAGTAGGTTAAAGGACTTTTAACTTGATATTTCCAGTACTGACTAAATTGCTTAGCCACTGATAAAGCATCTGCCATCTTCTCCCCAACTATCTTTCCTTATAGCCATCACATAAGAATCTACCAAAGTACCAAGGAGTATCTCCATCCCAAGAGTTTTTACCTCAGAAACTAACACAAACAGAATGGAATACTGGACTTTCCCTGTAGATTGCACTGGATAGTATCTGAAAAAATAAAGCTTTAAGTACCAGTGAGCCAGGCATAACATGATATAAATAACTCTTATGGTCAAGAACTGACATCACTTCCATGGATTTTGTGAAAGTATGATGGGAAGGTTGTTACAAAAATGTGGCAGGTTTAGGCCCATGTGACTTAAGGCCTTATTTCCAAGTCCACACAGAATTGTCTCCTA
>CM057845.1:104391851-104405698 GCA_030068395.1 Apalone spinifera | reverse complement strand
GGGGGGGGGAGGAAGGGAAGAAGTGGGGAGGAAGACACAGGGTTGCTACAGCCAGACCACAATGGATTAAAGTAGGCATGAGGAAGGAAAAAACAGGGGAAGGCATGGGTGATTCCATGTGTACACCTGGGTTCCACATATATTATTTGTATTACCACAGCACCTAGGCAACGAATCAAGACCTTACTGAGCTAGGCACTGTCAAAAGGTTGGTGTTAAATAGCAACCCAACTGTCAGACTGAAATGGAATGGGAACAGTATTGGACATAAAAACAGTACGCATTTTAGGAACTACTGCTGATTTATGGTTACTGGGATTTATAAGTTAAAAAAATCTCTCTAGACAAAGGGAAATAGAGCAGATGTTTTATATCCTTGGAGTGTGCACACACTTCTTTTCAATACAAACTCACAAATTTCAGTGACTTTTTGAAAACTCAGGACTCTGCAAACAGCTTGAATTCTTTGTAAATGCTGGATTGTTTTCAACACATTATTTTAGAGAAACATGGGAAAGGCTGAAACCAGTAACCTTAAGGCTGTGGGAGGATACGAATCCTTTCATTATGATGGGCCAGGCCTATTAATAAAATGAGAGGAAATTAACCCTATTTGCATTGGTTATAATTGCTGAGAAAAAATGTGTGATAAGGATCCATTGGGTGTTTAAACAAAGTTTAACATTCCAGAAATTGATAACCAGGGTAGGTAGTTCATATTTGGATAATCTGTGCTCCACATCTGCTTCAATTTTATGATGGATAAGAACTGGACCAGTACTGCATAAATTCCATTTCATCTGTGAAGTTCCCATTCCATTGTTCAAGCTACAGGACTCTTAACTATAACAGTGAGCCAGTAGCAGTTCCCACTTTTTTTTTTTAAAGAGAATCCTGGAAAATGTCACATAATAGCCAACTTGCACATGAAATGAGTTTTGGGGATTCCTTGGGTGTTTTGGAAAAAGTGCTTTATCTGCTTGGATTTTTGCAATCCATTAGTTATATGCCCTAGAGATAAATAATACATAAAATATCACTCCCAGTGGAGCTGTAACCAGCACAACATTTTTTTCCTTCCATTTTCTGATACAGTACATCTTTCTACAAGACATTAAAATATCAACATCACAACTAATTATACATATCTCCAATATAGCACTTTTGATCAGTAGTTCTCAAAATGATTTACAAAGGAAAAAAAAATCATAGTATAAAGGTTGAAAGATCATTTTAACCTGTAACTTCTATTTTTACAATTTAGAAGTTTTTCTTCATTTTTCCTTTTTTTTAAATTACTTACACAAAAATCTATTAAGCCAGTTTCAAGTTAAGTGGGTGTGAAACTGAATATAAAAATATTTTTCCAATTGTAAAATTAAAAACAGTAAATGCTTTCTTTTGACATTTTAAACTGATTACATACATTCTAAAGACCTAATTACTTTGCAAGGTTGAAAAATGCAATATAAAAAAGTTAAAGATGAATGAAAATATATTGAGCATGTATTTTATCTCATTAAATGAAAATCATGTAAGCACACACCACTCCCAACACATAGTTCAGTTCTCTAAGGAGGCCGATTTCATCATTATTGCAAATAATCCCTTCTGGCCAATTTAATGAAGGCACTGTTATCTCAAAATTCATCTTTGTCAGTCTTTCATAACTGAAAACAGCATACTGGTGGAGAATGAATATTTAAAAAGACAAGAACCGCCTAATTCTGTTCTACCTTTCTATAAACACATAATTACTTGCAACAGTCCACTTATGTAAAAACTTCCTCAGAGCCAGGCACTGAACACAAAAGGGTACAAACTAAATTCTGTAAAATTTACAATTAAGATGTCTAGATCTTCTCCTCTCAAGAGCTTAACCCAAGCAATCTTCCCTCATACAAAAAATTCTAACCTAAAAACTTAGCCTTATGAGAAGTTCATAAAGGTCAACAAACTTTAGTTCAGTCTGATCAAAAAGAGAACGTTTCAGAGCTACAGTTCCTCCATTAACACCACCCAATTTTCCAATGCTCAAATCTAGGGTCTTGTTTACAATACATATGACAAAAGTTATGCCACTTTAATTAAACTGCTCTTGCATGTCTACAGAATGCTCCTTGTTTTGGAGGAGCACATCCACACTAGCATCTCTTGTACTGTACATAGCTATCCCATGGTTCAACTAGCCACAGGGTGCTATGGGAAGGATTTGCAATGCAAATAGAGCATCACAAGGCAAGTTTCTCAATCCACATGCATTCTACTAGATTGCCTGCCAGTTTTCAACTGAAAGATGGGGGAAGAGACGGGGCCTTACAGGGAATGTGGGGACAGACCGAGAGGAAGAGTATGTTGGGGGAAAATGTGCCAGCATGAAGTCTAAATTCAAACAGAAACCTGAGCAAACAATCCTGGGGGAGGGGGATTAGGGATGTAATAATGTAGTTGATTAACTGATTAGCAAAAGCTTATAGGTTAATGCTACAGACTATACACATTTCCCCTTTCCCAGTAAATTTTTAGCAGGCTGGCCAGCAGCCTGGCTCAGTTTTGGTTCCCAGAGGGTCATGGACCTACCCCTGCCACGGCTCTGCATTTAAAGTGCATTAGGAGCCAGGCGGGAAGGCAGCCCAGCTCAGTCCCTGCTTGCGCTGGGTCCAGGAGCTCAGACCCCGCCCGGACAGGGGCTGTTGTCACCCTGTGCTGCTCCTTTTGTCTTAGAGGCAGGAGCACAGGGCAACAGGCAGCCAGTCCACAAGAGAAGCTGGTTTTTAAACTCTCTCCCCTCACAGACCAGCTCCCACCTGGCAACCCGCACTGCTGCCTCTGATACACGCTGCTGCCTCTGGTGTCTGAACTGATACAGCTCCTTGCCCCACCCCCCCGGGGACTATAAATAGTCGAGTAACATAAGCATTTGTGAGGTTAATCAACTATTCAATTAACTGATATTTAATATCCCTACAGGGGATCCCCACACATATATCAGCCCACAGCTCTGCACAGCACAGCAGTTTGTTCTCCCTTTACTCCCACCACAGCAGCACCCTGGTCTGCTAGCCTGATGATTCTGCACTAATGGTTCTGTAATTCCCTCCTCAGCAGCTCTGTGAGCTCTCCATGCAGAGGGATGTGAAAGCTTCCAAAGCTCCTGGGAGCTCTAAAAAGGTTTGGCATGCCATAAGTTCAAAACATTGTGGGATGCTGGGGAGGCCAGGTATGTCAATAGCACCTACACTGATGCTTTGTTACTTTAAATTTCACTCCAAAAATCTTTATGCCTCTCATTAAGGTGGTTTTACATTGTCAGCAAAACAGCAGAGTTTTTGCTACCAAAAGTAACTATGTAGTGTGCACATTTCCACTGTTTTGTAGGCAAATGCTACTTTTTGCTGACAAAACTGTGCTGTATAGACAAGGCCTTGGACAGTAAACAAAAAGACTCCAGCTGATTTCAGCAAGCACAGAAAAAGAACTGTACATTTGAGGTCAGTACAGATTCCAGGAAACAAGATTACTATAGTCCACACTGGTAGGTAAAACGTCTGAGAGGTCCTTAAGAATAGCTCCAGGAATCTAATAGAATTTGGTAATCAATAGGAAAGGGATAGGGAAGACAGAAAACATCATATTGCCTCTATGTAAATCTATGGAACGTCCACATGTTGAATACTGCATACAGATCTGGTCACCCTATCTCAAACAAGATACGGAAAAAAGCAAAAAAAAAGCAAGAAAATTAATAAGGAGTGTAGAACAGCTTCCATATGAGGAGAGATGGAATAAAACTGGGACTTTTCAGCTTGGGAAAGAGATGAATAAGGAGCGAGAGGTCACAAAAATCATGATTGGCAAGGAGAAAGTATAAGGAAGGGTTATTTATTCCTTCTCATCACACAAGGACTAGGGTACAAATTCAATTAAAAGGACACAAAGCATTTTAATTTTTTTATTGAATAAAACTACCTACATGTTTTAGACACATGCTCTGCATTTAAAAATGACTGATTCATTAAAGGTAGGATAAATAAACAATTATCTGTAACTATAAAGTGATCTCATTTTTTTTTCTGAGCATCATATCCTACAAGATTTTAGAATCAATAGACCGGCTTCTAGATTTTATTCATAAATTGGAAGAGGAAACAGGATTTCCTGTATTTTCAACTTTTTCTATAGTTAGGCCATAACATAGAGCATAGGTTTCAAATTAATTTTAAATGTTTTAAAATAAACGTATTCAGTTTAAATTAAAAAATCCTTTTTATTAAATATCCCATAGATCAAGTGTCTGTATATGGCTCCAACTCAAAGATACCATGAATTTGATGTTTACTTTCAGGGACCACATTACCTTCAACTTGTGTATTTTCCTATGAGTTCAGGGAACAGAAATAAATTGTCAGGGGTTTCTGAAAGAAACTGATGTATGAAGAAAAGTTAAAGAGCTAAATGTGTATAGCTTTATTAAGACAATTATGTTATGGAAACAAATTATTCTACATTTGAATAGAGTTTCTAGAATGCTAATCAAATATTTAAGAAATAATTATCTGTATTTCAAGGGACACCCCTCAAAATGATGAGCAGTCAATATTAGGATAAACTAAAGGTCTGGTAGCATTTTATAGGCTAACAAAACATGCAGATGGTATCATGAGCTTTCATGGGCACAGCCCACTTCTTCAGATGACCAGAGTTTAGGATGTGCAGACCACAAAAATAGCGCGGGGGGGGGGGGGAAACAAGGAGCAGAAGGTATGAAAATATCAAAGGGAAAAACAAAGTAGATAGAACTGGTAATCTATAAGCACCTGAAGATTGGATAGTTAAAAAGAAGCAGATAAGGATCAAAGGATAGCAATTAGATAGGAAGGGTACTAAAGCAAGAATCTACACAGACGAAGAGCTGTTGGCACCTTCACTGAATGTTAGGTTGATAATGTCCCACCCATCCGTTATCTCGATTGAGGAGGTTATCAGTAGAGGAACTGAATGAATTGTAATTCCAATGACTCTGTGTATTTGGCTTGTAGAATTGGTTTGTAACAGGACAGCCACCTGGAGATCTTTTAAAGAGTGATTAGGCAAACTGAAGTGCTCTCCAACAGGTTTCTGTATGTTCCCTTTATATATCTGATTTGTCCATTGATTCTTTCCCGTAGGGACTGTCCAGTTTGTCCAATATATACACACACACACACACACACACACACACACACACACACACACACACACAGAGTAAACTTCCGATAATCCGGCACCTTTAGGACCCAGGGAGTGCCGGATTATCAGATATGCTGGACTATCGGGGGGGGGGGCACTATGAGGGGTTTAGGATGGGGTCGGGGGGGATGGGAGAGCAGCACTGCAGGACCAACCTGGCAGCACCCCAGCTGTTCCAGGTGGTGCTGGACTAGCAGGGGTGCCGGACCACTGGATGCCGGACAACTGGAGTTTTACTGTAGTAGTGGGGCACTGCCGGCATCTCCCCTATTGATTTGGGTCTGCACATCCTAAACTCAAAACTCCAAGTCATCTGAGGAAGTGGTCTTTGCCCACAAAAGCTCATGATACCATCTACATGTTTTGTTAGCCTATAAAGTGCTACCAGACCATTTGTTGTTTTTTAAGTTTATCCTGTACAGACTAACTCGGCTACCCCCTGAAGTCAATATTAGAAAAAATTAAAATCGTTTCAGGTAGTAATTCTGTACCAGGGTGGCCAGTGCAGATATAGTGTAGCAGCTCTACAATCGAGAAAAAAAACCACTGCATTGTTTCCTATGACAATTTTCACCAGCTGAAGATCTGCCCCTCTGTGTTTAAGTCTCCTTTAGATCACAGGAAAAGACTAAAAAGAGCAACAAATAATCAAGCCCTCTGTCTTTCGCACCCTGTAAAATCCTGAATCGCATTTGAACTGCAACATTAAGTAAAGATCCATTACCTCATGTTCTTATTTGGCTAACTATATCCAAATTAAAGGAATTTCATGATAACTGCCAGTAATTCGGATTTTTTAAAAAGGACAAATACCCTAAACAAGCCTCTTAAATTGTCTCTCCTCTCCACCCACCCCCGCCATTAGTATCAACTATTGTATTTAGACAGCATGTGTTGGACAACATTCAATAGGCTGACATGTCTGACAGCCAAACTCAGCCAGTATGGATTTCACTTCATTACTAGTACAGTACACAGGGTATTTTTACATATGCCTTTTGGAACTTATGGTTGGAGAAGTTGCCAGTGAAACTAAGCAAACGACAAAGTTTAGCAAGAGATTTAGGGTACCTCTACTCAAGTATAACACACCCATGGCATAGCCACAGCTAGTTAGCTGAATCTGGCTCACAGAGCTCAGGAGACTAAAAAACGCTATGTAGATGTTCAGGCGTGGGGTGGACATTTCACTCTGGGACCTTCTATGACCCTCCTTCCCAGGATGCCAGAATTTTAAGCTTCAGTGCAAGCCAAAATGTCTTTTAGCTCTGGAGTCTGAGCCCCACAAGCCCACACCAGCTAGTCACAGGTGCTTTATCCCTGTATAAATAATACCGGTAGGATCTTAAATGCTAGCACAAAAAGAGTCCTACAAAGAAAAACTAAATTTGAAATTACAAGTCCCAGGACATCTCTTTTTGCATCCATTGGCATGAAACAAAAGCTAAGCAAGAACTGTCCAAAGTCTTGTGCAGGAAGCAGCAAGATGCTTTACAGCAATTTAATGAAATGGGATATATGTATTCTCCAGTTCTGTAAAGTCATAACTTGCTGTTGAGAATTAGAACACTATATCTCTGTGCACGGTAAACTAATATCATGTGAAATACAAAAGGGTTTTTATAACATTCTTTGTAAACAATCTCTTTGAACATGCTGCTTATGCCCCAGATATATGACAAAAAACACTTGACATCAATGACTAAGCCCACTAAAAGTTCAAAAGGAAGCAATTTGAGATATCTGAAAATTCAAACATTTAAAAATCCACAACACTCTGAAGTAGCTAACAAATTTATTTTGTAGGCGAATGATTAAAAGCTCGAAATGAAGGCCAGTATTTTGGGATCAAGAATCCCAACTATATTTGTGTAAAATTAATCATATCACCCATGTTTCACTGAGTGGCAAAAGTACTAAATTCAGATTCTAGATATTTTTAGGTATCACTGCAATAATCCTAGAGAAATGTTCAAAAGTACATATGATCAAGTTCTTTCAACTAGTCCACAAAATACAAAATATTATCCAGGCTCAATTAAAACTAGCAGGAGACTGTATAGCAAGAGATGCTACTGGCCTTCCTATGAAATATCTGGGCAGTTTGGTCTTCCAATAAACATTTTTCCTCCAGTTCCACAAAACTTGAACAAAACATTATGGAAACTAGAATTCAGAATTTATTTTCCTGTACCATGTACTACTTCTAAATCTCACAGCAACTGCAAAAAGATGTTAGGAACACATTTTTAAAAAACAATGCTAATGTTATTTTCAGCAGAATCATTGAACTGTAAGTAAAAGCTTGTATAGCCAATTGTCAACTGTGGTTTGTGTTACATAAGAACTAGAAAAATTATACTAAATTCCATCTGCTTAAGCACCCTGATGTAGGTGTAAAATGGATGATCTTCACTTCCTGGGTAGGATGTGCAGCCTTCACAAATGAGAAGGCATATCTAAAAGAGGCTTGAAGCATTTTGCAATCTGGTCACAAGAACACATCATAGAAATGAAACAGCTGCACTAGTACCTCCTGCTTTTTTATTGTATTTTAGATTGCTGTTCTGTTTTCATAAATGTCACTCTTACCATTCATAATACGGTCTGCAAATACCACTCCAAAGAAGTCAGTTTAGAAGACGACAAAGTTTTACAAGTAACAGTTTAAAAAAGTAGGTCAAATGTGGGCAAACTTGACACTCAACCTTTAGGAGATCTAAAACTAACCCCTTCCCCAAAAAAGCAGCACACAATAGATTAAGGAGACCCCCATTCCAAATCAGACAAAAAAGGAAATCAGGATTTCCATTCCTAGTGCTGCTACATCCTCATTTTAAGATGACAAAAATTAACAAAGGAACCATTTAATCTAAGGTTTAGAAGTAAAACCTTTAAAAATAATTTCTCAAATGCATTTGTTTAAAAACGTCCTTCAGTGAAATCCTCTGAATACTGTGAATTATGTCTTTTGCCTAGAGTTAAACTCCGTAATCTGCACTCCAAGGTACACCACTTTGGTAAGAGTAGCCACATTTACCATGGAAGCTCATGATACCATCTACATGTTTTGTTAGTCTATAAAGTGCTACCAGACTATTTGTTGGGTTTTTTCCAGTTCATACTTTACAGTCACCCCCAAGTTTCTGAGTACATCCTGGTGCGTCCTCACCCATGTGTGCCGCTTGTACTTTTTTGGAGGCATCTCTCATGGTTCTTCCCACTGCAGTAAGATAAGCCACTCTGAGTCTTTTGAAGTGAATTGTGGCAGAACTTGTCTGTCCTTCTGTGTACACAGTGAAATTGTGGGTAGGTACTAGAGGATAATCAGCTCCTGAGAGATTTGTCCTGCATCTTCACTGCAATAGACTATCATTTCAACTGAAAGAAATTAGTCATTTACTAATTGCCTATATCTATTTCATTCTTTGAGTACAGTATTTACTATCAGGTTAAGTTGTTTTTTCAAGATTGATAACAGCAACTTGGTTCTAACCTACAACTTCTCAAACATGAGGGGCACTGAAAGTCAACCACTATAAATATTTTAAAGCCAAAATAAATTCTCAAAAATAGCAAATTAATTGGCTAAACAAGCCTATTTGCTAAGAAAGTGGTACATATTCAGTTACTTTGAGGACAGTATTTCACGCTTGGGAATAAATGAGTAAAAATCCACTGAGTCAAATTCAGTCCCAACATCCAAGTGTCTATTTTCTACACAGCAGTTCTAATGTTTAAAATTTCCTGGCTTTTGCTGTAGGAAATGAAAATTTCCTACTAGGGATGATAAACGGTTATCCGTAGATATCACCATCATCCAGCCCAGCCCAGCTGCTGCATGGTGGAGCAGCCCCCACCCACGGCACAGTGTGGCAGGCCTGGATGGGCCACAGCAATACCCACCCAAGGCGGGCTCTCACAGCCAGAGCAGCCCACAGTGCAGTGAGCCTGCTCCAGCCTGGCCAGGCTCCTTGCCTGCGGGATCCTGGTTAAGCTGTTAAACTTAACCAGTTGTTAAATGTTAACTGATTAATGGGATTTTACATCCCGGTTTTCTACACCCTCATGGTTTCATCAAGATCCACCCAAAATCAGTAAAAAAGCTGAATAATCTTTCTTTGTGATGATGTGCAACTTTTCTTTTCAAGTTTATGGTAAAGGAGAAATCAGGGTAGGCTAGAATGTGTGTTTTGTGCTGGGAGATTGTGTTGACATGTGTAGATAGTAAATTGGGAGTGCTTGTTGTTGTATGGGGCTGTGTTTTGGGTTATTGTGAGTTATGCTAAGTTTTGCAGATGAAAGCCCACATGTGTTTGGAATATTTTATGTTACATGGATATGGCAGTTGGGCCAGGTAATCTACCTGGCATTTGTCTTCATACAGCCAATGAAATTTCTGCATGCAAATTAGCTGTAAAATGAGGGTGGTGATCGGTTGAATTACCACAGCTATCACAAGTCTGAGACCCGGACACATCAGAAATACATGCTTTGTTGTCACACAGGTGTAATTCATAAAGTCAAAATGGCTGAAAACTTAGAAACTGGATGGTAACAGAATCCCAGTAACAAATGAGTGTGGTGATATTCTGACTCCCCACCCCCTCCAAAAAAAAAAGTCCATAACCATGTATGTAGGTTTTTTCATTGCTTCACAATGCCTCAAATATTTCAGGCTACAGTTTGACAAAGACACGTGACAATCCTAATGAATTAGGTACATTTCTGCTGCTCAGAAGGAGAAAGATTTCAATTGAATATTAATATCTTAAATAAGAGCATCCACATATTTAGAGATTACTTTATAATACTTTCATACTAGCGCATTCAATTGTTCTCTCAAAAAGCAGGTGAATTAACTACTTTTGAATTTTTGTATTAATTAGAATGCTAGCACTCATCCAAATCCTGAAATTGTGACCCTCTCAACTTTTTCCTAACTCATTCAAACCTTCAGAGAAAAAGTATGGCAAAAACATCTCTTAAAGGGCAATCATACTGTTACCAGACATAAGCTGTGGCAGATGCTAAAAAGGATCCCTCACCAACACCATCACTCCACTAACCCCTTCCTCCTTTAAAAAAGGGGTTATTAATTCAAGCCTCTCAGAGCTTCATAGGGGAAAACCAGAACCTTCACTCAGAAATCAACAGATAGTGAAGATCACAGTGCATGGATGGGTGTTAAGTTCTCTATGTGATACACCAGTAAATAAGCAGGATGCCTCATTTTGCTATGGCTGCACTTTCCAAATGATTTTAAGGTGTACCACATGTAAACATTATTATTAATACAATCTAGGGGGAAACACTGTAGCAAGGCATAGATTAAAAAAAAAAGGTTTTAACTTTCCTGCTTAAATGAACATGACAATATCTAGAGAAAGGGTAGAGGAAAAATATGAATCCTATTATGCAGCAAATAAGTCACAAAAGAGAAATCCAGCCTTCCTTTCCACTGCTCCCCTAACTCTGTTGCTTATCTAAGTTGAGTCTCACTCACACTAAAGATGTAAATGACTACTGGAGTAGTTGACTACTTGACAAGCTTAGACTTATGGGGTAGTCGAGTCAAATGATAACTACTTGCCTCCCACCCTCCTTGCTGCTTCTCTATCAGAGGCAGTGGCGGGGGGGGTGGGTGGAAGGAGAAGGGGAATGACAGCAGGAGCTAGCGCTGGGGTGGGGAGGCAGAACTGCAGCAATCTTGGAGCAGGAGCGAACTGGGACTACTCAATCGCGGCTCACGCCAGCTCTGGGATCTACCCACATTGCAACTCTTCCTTTAAAAGGCAGAGGTGCAGCCATCTGGGACCCAGCACAAGCCAGGACTGCTGAGTCCTGGCTTGCACCAGGTTCTGGACCTACCCCCACTGCAACTCTGGAGTTTAAATGTAGGAGGAGCCGGGCTGCCTGCATGGCTCTTATCACATTTAAACAGCAGAGCTGCAGCAGGGCACCATACTGACTAACCGTGTACTCGAAACAAATTGTACTGAATACGCAATTAGTCAAGTACCCACTTCTTAATATCCTTAACTTGCACCAAGCTAGCTAAGCTCTTATCTGTGTTCCAGTATCTACCTACTAGGCCCGGAGATAGTCGAGATAGTCACTCAAACACATGAAGTGGTTTACAGTAGATTAAAATATGAAAAAAAATCAGTATTGCCAATCCACACAATTTTACTGCAATGTCTAGCAATATTTGGTATTTTTTTTAAAGCCCCAACTCCAGATTCTATGCAATTTAAATGAGAATCTCATTTAAAAGAAGTTTCTAGCACTCCACTTTGAAAAAGGAATGAAAACATGACACGAATACACAAAGCATATGACACAGAAGGGAAATGCAAAGCACCCAAAATATTATTGTTTCTTAAATCATCAGGATTTTCAAGTTAATTCTATGATTTGGAGGTGGCCGATTTGAACACTAGAGGTTGTCAATACTCAAATATATTGACATCAATCTCATCTGCTACTTTTCTGCAGTATTTGAATGGACATTTTAAACTTTTCTTCAACTAGGCTTTTAACACAGTTTGGTTCCCCCCACCCCACTCTACCTACACACACACCCACCCACCCTGTTAGGAGTGATAAAAACACAGCAGATTTTAACATTTGCAAACCTAAATAAATAACTTTCCAAATGCTACTAAGAACCTAACTTTGGCATTTGCTCCTCTACATGAACAAATAAACAAACCAGATTTCTCCATTTAATATAAGTAAAATTAGAAACACATTTATGTAAAAATAATAATTGGCAATGATCTATACATGTGTCAAGGACACAAAGCACCATATATAATCAAAGTTACAGAATTGTTAAGCCATTTTGAAACTCATTAAGCAGCTCTAGAATAGAGCTGGACTAGTAAAGTGACTCAACTAATTTAGCATTTCTTATTCTATTTGCCTATCACTTAGTTTGTGTAGTAGCACTTAGCCAATGAGTTGCTAGTTTTATGTTTTTGAACAACTTAAATCACATCAAAACAGTATTTTAAATATATTCAGTTCTGCACACTAAGTTCATTGTTCATTTACAAAAAGGAATTAACTAGAGATTTAGTATAAAAGATAAATATCATATCTTTGGATTCAGTTACATACGTATTTCAAGTCCTACAAAAATTGTAAAGATGACTACACCAAGAATAGTTGGTCCACTATACAAATTACCTCACCTACCTTGTCTACTAACTACACGGATTATCAATCTGTGTGGCTTTTAAATGAAGAAAACTAATATTTTACACAGCAAAGACACCAGGAGGTTTTTCCACATACCAGATAACAATCTATGCTGATCAAGTAAACTAAAATTCCCCCCCTACAGTTAGACAGGCTGCTTCTTTATGTTCTTTCTGTAATACACCTTTAGCACTTGATCTTTGAGGTTTAGATCCTGCTGTTTGCATTTTAAACACAAAATACAACTAGACACACTTGAAAGTGTTTTGAAAGAGGTATTAGCATTCCAGGAAATAGTACTTAAACTCTACTATTTAAAGGCCGGCCTTCTTGCACATCAAACTAGGAAGGAACCAAATCGAGTGGCTATCAAAATAAGTTAATGATTTCTATACGGCAAGAATTCTCACCTGACTAGAGATTTTTCCTGAAAAACTTTCAGGAAGAAACAAAGATTTAAAGACCAAATAGATATCTGAAAGTATAGAAGTTGTGGACTTTTCTGCTCACTATCATTAAACTTGGCAAGAGTAGAATCTTTCAGGAGAGAGCACTAACCATGCAAAAAATCAGTATGCAAATAAAAGTATCGAGTCCTCTCTTCCGTCTGCTGGGTCAGTTCAGGAGGAATACACGAGCCACCTGGCGGCTCCTTACCCTTAGTCTCGGTTCTAGGAGTCCCCCACCCATCCCTTCCTGTACTGGCTGCCTGCTGCCCCTGACCTGAAGATGGGGCAGGAGTGTGGGTGACGGTGGTTTGGGGTTGCTCCATGTCACTCTGGGCTAAGAGAGGGGACTTTCGAGGGGCCCTTGTGTGCCGGAGGCCCAGGAGATGGCGTCTCCGGGCCCCCATCCCGTGAGGGATTTCAAGGGTGACTCCTGGCTGAGGGAAGAGCTGGAGGGCCGAGGTTCCCAAGCTCCGGAGCGACCGCAGGGCTGTGGCTACCCCCAGCCTGCCGAGGCGCGGGGCCCGCACTGACCTGTCCTCCGAGTCCATCCGGCTCAGGGGTTCCCCGTCCGAGGACATCTCCAGGCTCCCGCGCCGGCCCCCCGAAGTGGCGCTACAGCTGCTGCTGCCGCTGCCGCCCCCTCCGCCCGTGCCGTAGCCTTCGTCCCCGCCGCTGGACACGCTGCTGCTGCTGCTGCTGCTGCTGCTGCTGCTACCGCCGCCGCGGCCCAGCCCGTCCTCCTGGCTGCCCCGCGGGCCCTTGGGCTCCTCCTTGGCGTCGGCCTCGCTGCTGCCGCCGGGGCTGAGCGAGCGGGTCTCGTCGCTGCAACAGCCGCTGCTGGTGCTGCTGCTCCCCACCAGGCTGCTCGCCTCCTCCTCGCCGCCCTCCTCCTCCTCCTCCTCCTCGTCCTCCCCGTCCCCGGCCTGGCTGGCGCTCTCCGGGCTGGGCTCCGACATGCTCTCG
>CM057845.1:104351829-104365088 GCA_030068395.1 Apalone spinifera | reverse complement strand
CGTCTAATAAATTGGTGACTAAACCAAGCCAAGAAACACAGCATGATGAGGCAACCTGCTATGAAGTTTAGAGTTATTGCATTTTGCAGTACTTTTAAATAAAAGCGACCTCTCTGACACACACATTCCCCCATGTCCTGCTTCAAAGACATTTTAACACCAGACTTGAAAGAGAATCCTCTGAACTGTCATTCATGCTTAAATCTGACACTTTACACCTAATTTATAAATAAAAAACCTAGGTCTTAACAAGGACGCTAATTATCTTACCCATTATAAAGATAGTTTCCCCAATTATCACCTCTAATAGCATTAGCTCACAGACTTTTATCTCCCATCCCCCTTCTGTTCTGAAATTTGATTTGTCCCTTTCATATTTGTTCATTTTTTTTTATTGTATCCTTTGGTATATATGGTCGTGCCAATTTTCTTCCACTATTTGATCTGTGGAAGTGGGTCTGGTCCACAAAAGCTCATCACCTAATAAACCATCTTGTTAGTCTTTAAAGTGCTACATAATCCTACATAGTGTTTTTTTGTTTCAGCTAGACCAGACCATAAAATGTGTATACCTCAGGAAATAGGCTATAGATTGTTTTTGTCTACACCTTCTAGTTAGAAGTGAGTGTTAATAGAGTAGTTATGCTTATTCATTAAATGAATAGTGCTAAGAGTGGGAGATAAATTGTGGCACATGGAATAGATTTCAACCTGATTCAACCTTTGGGCAACCAACATTTTCAAAAGCAACCACCAATTTTAAGTACCCAACTTGAAAAACTTTAAACCTGATTTCTCAGAAGCGCTGAGCATCTGCAGCACCTATGCCCCTCAATCTGGGAACCAGCTGTGAGTTTAGTTAGGCCCTGTGGAACAACATGTGTGTAGGAAAGGCTGTTGTATAGCCAAATGTCCCCAATACACTGTATGGATAGAAATGTATGAACTGTGCTAAAGGCATGCATTTAACACCACTGCAGGTGGGAAGGGAGGGAAAAAAAACCTCTGGGGAGTTGCAATTCATGTGGGATCCTTCCCACTGAGCTCTATAGTGCAGTAATTCTCCACTCTGAAGCACATAAACATTGCTTCAAGTACAGAGCCCCAGCAGAATGCAGGACTTGTTGTGTAACTGTGGTGTAAAAAGTGTTTCCATGCCTCAAAGAGGTGTTTTTTTTTTAAATGTTCGGAAATTTAAAGATCAAGGTGTTGTTTTCAAACTCTCATTGGTGAGCAGTGTGTGACAAGCGTGAGTTTTGCTTGTTCTGTGATCAAACAGGAATTTCTGTCATCAGGGGCACCAACTTTCTCTCAAATTGAATTCAATAAACATACCATGACCAAAAAAAAATAAATCATACCATTATTCTTTGAAGTATTACCATTCTGTTTCACACATGCTTAGGCGGTACTGATGACACCTTTAATTTTGTGCATTAGGGACAGGAAGAAACAGCAATGACATTAGTAGGAGCATTGCTCCAAATCCAACTATTGTAAATCTCTGAAGTCTATAGAAATCCCCTCTGGATAGTTGTGTTTTCAGAGTTTTCTTTACCTCAAACATAAATCAATCCAATAAGTACCACACTCAAAATGTTAGGACTGGCAAACCAACCATGTAATCCTACTGATGCTGTGTGATTATAATAGTGAAGATTAGTTTTGTAGTCCAATATGTTAATGTAATTTAGCTTGATGAGATTTATGACTATAAACATTGTGCTCTTGTGAACCAGTGAAGGTCTGTTTATCTATGGTATGTTCCTCATGAACATGTTTGGGAAAATATGTTCAATAGTTCCTTCCTAAGATTAACATCAAGTATGGTTTTTTATAGTCAAATCAATATAAAGTTTCATATTTCCAAATGATGGCCAGATTGTGCTATCATTCTCCATGTTGAATAGTGTTTTTACTATGAATATTTTTACTGAAATCAGCAAGACTACCTGTGGAGCATTATAAAATGTAAGTAAGAGAGCAAAATCCAGCTCTGGAGTAAAGATCCAAACATGAGACACTAGTGAGGAAAAACCATAATCTTGAGTTCCATGACACTCTATGCCATTTACTTTATGCTTCACAGTTCATTGTGCCAAACAAAAATTGTACTTCTGCTGGTTACAAAACACAAATTAGCAGGGAAGTGGAAAGGATTTCTTGCACCATCCAAGTCCAGCTCCCTGAATTTATCAGGATATTCTGTTACACTTGACCCTAGAATTTCATTGCTTAACACCAGTGACAAAAGTGACTCAAAATTGCTTTATTAGGCAGTGGAATAATAGCTATTGCTACAAAATTTTCTTAAACATAACATTAATTATAGCTAGTGGAACTGTAACAGCTTATTTTCAACTTGATTAATGCACATTAATTTAGGTATGATGTAAGAAAATAGTTTTGATTGTTTGAAAAAAAAATGATAGTGTATGTCAGGTTCCTTTATGATTAAAAAAAAACCCCTCAATGTGAATTTGAATAGAAAGCTTCCCCCCATCATGGCATTGAATCAGAGTCGGGTTTTAACTACTGGATGATCTATCTACTCTCTGAACTGGCCCAGACCAGTTTGCACAAGAAATTCCCAGGACATAAAGTACAGCTTTTCTAGTGATGTTACTTTATTCAGGAATTTGAAAGGACCACATTCCTTAGTCTTTTTGGAACAATGCAAGTGGCAAACAAAAGCTCCAGACAGAAGGAGATGTAATTGGTTTTGAAGAGCATGAACATCTGTAGAGCATGTGTCTGACGTACATCTCTTAAGAGACCCTGCTTTTGAGGAAAAAAGCACACTATGTACAAATGTCAGCACAGTAGGCCAATGAAGCAAACAATCAGAAATTTAAAAAATAACCTAACCTCAGACTTAAAATATAGCCATTTCTAGGCTGACAGTCTAGGGATTCACTTATTTAGCGGTGAATCTTTCAAAAGCATGACCAGTGGGAGGAGAATTAAAAGGTAACTGCAACAAAAAGAAATTTTGATGAGGCAGGAGAAATAGCTGCTTTCTTAATCAAGAAGGCAAACTGAGCAATTTATGTTTCAAAACAGAGATGAAAATAGTTTCAAATATCCAATTGTACTTCAAATCTTCAGTGTAAATGCCAAGAAAATTCTAAGGCCTGACATACTGACAACTTTGTTAATTGGAAGGATATAATTATTTACTAGCAGCTGTCTCACCAAAAGCTACCATAGACCATTACATTGGCAAAATCTTCCTTTTACCATTGTAGCTTATTTTGGTCAAGGAACGATTATAAGCTTCACTGGCAAAAGGACCTTTTTGCTGGTATAAACTGCATGTATACTATGGGGGTGTGCTGGTATAGCTATACCTAGCAAACCTTTTAAGTGAAGACAAGGCTTAAGAAGGTTCCAGATCATTAATCCTATTCTTTCTTTAGCTAATACTAAGAGGACAGCCCCATGTGCCTTTCTCTTTCCTCACCACTCTGCATTTAAATTGCCACAGAGCTTGGTGCACAATTTAACTCCAGAAACATGCCACACAGTGAAGTGAAACCCTTATTTTAGACTCTTAAGTATGTGCTGTGCCACTGGGCATTCAACAACTCTTACGGGAGTGTGGTGCAAGATACTGAACAAATAGGTAAGCAAGTCAGCAGCTAAATAGTGTCTTCAGCAAACATTGCTTTTGTTTTCTAAAAACAGCTCTGATGGTCTGACTTCTCCCAGGAGTGAAAAATGTATTGAAGTGTTTGTTTTTAAATTCAGATCTTTGCAGTCTGGATCCAAATGATTCTCTTTTAAATCTACTTTTCATTATCCTTTTCTAAAAATGCACACAAGCAGTTTCTACTTACACTAATTCAGACAGCAGTGAGTGATGAAAAAGTAAAACCAGTAGTATGTGTAATAAGCTGCCATGCATGACAAATGGTTTTATGTTTTCTTTTTGGTTCTGGGAAGATGATGTGCAAATGTTAGAGCCCTGAGGAATCATCTCATTCCTCTCCTCAGCCCAATCATAATAGTGTTCATTCTAATTATGAAAGTAATAGCAATTCTACATAAAAAGATTGGGAACTGAAGCAAAAAGCAACTAATTGACTTGCCAAAGGTCATAGGCGAAAGTGTGGGAGAACCAAGAACTGAACTCAAATTTCTTTTTGAGTACTAGGCCACAAGGCTGTGGTTTTGCTCTAGGCTGTGGTAGGAACCACTCCTTCCAGAAGAGCAAGGTGGAATCCATTAAGAATCTATCAATGCTGCTCATTTGTAGCTACATCTGTACTACCACTTATTTTGGCAAAATTTATGTCACTGAGGAGTGTGAATATTTAGGGAGGAAAGCTTCTCCTGCCACCATAACTACCACCACTTGCTGGGGTGGATTAATTGCTTGGTCACGAAAGTTCTCTCTCATAGCGTACCTGAATTGATACAGCTGTGCCACTGTAAGCACTCTAGTGTAGAGACAGCCTCAGATTTTAAGGCCAGGAAAAACCATCATTATTTCCTTCACACTGCAGACCACAGAGCCTCCTCCAACCAATCCTGTAACAGGCTGATATACTCTTATAAAGATGTGCTTCCCACACAAATACGAATGAGTATACTGTGCTTGCTAGAAGGAATACTACCCACACAACTCTTAAGAACATCAACATTTATTTAACATGATAAAAAAGAAATGAGATATGAACATTTGCATTTTAGTAGTAAGTGGCTTCTTATACTTACATTGGATGTGCCCATTGTATAATATATACACAATGAACATAATTACATTTGTACACAAACTAAGTACTGGAATTGAAAACCTGCTTATTGCTGTACACCCCCTATTCCAACAAAGAGCCCAGCACCTCAAAATACCTACACTTCATTTTGTTTAAGAAAAAGTAAGCACAAACATTCATGTATATGTTGATAACAGTGTGGCAGTAACTGCTGATGCTGCAACCTGATCAAGAAATAATTACAGCTGAAACAGGACATACTTTACTCAACAATAATAAAAATGGCACATTTTAAATATATATAAAATTTTACAAATCAAATGTCAAAATACACTAGTGTTTAAAAAGTGTAAAACAAGGTTTAGTGGCGATATGTAAAAGAAATCGATCTGTTATGTAATCTAAAAAACAAAAATGCAAACTTATATGATTTCATAATTAACTCTGTAAAACATCAACTAAGGTTCTGACTTTTGCCTGCATACTAAAAGGAATATTTATGTGCATTGAAATCATAGCAGCAAGCTGGTATCGGAAGAACAATCTTCAGATTGTTGAGTGTACATATGGGCCATTTAAAGCTGTCTTGGAATAAACGTTTTCCAGGAAGTGATAAAATGATGCTCTGTGGCCAAAAGCATCAGAACTATGAATTTCATAGATTTAAAATATACTCTACAATATCTTCTCATATTTCCATAGGTCCATACTCCTCAGCCATGAATTGTCTCAACAGAATCTGTTAGAGCTGAAAGACAGACATGGATCAAGTTACTGCAGTTTACCAAAAAACTATAAAGCACCTCTTAGGATTAGGAATGGTGAGGCATGTCTGACCTCACTATGGCTATTCACAAAGCAAATTATATTATTTAAAAAAAAAATCTAAGAAAAATTAATTTCCACCACCTATTTTTTAGGCATTAAAGCTATTTGATAATTATGCACAAATACATTGAAATGGAGGGGTTTTATTTGTACAAAGACATTTTAGGGTTTTATACTGTCACCATCAAAACAACAAGTTAAGTGCTTACCAGGTAAAATTAATAGCAAAGTCCCTAAATGCAGATCCCAAGGACCGGCAAGGTTAGAAACAGGACACAGTACTCTCTATTTGCTATGATGTAATGCAATGTTTGGGATGAAAAATTCTAAATAAATGTAATCGTACTTTATTACACGGTGCATCAACATGCTTAAGATTTAATAATGAACTTGTAATATAGATGCAACATTTGTATTAGTGATGCAGGAAGAAGTACAATATAGAAAAAGTAATGTGTGAGGTAAGCCCTCTTTCCTTAGTCTTGTGATAGCACCATTTTCTTTTTCCAAATTCCACTGCCACAGTGCCATAAACATAATTTTATTAAGTATAAAAGCTCTTCAAAAATATGACTTTAGCCCTCTTAAAACCATCACGCATTTCCCAGACATTGTCTCAAAAGCTGATCATTCCTTGAATTGGAATGTGTCTCTCAAATTATAGTCTTTCTATTGCGAAGGATTTTTACCCTACATTTTGTATCCCACTGATTATCTGAATTCCTGCTTTAAAAAATTAACAGGAGAGGAAACTTGTTCACAGTCTGGTATGCTTGCTATTTTGTGTGGGAAATTACAGCTCTTATATTAGTCATGGGTAACAGCAATGCTCCTTACAGTCAGAGATTTTAAATATGTTGGGTAGTGATTAAGAAAGTTGTTTGACTGATAGCGATGGAGAATGACCTCTACGCAGAGAAGTATATTGTGGGCAGCAGCAGTGCAGTGGTTCTCCCTGCTCCGACTGCTTCATTGAGTTTCAACTAAAACTAGTCAGGATTTTATTTTGACAAAACATTTTTAAATTGGAAAACACCAATTTATTGAAAAACTTTGTGTGGAAACCTATTATTTTCAAATGGGAGTGAGGGAGAAGATGCCCACCCCAGAACAGTCAAATAGAGTCGTTAGTAAATTCTCCTGGGATGTTCAAGACTCAGGTTCAGAGAAACAGTTACTTACTTTAACTGTTATTTGAATGTGAATTCAACGTAGATGTGTGCTGGTGTACTGGCTACCGTGAACAAAAGAATTTTGCCTACAATACCTGTAGTGGGGATATACTCATGCCACTTGGCCACAGCTCCTCTCCTGGCTGTATGAGGCAACACAGTCTCGAACCCCCTCAGCTCCTTCACACACAGTGTCCAAAGAATAGGATCCAGGGCAGAGGTGGGTTATGGAATACACATTTGCATCACATCTCAAAGAACCACAGTTACAGTAAGTAACAGTTTCCTCTTTAAATGGAAAAACTTAAACAACAAATAGTCCTGCAGTGCCTTAAAGAATAAAACAAAAAATAGACGGTATTGTGAGCTTTTGTGGGCACAACCCACTTCCCACGAAAGCTCATGATACCATCTACATTTTTTGCTAGTCTCTAAGGTACTGCAGGACCATTTGTTATTATTTAATTTTTTTCAGTAACAGACTAACATGGCTATCCCTCTGAAACTTTTGAATTCTTTAAGTGGATGCATCTATGTATTCCACTTAAGTGCTCACAACCAATCCCTCTCCTTCCCCAAGTAGGGCTCAGAGTCTACTTAAACAGAGACCACTTGACCCTTCCAATGATCTATATATGACAAACAGGCACGGTAAATATTGCAACAGTTTAGTGCTGTCCAGACAGAAGGCTAGATGTGTAGAGATGCTGCTCTTCTGGAGATGAAAGCATCTTGGGAAAGGACACAGGTACATATACCGCCTGGTTCAAATGAAGCTGAAAAACCACTTCAGATACAAATTTTGGATGTGGTAATAAAGTCATTTTGTCTTTACAGAATTGTATGTATGCAGGCTGACGGCAGAGCCTCCTACAGATAGACTCTCCTTGCAGATGCTATTGGAATCAGGAATGTAGTCTGAGACAAAAGTCAAAAGAGAGAAGATAACAGAGGTAGCTAAGAAAGAGAATGGTTGTTAGGTTAGGAACCACACAGAGATGTGATTCTAGCCAGGAGTGGTAAAAAGGAACAGATGGAAATTAGGGGTATGTTATCTCATATAGTCAGAGACACATTATGGCCACAAGGTGTGAGTGGTGACCCTTTAAGGCTATTGCTTGGCAAAATTCTCCAGCGCCAATGTGCTAGGTACACACACCAGTTGAATACACAGCTGCCCTTATGCAAAAGAATCAATACAATCCTATTTAGTTTGATTGCTTGTTCAATATATACATCTTCACCCTACTTAATAAAATTGCCTATATGTGATTCTCAAAGAAAACTACAGTATCCACAGAAAATACCATAATGTGAAAAGCAAACGTACTTTTCTCAGACTATACACACATGAAATGTGATCCTTCTGTGAGCTGTGGTTGCATTGATGGAGCTGGTGATGGTGGGGACTCTGGTGAAGAGGGCTGACTTTTTCCTATAAAGAGAAATTAAACAAATATTACAGAAGGCAAAAGTTATACAAATTGACAATGTTTCAGGCAGCATGAAATCTGAGACCAAGGTAAGTGTTAAGCAAGTAAAGGTTAAAATAACCTGAAGAAATCTTTTCAATCCATATTATATAGTAAAAATAATGCTATTTAAAAAGAAGCATTTACACATTGTTCTTAAGGTATTTGCTCACACCTAAGTTATTGATATAATGAATGCAGAACAGACACGGCACACAAGAAAGTTAAGTATCACATAGTATGAGAGAGACAGGAATACTTTTTAATGAATATAAAGAGAATCATTTATGCAGATGGTTAGAGACAACCACAACCCTGTTATGCTCTCTAGCTAAGAGCAACTGTGATCACAAAGGATCTTTCCTACTCCTGACTTGAACTAAGTAGTCATGGTTAGAACTGTGCCATTACTTACTTTATTTATCCTTACATAACATCTGAACTTCCTATTTCTACCTGGAACCAAACAATACTCATCACTTCAAGTATTGATCATTCCACTTGCCCATTTTTTATAAGCAATTTGGCCTTCCCCCAGTGTCCACATCTTCTTGCAATGGTGTACCATTAAGGTACTCACAAACACTCTGTCTTTTCCACTCTGGCATTCCTTTTGACCTCTGGAGACACACACACCCCAACCTATTATTTTGCTGGTCCATAATTTAATGCCATTGGGAAACTATCTAGTGCTCATGTGGCCCTCATCACTGGAGTATCTATGTTCCAGTCACAGGTCATACTTGCAAGCGTCAGGAAAGGGGATCAACAACAGAAAAGCGTGTGCTTAGAATACCGTAAAATCGCAAGCATAATACGCACCTATGTATAATGCGCACCCTGACTTTAGAATCTTAGCATAATGAAAAAAAACTGAACTCCTATGTACAACGCGCACCCCATTGTACAGGAGAACGGGAGGTACCTGTTTCTAAAGTCCAGAATTTCTTCATCTCTGCTAAACTGGAACATTTGATTATCCTTAAACCAGATCTGAAGCTACAGGGAAACGCGCACGCAGCCCGGGGAGCTGGCGGCAGAGTTTGAAACCTGCCCTCTGCCCGCCCATGTGCTGTGGGCAGCAACACGGCCTGCCCTGCTGCGCCAGGAGCCGACCCACCAGCACCAAGCCCAGCCTCGCCTGCTTCCTGGAGGCAGCCCCAGGCTGCAGGAGAGTGGGAAGGAGGGACGTGCTGCTATTACCTGCAGGCTCGCCCGGGAAACACGTGCGCAGTGGACAGCTGCCCACGCACCGCGCCGAGCTTGCGCCTGCCACGGGGAGTCCCAGGCACAGCCTGAAGAAACACCGGACAGGCAGTGAGCCAGGATGCTGCAGCCTGGTGGCGCCGCCGGCTCCTCGCCTTGTCCGGGAGCCTGGCAGGGTGCGCTGCAGCGGGAAAGTTTCTGTGCGGAGGGGAGGAGAAGTTTAAAACTTTTAAAAATTGCTCCTATGTATAATGCGCACCCCGGCTTTGAACCTAAAAAACTGGGAAAAAAGTGCACATTATACTCGCGATTTTATGGTAGATGCCTTTGATGAGATAACCTATAGGAGAAACTCACAGGGCTGACTGGAACCAGTAGCAAGGAGGTAAGCAAGTACTGAGAATACGTGCAGAGGATTGGGGAAGGTTTCCAAGAGGCAGACAGGGCACAATTTGCTCCAACCAATTCATACTTCAGTGTAACTGACAATCTCTCTTCCATACCTGCGGTTTGATTTTCTCTCGAAGATTGTACTGCTAACTCAAAAGAAGAAACCATCTCTTCTTGTTCTTGAACACTGGCTGTTTCACTCTCTTTTGGACTGGTTTCATATCTGTGCTTTGGAAGTTGGGCCTCATTCTGCAAGCTAATTAAAAAAGTTGCTATTTTTAGAGCTCATTTAATTTAATTTCAGATATTAACCATATTTATGTGCAACTGGAGTTCCAACACCCAATTTTCTTCTCTTAACCCAAATCCCTCCAATTGTGTTGTTTATATCAAATACATATTTCTGGAACCTGTAGTAACATATTGAAATCCTGAATCAAAGAAAAACTGTTTCAATCTTGTAACATGAATTTTAGAGTAAAAAGACCATTAAGCTGCAAACTATATAGGGTTTTTTCCCCCCTTTTCATACTCATACACTGAAGATACCAAACTCTAAGCCATAGGGAAGATGCACTGCATCATGAGAATGCTATCACCATGTGGGAGAGCCTAACTCTACATGAACAGTAAAGCTCATTGGTTCGGCTTCCAGTCAGGCAATAACTTCTTCAGAGGAGCCCTAATGCTCCATTACTACTCTAACTCTGAAATGATGGAGCTAAAGGAAACCCTTCAAAGTGATGAAGTACCATCAGGAAGTGGTTCTCAACCACAGGTATGCGTACCCTTGTGGGGAACACAGTCTTCCAAGGGTTACATCAGCTCATTTAGATATTTCCCAAGTTTTACAACATGCTACATAAAAAGCACCAACAAAGTCAGTGCGAACTAAAATTTCATGCAGTGGTTTATTTATATTGCTCTACATACTATACACTGAAATGTAACTACAATATTAATATTCTAGTTTCATTTTATAATTATGGGATAAAATGAAAAAAAAGCCCCTTTTGAAGTCACACTGTGTTGTGACACTTTTGTATTATTAGAGCTGATTTTCTAAGCAAGTAGTTTAAGTGCGGTGAAACTTGAGATACATAAAACAAATCAGACTTCTGTGAGGGATACAGTAGTCTGGGAAGATTGAGAACTCCTGTCCTGAGGGGTCAAATAAGTCTAGACTGCTTCTGCTCTGATGGCTTCCATCACAGTGCAAAGGACTTCAATAAAAAACTTGCCCTTGGAGCCTTCAGTTGAGGCTCTTAACATGAATCTTGTGGAAGCTTTGAGGCATCAAGGAAAGTTTAAGCCCTCATCCTGAAAACATTGATTAGATCTTTCATCCCAAAGCAAACCAAGAATTGTGAGCCCAAGCTACTTCAATTACTTATTTCTTTAATTTTTAGAATTTGATCTAAGAACCAGCGTTGACCAAATTCCTTCCTTGTTACCAGTATGTGATAGGTGAACTCAGTGAATTCCTGGTTTCAATAGGTAGCAGGAAATGATTCATGACGTCTATAAGTATAACAAGTTTGCTATGACTAGGAAGAAAAAAACTACATTGCATCCACCATGTGTTATATTTTTATATTTCCTTCCATAGCTGTGTGTGCTGTGTTCTACTTCTCAGAAAAGTGAAGTCTGTGTTGGAGCCCCTAAGTAGAATGGACAATGAATGAATCCTGGAAGTACAAGAGGGGTAGGGAGAATAATCTCAAGTATTTTAGTTCTTCTGTCAACATAGAAAAAGGCAACCTAAGAGAGAAATGAATAAGCAGAATAACTTTGGATAATATTATTCATATCTAAAGAATTTATTTCCATGAACCACAAAGTTTAAAGCCTATCTGTATGTACATAGTCCATGACCTGATTCTATACCTGCTTCTACCAATGAATGCTGGACTGTGCTATTTGTTTGTGATTATATTATGCAATCAAATATTACCATACAAACCATCTTGTAACGAATCTGTCCATGTCTAAAGAAATTTTTTCCCCCCATTTTTCATACCACCTAACCATGCATATTTTTTCATTATACTTTGTATAGACAAAATAAAAATGTAACACATATATATGCATGCCACCCCCCAACTACCTGCAATTCCCCTTTAGAGTTGCATAGAGGAATGAATCAAGCTTCCAAAGGAAGCAAAAATATCCACTATTAAACTGTAATTAACTGTTGGACTGGTTACATATGCAATTATCTTATTTGTATTTATTACCTGATATCAACATTATGTGTTTTTCCCAATTCCTTTTGTTTTTCTACTCCTTCAGCATTCCCTTCTTCTGGATCAGCTATAACACAGGTGTCTGCCAACAGCAGGTCATCGCTTTTTGTCAACTTTACAAAGAAAAGTTGAAAAATTTTAAGAAACATCTGTAAGTACACACTTTGAGAACATAGGACAGAGAATCAATTTTCAGAAAGTAAGCTTTAGCAACAGAGCCAAATTTTGGCCTCAGGTAGTTTACATAGGCATAACTAAAGAACTATGTTTATCTAATTTATATCAATACCATTACTTGGAGAATTACACAGGAGGAAATATGAAGAATTTGGTATAGTGAATTCTGAGAGTGAGCTAGAACTATCAGGGAACTATCTGGATTGCAGTTTCTGTATTGTTTTCACACCTCCACTGCCACCCAAAATTAATACACTGCAGAGCAGCTTCAATAGAGTACTCAGTGTGAATGCTTTAGAAGTTCTGATTATATACAGCCATTTTCCGTATGAAGTAATACACATTCAAAAGTCTCAAATACTTAAGATTAGCAAGAAGGCTTCAAATAAAAGGTGTTTTAAAGAAAGATGATCAGTTGGTTTTAATAACTTGATTTTACATTATTATTTTGTGGAAACTTGATAAGGAAAATGGCAAGGTAAAAGAAGGCGAGTAATTGGGGAGCAGCAGCAAAAAGAAAAGGGGGATTATGAAAGAATATGGGCAAAAAACAAATTTTGCATTAATAAATTTAAAAGTGTTCAATTATAAGGAGGCATGATTATACGGTGGTGGTTCTCACAGTCATCAGCTCTACCAGTAAACCATTAAAAACAGAGTGTGATGCAAGATAAATTTGACACAAGTACCATTTTGATGATCAACCACATGTAATAATTATTGCCCAATTTCATTATGTGTAAATTCTCTCTCCTCTTATTTTGATAAAAAATAATCTGATATGCTACGTGTTATACAAAAATATGGGGTAGGATTGAACACGCTAAATGTAACTTAGTACCTCTTTAGTAAAATCAACATTCTGCTCTTCTGATCCTGCATTTCGTTGTGTTATTTCTTCTGTCAGAGATTCATGATTTTGTTCCAAATCATTCTCTCTTATGGCATTTTCTAATTCCTTAATGTTACTAGATACTATATCATCCTTTCTTCGATTCTGTAGAACAAATGTAATATATGGAGATACTTACAATAAAAATCAGTGTATCA
>CM057845.1:104335716-104351729 GCA_030068395.1 Apalone spinifera | reverse complement strand
GCTACATAGTCCTGTGTTTTGTTTCAGCTACACCAGACTAACATGGCTACATTTATATTACTACTATTTTTCTGTCATGCTGAGACCTCCATTATGACCTTTCAAACACTGGTAAAAGTTACTCAAACTTCTGACTTGATCACAATCCAAAAGTTTACCATCCCATTTCCTCATATATGTGTCACGTTATTGTAATGAAATATCTCATTTTAATGTCAAAGATAAGAATTAAAATAGCCCCTCTCTCTCAAATAAATAAATAAATAAATAAAAGATGTTCCTGAGGGCCGACAGTGATGTTATCATGTCACATCATGCATACTCCCACAGCCTCCCTGCCCCAGATACTGTTCAGGGACAGCAAAGCTGTTTGCCAGCCTGGCCTGGATAGATTCTGTTTCTCAAAAGGCTGTGACAGAGCTGAGTAGGCAGGACCCTCAGGTGGTGAAATCTACCCAGGCCGGGATGCCGGGCGGCTTTCCCATCCCCGAACAGTGTCCGGGACAGGGAGCGATTCCAGCCAGCCAGGGCCTGGGCACTGCTCCGGATCAGCCTGCCGTAGGGAAGGGGGCTGTGGCAGACCCATCGTCATTGCTTGCAGGGGAGATGCTAGGTAGAGGCTACGGGGTGGCTGGAACCAGGGATGTTGTAGTCCTTCCCGGTGTCCGAAGAGCCTGAGGTGCGATGTGGGAACAGGCCCAGGGGGAAGCGTCGTGGGGCCCGGTGGCAGAGGGGAGGCACTGGCTGCGCACCAGGCCAGCCCTGGCAGCCCCCTGCTCGGGGGAAGCAACCACTGCACCATATCCCCTTCTGACAGCTGGATTTGGTGTGTGCTGCCCGCCTGCCCCTTCCTTGGCTGTGCCCCGAGCAGCCGCACCAGCACCAAGCTGCCCCAGTGGAAACTACCACTGCAGCCCAGCAACCCTGAGGCATCACAGAAAGGAGGCCCAGCAGCGTTCAGAGCAGCTGCCATCCCGGGCGGTGAGGTAACTGGGGGGAAAGCGGAGGGGGAGCGCCTGCCTCTGCACAGTGGTGTCCAGAGATTTTCCCCTCCTCACTGGATAGCTCCCTGGCCTTCTTTCCATTATCCATGTGTGTCCTTGGCCCCTCTCGTGCCCCCTCACAGACTTCCATCCCCCCCTGTTCCAACCTGGCATCCCAAAGGAACCCCCTCTCTCTGACCTTCCCTACTGCCTCTTTCTCTGCTTCCTTTCCATTTCCTCTGCCCACAGACATCCCCTTTTCCCAGTTCACAGACCCCAGCAATGCCACTTTTGCTGCTCCTTCTCTCTAGGCAGCTACCCAGATCTTGCTGTCACAGTACCTGGGGTAGCCCTCCCCTCCCTCAGAAATTCCTGAATATGGGCCTGGTGCCATTTCTTAGCTGGTTAAGTTGCCTGTTTGTGGGAGGGGGGCAGGGTCTGTGCAGGAAGGGAGGAAAGGGGATAAGGGTGTATATCGGGATGGGTGGTGCAGTAAGGGGGAGAAGAATGGTAGAAATATCAAGGAAGGAGGTGGGAGTAGAAATGAGCAGTGTGTGGTGGGGACGATGAGGGGTTAGGAAGGATAGGGTGGGTGTAGGAGTGGAGATGGGGAAGGGATGGAAGGAGGATGGGGAGGGGAGCTAGGAATGGAGACAGGAATGGGAGTGTAGGAATGGAGGATGGAGGTGGGGCTAAGGATGGAGGGAGGTGGGTAGGCTGTGGGCCATGGACTATTTTATTGGAAGGTGGGGCAGGAGTGAGCAGGGGGGACTGGCTGGCAATTGAAGGGCACGAGCAGGTGGGATGGGCTGATAGTGTTCAGATAGAGGGGCCTGTCCAGAGGTGTGGTGGCCAGGAGTGGAGAAGGGTGTGAGTGACTTGAGGCCATGGAGAGTGCTGCTGAACTCAGTACAAAAGCAGCCAGAGAGAGGGGATCTGGTGAGCATGGGGCACTGCCCCTTAGTTTTTCCAAATATAGATTTTCTTTATAACATATTACTGTGTATCAAGGAATTTTGGCATACCTGAGCTAATTTATATGGATTATCCCTAACAAAGGGTGAGCTCTGTAAAGGAGATGTATCTGAAATGCCAATAATATTTAATCCCTTTTTCTTTTCTCTCAAACAAGCTTGTTGGTGTCTCTTTATTCTTTCCATCTGCTCCTCCACAGTCATTCGAGGTCGAGTGTTTTCTGCCAGACATAACTGCTCCACTGCACTTCTCGGCCTTTCCTTAGAAGAAAAGAACACTCTATTTAAGAGAGTACTTTTTGGAGTAATATGAACATATAGCATGGGTGTTCGTTTAAAAAAAAAAAAAAAAAAAAAAAAAAACAGCTCGTACTGCACATACCTGCAGTTATCCTAAGTCTGGTATCTCCTGTACTAAGAATGGTCAATACGTCAAGTACCATCAGAAGTTTTAGGGCAGGATTTATCCACTGGAAAATTACATCATAGTAGAACATGGCTTAACAATAAAAATGAGGGCTCACTGTAAGGGCGTTCAACTTCGTTATCATTCAGTTCATTGTAGCACCTAAGAGTCTCAGTCATGGACTAAGGATTTTAGATATTGTGTAACTGAATAGCCCTGTAACCACATAAAAATCTTAGCAGTTACACAACTATTTGATAGTCTCTGGGGGTGGGGTTGGCAATCAGTGGACTACCGACCCCACTCCTAGGGAGCCCCCTGCCACCATGCGCTGCTGCCTCCCACTGGCATCCTGCACAGACCAGCTCCCACCTGCTGCTCTGTGCTGCTGCCTCTGATACAGGTGGCAGCAGCGTGGAGCTAGTAAGAACTGGCTTTTAAGCCAGCTCCCCCCAGCAGTGATACCTATCTGCCTGCCCTCTCAGCTGCCTCTGTTGGAGGCTGCAAGGGGGTGGGCAAGTAAATCTGCAAGCTGGCAAGCCAGCTTCCCCGACATATCAGTTCCAGCCTGGCCCCCTCTCCATGCAGTGCCGTGGGAGGAGGAACAGGCAGAACCAGTGCTCACGGGGAGCTTGCATTTAAGCCTGCTCCCCGCCCCCTTGCTGCCTCTGATACAGAGGCTGTGGGAGGGGAGGAAGATGAGTGTAGTCAACATGATTAACCGATTAGTCCAGGCTAATCAGTTAATCCTGTAGTCTGCGTGTTGACATCCCTATCATGGACCAGTACAAACAGAACAAAAACATGGCAGTCTGACTACACTGCATATTTAACACTGCTAGTTACATGTTTCTAACAATGTAATTTTCCAGTTTAAATAAGCTGGAAATGAGAAGCGTATAATTTTTAAATGGTGCACACTACGGTTTGTTTTAGATGCATTTTCCAATCAAAATGAAATGCATTTAAATTTATCTTAAGTTGTTTCACCTAATCAAGTGACTTTATGAGATCATTACCTGAAACACTGAATTAAGAGGACAGCATAAATTGTCAGTGACAGCCCAATTTTGAAGAGATTTTTCAAAACTGCATGGTGTAAGGAACAGAAATGCATAAGAATTCAAATAAATATTTTAACAGGGGAATACACATATAGACTTGAAAATATTTTCACTTGGGTCCTCAACTGTGTAACTCAGGGATGGGCAACCAGGAATGGTTGGTGTGCCACAGCAGCCCACAGCCCACTGGGGTTTCACCTGCAGCCTTGAGGACCTTGTCTACTGCCCTCCCTCACGTGCCTCTCGCGCACTTGGACATTGGAGCCCCACGCTTACCTGCTCCTCTCCCTCCTTCCTAGCACTTGAATCATCTAATTCACTCTCCATCCCCATTCTCTCTCCCTTCCAGAACTGAAATGTCATGAACAGCTGATTCACAGCATCCCATGTTCTGGGAGGGAGGGGGAGGAGTAGGAAATGCAAGGCTCTGGTGCCCCAGTATGCGAGAGGCGCATAGAGGAGGGGGGCAGACAGAGCGTCCGTGGGCCACAGGTGGAGCCCCATCACTGCTCTAACTGTATCCATGTGGGTAGACCAAGGAGCCCATGTAGAACCAGATGTGAATTTGGGACATTATTGTCTTGGATTCTTTAAAAAGTAATCCAAAAAACCCCTCATTACTAACTATTAGATTACAATGAAGAATAATCTAAATGGAAGGCCTTGATTTAGGGAGTTCTCCCATCACTAGTGACCAGGCTGATCACAAATAGTGCAATCTTCATGGCAGGTGGTGACCTTGCTTTCTGTTTGCAGATTCTCTCAAGTTTCAGAATGACCAGAGAGATATGTACTAAGAACTAAATATGGAGAGTCCTGCAAATCTGTGGAGATCCGCTTTATATCCAAGGGTATGTGCATCCGCAGATATCCATGCAGATCTCCATGGTTCCATTTTTGCAGATACAATTTTTTTTTTAAATTTAGAACCCTGAAAATGTAGTGTAACCCTCTGGAGCAGTGACTAACTGTCCCTCAGTTTCTTCTGTACTTCAGAGAATCTAAAGCAGCAGAGAGGCTAGTGGAGCACCCTCAGGGACAGCCATTCAAAGAACCTCAGTTACTGCACAAGGTGAGTAACACTCTTCTTCTGAGGAATATTCCTGTGGGTGGCTCCACTTTATGTGACTATCAAGCATTGTCCCTCAGCGGAAGTGAGGGACTTTGGAGCGGCGTAATTCATGACGGATAAAACTCTGAGTTCAAATTGAGTGTCCGATGATGACTGCTACTCTGTAGCATAGTACTTTGTGATGGCTGATGCCCAAGTTGCTGCTCTGCAGATGTCAATAATGGGAACACTGTTGAAAAAAAGCTATGGATGCTGAAACTGCTCTGGCAGAGCACATACAGACTCCCATCGGGGCTTGTAAATGAAACTTTTGATAACAAAGGTGGATGAATCCCAATATCCACTTGGACAGTTCTCTGCTTTGAGATGGTTTGCCCTACTGAGCATTGTTACAGTTGAATAGTCTCGCAGATTTTTCTATATGTTTTTGCTTTTTCAATTTAGAAAGCTAATGCTCTTGGAATGTCCAGTGTGTGGACAAATGCCTCATCTGCATGTGGTTTTGGAAAAACACAGATGAGTAAATTGGTTGTTTCAGATGAAAGGAGGCGGCAACCTTGGGTAGGAATTTAAAGTAATAGTATATGGGAGTGCCATTAGAGCGCCTAACTCCCCTACTCATCTGGTGGATATGATGGTGTTGAGGAAAGTCACCTTCATAGGTAAGTGGAGTATAGAGCAGATGGCAAGCAGCTCAAATGTTTTTCCCATAAGTTCATACAAGATGAGATTGAGATCCCATGGAGAAATGGGTTCCTTATTTTGGGGTAGGTGTAGTCACAAAGCCTGTGGGAAAATATTTAGTTGTTGGTTGGGTAAATACGGTGCCCACATCCACCTCATTGGGAAGGCAGGATAAGGGACGCCCTGAAGTTAGGGAGTTGGGGTGGATTCTGGAGTGGCCTAGGGCACTTGCATGGGAAGGGCAGGGTTGGGGCTTGATTACCCCTCACCCCCACCGAGTACCCTTGGTAAATGGGAAAAATGTTGGCAAGATCTGTTTGTCTTGGGTGCTAAACGTTGAACCGTTTCCACATATGCATATGTCTTTCTTGTAGTAATGTGATGTTAGAATGGTGGCTGTGTTCCCAAGTCTTGTGTGAGTGATGAGGCATTGGGGAAAAGTTTGATATGGGAACACCCTCTTTAGCAGGAATAGGAAGTATGTTTGTTTGAGCATGTAGACACTATTAGGATGACTCTCTGTGATGGATGGATGGAAATGTAAAAATATGCATCTTACAAGTCCAGTTCTGAGAGCCAGTCTCCTTCTCCAACACTGGAATTATAGTTCTTGGTGTCACCATTTTGGAACATTGTGTTTTTACTAGTTTTCTTAGATCCACCTGCCCACCTTTTTCTGAGTTAGAAAATAGCATGAGTGAAAAAAAATCTCTCCCCCTTTCTGTATTGGTACTGGTTCCACTGCACCTAAGTATAACATGGGTTATTTCCTATTCTAGCACGTACTCAGGAGAGTGATTCCTGAAAACAGGTGGGGAAAGTGGATGGGTAGTTCAGAAAAAGATAAAGGGGATAAAATAACCCTTTCGGATAATTTCATTTAATTTCAAGATTACAGACTTACTAAAATGATGACAGGTGATTTCCAGGCATTAGAGTGTGTGGCTGTCTTGTGCTTTTGACCACACCTTCAAAACTGTTATCTCGAGGTGGATTAGCCAAATCAAAGTGGTTTGGCTTTGATTTTTGTCCACGTCTGGTTTGTCTTTGGTTGCAACACTGGTAATATTACCTGTGATTGTGTGTGTACAGCAACAGTTAGAAACTCTGGGTAGAATACCACACATTTCTTTTTATTTGCAGGGGTATAGATAAGTAGGGATTTTAATGTTGCCTTCCAATCTTTAAGGATACGGAGAGACTGATCTGTTTTGCCCTTCAATAATTTTGGGTCTTCAAAGAGCAAGCCCTTGGATGTTGATTGGAATTTATTGGGGGAACTCCAAGAGATGAAGCCATGATACCTGGTACATGACCACAGATGAGCATGAAGCCACGTCTGTGGAGTCAGGTGAGGCCTGGCACTGAAATGGCCTTTGGAAATATCAGTGTTAACTGTTATTTTTTCTTAAATAATTTTCTGATACTTTCAAAAAAAGTGGGAATATTTGGACAGTAGGATCTAGTAATTAGCTATGTGAAGTGTTGCAGCTGAAGACATCTAATTTCCTCCAGTCTCTGTTAAACTTTTTAAATTCTAGCATATGGTGTTGGTTTCCCCTCTTGTTTACTGCCTCTGCCACCAATGTTCCTTCTAATTTGTCCATCCATATGCAGAATACATTCTGCCATATGCATGCACATGTGCACCACCAGTAGAAACAAAAAACCTAGATATTTAAAAAGTCTTAAATTGTCAATTACTCCAGCAGGAGAGGTTAAGCATTTTGGAACTCACTACTCAAAGAATTTAAGTGTAAGAGAAAATTATGAAATGCATAGACCACTTAGAACACTAAAATAACACACCCTGAAATAATAAAATTACAGAGAATACATGTGCATTACAGGAAGTAGGGACAAGAATAATACAAGTATATGGTGGGAGATGACTGTGGGCAACACAGAGACTGTGTGAGTGGGTTGTGAGACATCCCCAGATGGGAAGTATGAGAGAGAGAGAGAGAGAAAGAAAGAAAGAAAAGAAAAAAAAATTGTGTGAACTGGCTGCTGGAGAAATCTCAGAAAATGTATTACCCCTTTAAGAAAGGCACTCAGTCATGTCAGATTGCAGCAGCTCCTGAGCCAGGATGTCTCCCCTCTCCGCAGATATGGGGCACCCCTGAAATCAGCATTCCCCTCTTCTCCCCCCTCCACCACCGTTCCTTGTTTTGCAGCTACTAGAAAGGTCCCAGAACAGCTGCAGGATGGAGCAAGGTGGAGGAAAGGTCACCTGATCTCACGCTGCTGTGCCTGCTTTGCTAATCAGCTGGGCAGTTTGTGAATCTCACCTACATGGCCACCTAAGCACATGGCTTCTAGGGAACACAGTCTACCAACAGTGAGTTTGATGTGAGGTGGGTAAGTAAACACTTAACTGTGAGGTGGCACACAGTATTTTTGGCTGATCTTTTGCATGATGGTGGTGCTGTTGCTGGTGTCTGCTAGATGGTTTTGGCAGGCTCCAGAATAGCATCGTTGATCAGTAATGCTGACTTTGCAGAGGCAGATGTCTGAAGCATGTCTAGTACTTTGCACTGTGATTCAGGTACCTCTTCTAGTGATATATCCAAGGACTCTACCATCCTTTTCAAGAGTTCCTGGAATTGCTTGAAGTCAACCTCTGTGGGCATTACTGATTCATCCAGTGACAAAGATGACAGGCTCACTAGTGGTAAGGCTTCATGGCCTGAGATTTCCTCAGTCATCTACTCCTGAGTTTCTGAGGGTGCTGCGATAAGTCATAATGGAGATCATGGTGCGCTTGATCTTAGTGTGCTAGAGGTCCTGTGATGCTGAACTCTGTATATTGCCTACAGATCCCAGTAAGGCCAGCTTGGTGGGAATGGCATTGGTGGCGGTATGAGCCTGTGAGGATGGAATCTCCATCTCTGGAGATATTTAAGAGTAGGTTAGCTAAATGTCTATCAGGGATGGTCTAGACAGTATTTGGTCCTGCCATGAGGGCAGGGGACTGGACTCGATGACCTCTCGAGGTCCCTTCTAGTCCTAGTATTCTATGATGAGGGGAACTCTGGTCAGTGGTATGACCCAGGTTTGGGTGAGGAGTGATGCACTGTATACATCACCCCTTTATCCTCACTAGAGAGGCGGGGCTGATCTAGGTGGAATGGTCAGGTGGTTTGGTACTGATCAAGATGGAGTGCCATCGGTACACAAGAGCAGAGATTTTAATAGAGAAGAGACTAAAAGGCCTGTATGTCTCAGGACCTGGCGCAGTACTGTGAATGCTGGTACTGATGTCAGTGTTGTTGATGGTATGGGAGTGAGAGCAGTAGCTGCTGGTGCCGAGGGTCTTGTGCTGTGTAAGTACCATAGGTGGCACCAATGTGTGCTGCTTAATGGCAAATGTCTTTCTGGCTCTATGGGTACTGAAGTGGAGTGTTTTATTTTGCCCTGAGAGTCACTGTTAGAGCTTGCCCACTTAGGGTCTTTAGTTCTCCCAGAATCTGCAATACCAGAAGGTCCTGGTAGTTTACATTGAAGATCCCTAACTTTTCTCATGCTGGCTATGACACTGCAGCAATGCGGACACTTCTGAGGAATGCATGTCTTGTTGAGACAGCACGCACACGGCATGTGTATCCATCAGAGACAGGGACTGACAGTCTGCAAGTCAGTCAACATTTGAATCCTGGCAAACCAGGCAAGCCGAGTTCTGTCCTAAGTAAGAAGGGAGCATTAACTCTACAGAAGCCTAAACTTATCTTCCTACTGAGAGGAATAAAGGATAATATTTTGTTATAAATAAAATAAGTATAACGAGTAACAACAAACTAATTACTAAGTATAATAGAAATTAACTAATCTAAAGGTAGAGGGTACTGTTAACTGCTCTAACAAGCCAAAGATGGCAGAGAAGAAACTGAGGGACAGTTGGTCATGCAGTGCTATGTAACTGCATGGATCAGTGCGAAACGGCGATGGCATGCATATGACCTAATGAGACCTTGCTACCACAAAATCTCTGATTCGAAGTGCAAGGCACACAGACACCTACATCTGAGTATCCAGGGAGACATTTCTCGAAGAATCATAAATTTGGCACCCACATATTGCTTCCTCACAACTAATTTACTGTAAAATACACCAGCACTCTAGCTGCTAATCTTCTGCCAAATGAACAAGAATGCATCAGTAACTTTTGTCTAAACAAGAAATAATACCCACTGCTGACAACAGGTGTCAGCAACATATTAGCTTTTTTCTCCTGAGAATAAGATTCGGAAATCATGTTAAACAATGGATAAGCAACTCAGTCTGAGTTTCTAGTACAACAATGTGGCAAAATGGACTAACATGATCCTTGCATGGATATCCCTATGGAGTCGGGAAGCAAATAGGAGGATGGTGGAGGTTTTACCTCTATACAGGAGGCCCCTACTTTACGACAGCCCCATTTACGATCCCCCGCACTTAAGACCTTTTCCGTAAGTGTGGAAGGGACCAAAATCCCAACTTATGTCCTCGGCCCCGCATTTAAGACGGCATATGATGCCTGTCATAAATGCGGGCTCAAGTTACGATGCCTCCGACATGTGATGCTATCCCCAGAGCCAATCACGTCACAAGTTGGGGGCAGCCTGTATATAGCACTGATGAGGCTACCAGAATACTGCACAGTCCTGGTGTCCACATGAAAAAAAGTTGAAAGACTGGGTAAGGCAAAGAAAAGTCTCTCCAAAAAGATTTAAAGGCCAAGGAAAGTGCCATACTGTAACAGATTTACAGCTCAATCTGTTTACCTTATTAAAAAAGATGGGCAGGAAACAATTACAGTATATATGTACTCACCAAGAGAAATTGAGTAATAACAAGCTCTTTAATCCAGCAGAGAAAGACATAACAAAAAAACACCGATGGCTGAATCCAGACACATTCAATGTAGTAATTAGTCTTCACCAGCTAGGGTGATTAAACAGTGTACAAAACTACCAAGGAAACTGGCACATTGTCTCTTGAAGTCTCCAGATCAAGATAAAACACCTTTCTGGTAGATAAACTTTAGCCAAACACAAGTTATTGGGTTCAAGACAGGGTGGCTCAGATTTAATGGTCTGTAATATACAGCAGGTCAGACAAGAATCTAATCATCCCTTCTGGCCTTAAAAGAATATATATGAGAATGGGTACAGCTAGACAATTTAGCTACAAGCATAAACCAAGACAAACCGTGTTCAGAACCATTTCTGAAACTTCATTTAAAGGGCTTAAGGTATTTTCTGCATGGTTTTGAACATGGTTCATCTTGTTCTATGATTACAGTTAAATTGCATTAAGTAGTAATAGATAATGTTCATATTACAGACAAGGTTGAAGACTAATAACCTCGTTTTGGACACTGATTTTTTCAAACAAACATGCTTATGTCATGAATGATGACAAAGTCAGAATACTGTCTTTTTGACAGTAATCTCTTCTCTTAATTCACATTTCTGTTCTCTTGCTTCTGCCTCCTAAAATTCTTTTAGTTTTCTCTTACATCTTCTCCCTAATTCCTTCTCTCCCTGCTCCCTTTTCCTATCTTAGTTATTCTGTCTTCTTCCTTCATCCCACATTATTTGGCCTCATCTGAAAATCACCAAAAGTTCAGTACAATGCATTGTGCCCTCAATTGTTCTGGTTGTTTCAGCTATCTGCAAAATCATTTTGGGGTTGGAAAAAGAACCAGTTTACCAACAGAGGTTGATGATATGCTGTCCCTGTGCCCAACAACAACAAAGGCATTTTGAAAAGCCAAGAATAAAAGGCAGTACTTTGTTCTTTAATTTTGTACTGGACATGACTCACTTATGCAAAACTTAGGTTAGCAATAATACTGGTGACTACTAGAAAAATCAAAGAGCCTAATTTTAAGCCCTCAATTGTTCAATAGCTTTATCACCAACATTTAGTATTTTACCAATTCAAATGTAATGAAGTCTACAGGGTTCTAGCACACGTGAATTTTAAAATGCTACCATTCTTACTTATGAACTGAATGTATTAAGATGACATCATATCGTCCTTTTTAAGCCAGTGGAATGTTTCTCTTTCATTTCTTTTAAATAAAAGTTTTTAAAGTAACTAAAGGACCAGAAATTAATCTTGGAAAACAAACACACTGTTGTAAATCTCAATACTTGCACATTTTTAAATACCATTCTTAGGTCTATCTTCTTGTTTTTCCTTAGTGTGACATAAGAGGCTATTGTTGAAGATTCTGGAGTTGGAGATTTGGTTCTGGGAGGCACAACTCCAATAGGAAAATGTGAGCCTATAAAGTAATAAAACATCATCTTTAAGTGTTATGCAAAATGGAATACAAAATACTGTATTGTTTGTCAGAAAACAGGTTAGGACATAAATTCATTAATTCATAAACTACCAATCTCTTATTTACCATAAAAGTCATTATGTCTAACTAGAATAGCTGCAGTTTTTTCCTATGTAAATAAACCCAGTTAAACTGAAATCTAGCCAGTATTTAATCAGTATGTTAAATGTGAACAGCAAAGCTTTTTTTTTTTTTTAAATTAGGCTTGTTCCTGCTTTGCTTATTCATGATACATAAAGAAAACCCCAAATATTTGGGCTTTCACAATTTTTTGTCCCTTTGAGGGGGTTTTTCCCTTAAAAATGTCTGGAATGTCAGCTGCAGTTTTCTTTGGTTTGGCTGGAAGAATCAGTGTAGGTCTCAGCAGATTGTTACTGTCTTAACTGGAGCAGAAGGATGCATCTTTAACTAAGGCTTCCTTTCTCCAAAATGTTAATTAGTCATGGATGGATTTTTTTAAATAGACAAGACAGGACCTGAATTTGTACCGCACAAGGAATGCTGAGCATCTGCCTAACACAAACATTTCAAGAAACTCTTCAGGCCTTTTTTTAAGTAATCAAAACAGTAAAACAAAGGCCACAAGCCTATTTTTCTTTTCTTTTGCAGATCTCTAATTTCTAGAGGTTTACAAATCACAAACTGCTATTTTTGAAGTGTTTTTTCTTTCTTGGTGCATGAAGAACAAATGAAAAGAAAGTAATTGACAAAGGGAAACAATAAATAGTAAAGTACACAAAGCAAACAAGAATTGAAATGCCCTCTTCTGATCTCTTATTTTCTTGCAGATGTACCCATTATGTGTAGCTCTCGTCACTGTAGGTCTTGTCTACATGGTGAGGCAATACACACTACTGTGATTTCTAACACACACGAAGGTGTTGAACATTATTCTGTCAGACCCTGCTGGTGTGCATTCAAAGCTTTCAGTATGCTTTAACATACTACTGGGTTAAAACCATTGGAAACAGTGCATACCAGCAGGTCTATAGGGACCAATTAATGCGTAATACCTTAGTACATTTTAGAAATCACATCCCCACAGTGTGCATTATCCCACCATACAGACAAGCCCTTAGATATAGCTTCTTACAACAGTAAGCAAAATAAATTGAGAGAGAGGTATGATTTTTATGTTGAGCTCTGCTGAAATTGTCTGGATTATGAAGGTATGGAAAGATTAACTGAAATAATTAACCAATATGATGTTTCTGAATGTAGACAACTAAGAAAATACTAATTGCTTATATTGTCCTTTATGCTGTGGGTAAAGAGAATTAGAGAAAATTAAATGCATTAGAAGATTAAGTGCTCACTGGGTGGAACAAACAGTAACAGCTACAATAAAATTACCTCAATCTACTGGTAAGAGGAAGAATCTGCCTTTCATTTGCCACTTCTGAGGCTGTAGCTATTTTTAAGTGCCTTTAAATTACCTCTCCATTTTTGAGACACAAGATGGGTGAGGTAATATTTTTTATTGGGCCAACTTCTGATGGTGAGAGAGAAAACAGGTTTCTGAGCTTACATAGAGCTCTTCAGGTCTGGGAACACTTCTCCATTTATGGACCAAGATAACGCATCACATGATGGGTTTAAAAAAAAAATCACTTCTGCTTTATTTAGTCAATGCAGCTTTCAGTTACTTTTTTTCAGCTCATTAACAGCTCTCTTCAAATGATCTGCAACTTATGTAGGTCAATACATTCTGTGTATTTTTAAAAGGGTAACTAGTGCTTCAATGAATGTGATTATAAGACTAAGGTTAAGGTTCCCACATAAGCCCTACATCTTTAAAAAACTAAATGAAGGGGGACTTACTTTTAAGCTAATACAACACCCTAGCATATGCCAGGATGGTGCTGGCATGCAAGCGTTTAGGTGGGCATTATTCGATAGTGCAGTTTTGCATATTTATTATTTTGTATGTGACAGATTAAATACTGCTTCTTCTCCAAAACTATACAACATAAAACCAAACAGTTAACTAATGACACCCCTTTAGGCCACAGTCAGCAACATACCATAACAACAGAATCTCATGTGCATGCTGAGTCATTGTGTCAGAACGGAAGCCAGTGACCTGATTAGCACAGAACATTTGCAGATATTTGGGGGGAGGGAGGCGTAAGGGAGGCTGATTTTAGGGCATCATCCTTGGATGGTTCTCTCAATCTGGCAAATGGGGGTGCAACACCTATTGGTAAATTAAAGGGATTTTGAAAACTGCCTTTTCCACAAAACTTTTACAAAACTATTTTACATGTTTTAACAAGGGGTATTAGATTCCTTAAGTGAATGACCAAGGTGAAGGAATCTACCATATAAGGGCTATGTGAAGAAGAGAAAATGAGGCATTCAGCAACACCACAGACCTTTATTGTGAGTATATTCCAAGGGCAATAACATTAAATCTATTGTATCACAAAACAAAAGGCAATTCAACAGTCACAAGATTAAATAAAACACATTATTCCTTCCCTTGAGAGAGTTTGAAAATTTTGTGCTGCTGCTTTTTTGGACATTTTTGGTAACATTGTTTCAAGTTGGATTAAAAAACAGCATAAGGGCAAGGACTGAAAATGGATAATAGTTCAAGGGAGTGATGTGTGTGGGATGTGAATTGACAGTCATTAATGATTGTGGGGTTGTTGAGCATAAAGTTTGATTTTTCTGTGGTTTGAATGCAATCCTTTTGTTGCATAACTAAATCATTTTATTGTGGAAGCAGTTTCATTTCCATCAAGCAACAGACATACCTCCCCCTCTCTCTCTCATATTTTTTATTCCTGGTAAAAGACTGAAAAAACAGGATGGAAATCAACATGCTTAGAACTAACCTTTAGTTGTAGAAGTTTCTGACTCTGAAACTGGTTCTGTTTTTTCTTCACCATTAGACTCATCAACTTCGGCCACTGTTGTTAATTCTGGCTCACTCTTATAAAGTCTGTAATCTGGACCCTAGAAGAACGCAATAGTAAAAGGTAACCAACAATGATGTAACTTTTAAGTGTTAGTATCTTAAGAATCAAACAACTATCCTGTAGCTGATTTTTCTCTCTTTTAAATTTGGTATTTTTGTAACCCATAGCTCCATTGTTCAGGAGTTGGTGAAATGATTATTTTTTTTCAATTAACTTGAAGCAAACAACTGCCAGAGACTTTCAAATGTTATATAAACTAAATCTGGCTGATGTAAAGGAGAAAATTTACCATTATTATATAATACTAACTCTAAGAAACAAAAATTAATTATAAAAAGGCTTTAACAGATACTTAATTGCCAGGATTGTGGTTCTGTAGTGTAACAAGAGTTCAGAAAAACTTGATTTTGAAAATGTCATCAAATATATTACATCAGGGGTTCTCAAACTTTGTGAAACTGTGACCCCCCTCTAAGTTTCTTGTGACCCTCTGGGGGGTCGGGACCCACAATTTGAGAAACGTGGTATTAAATCATCATGAAGGTTTTGTTTTGATGTTTAATTCTTAGAACACATTTATAAGCATGGTATATCAGATAGATGTCAAATGCAAATGATGCAGCAAGAAATAAAATGAATTAGCCAAAAAGGGATTACACAGCACAGAAGTAGCCAGATGTCAAAATAAAGAGTGTGACCGTGCAGAGGATGGATGGAGAATGTCTGATGTACATTGTGGCAATTTTAGCCACTTACACAGTAAGATCCATTTCTCTGATATCCTTGAACTTGGTGCATCTTCTTTTCTTCCTGCAGATGTACTGGGCCCCTACTATAACAGAGCAAGGAGCTGCTATCACTGGGCAGAGAGGGAATTATGGGAGGATGCTCTGTAAAGTCATAGGACCGAGGGAGTGGAGGACGAGGTGGGACTACTTCCTCTTCCTAAAGATTGTAGAATAGTCACCTTATTTAGATGTGTACACCTGTTACAATTATTTATAACTTTAAAAAAGTATAATACTATAGCTATATAAGCGTTATGTTTTGCAATTAAAGGGACACTGTCATACTAAAAAGATATATTAAACATGGTGCTAGTAACACCATCTAGAGTCATAAATATTGAAATACTTCTCTTTAAATCTTATCACCATTTACATTATTTACTATCTGCATGTTACTCAGCTAGTTATGCTTTCATTTCTCAGTTGTACTTTCTGCCTCTCATGGACTCTCATGCTTCTGTTGCAAGTATTGATTTAATTACCCCACCCATTTTAACTGAAATTCAATATTTACTAAAAGTTTTTGCATATTAGATTTTCTATAGCCTTTAAACCCAAAATTTAAGCTTGACTTATAGCACACAGTTGACACTGTCCCTTTAAAGCTATGATTTCTAGACATTATAGGCATGATTTCCAGATGGATTGAAAATTTAGAGCCCTGCTGATTTAAATCTGTTGTTGGGGTGCTTGGCACATTTGAGAACCACGCTCTATACATGAAGAGACATGTAAAACAGTATAATTTCCCTCTCCATGGAATGGGGGGGGGGGGGGGGGG